>BJBW01000008.1:142109-528626 GCA_004320125.1 Scolopax mira
ATGGGAAGCAGTGAATGAATTCTTTGTTTTGCTTTGCTTGTGTGCACAGTTTTCGTTCTACTTATAAACTGTCTTTATCTCAACTCATGAGTTTTCTCACTTTTACTCTTCCAATTGTCTCCCCCATCCCACCGGAGGAGGGTGATGGACTGGCCACGTGGTGCTTAGTTGCATGCTGGGTTTAAACCACAACAATACCTTAAAATTGAGACTTCCACAGAGGGGAGTACAGTATTAGGTAAATATTTTTTGGAGATTACAGCAACTATATATTGTAATTATCACTTACATTTTACCAAAAATCCTTCATACAATATTTTTCACTTAATGTTTCAAGTGTAAATGTTTATTCCTTAAACCCCCCCCTGCAGTTGAACACAGGACACATGGGACTGTCACCGGTGTACCACAGATAATGTGATGGCACTTGGCAAGTTTTACTTCCTTGACCTGGATAAGTCAGAATCTAAGGTGCACCTCAGTTCCTGGTACTGGTCTTGTACTGAAGTTCAGTGAGGGACCATTAGAAATCTACACATAACCAAATCAATATTTTTCCCCAAGAGAATGAAAATTCAGTTATCTTAGGGGTCAATTAACTTATCTGGACGACCAGAAAATCCAAACAGCAGCACACTGCTGCATTAACTGCTCAAGTGCTCAAGGCAGAGGGCCTACAAGCATAGTGGTTTACATCTCTATTTCAATATAGTCTGCACTGTATTAAACGGAAAATAGAGGTCCTTTTATGTAAAGCTGATGGGGAATGGACACAGTGGGGGATTTATGCATCAGGACTACTGCCTGTGAATCACAAAAGCCCAAGAGGATTAGTATTTCAGACTGAGAAATGTGCACAGTAGTAGGTGTCGGCCCTGGATGGGGTTTAGCAATTACTTGCTCTTGTTCTGTTTTCTGGACACTGTATGTGAGCAAGCAAAGCAGCAAACAAAACAAAACAAGTAACATAAAATCAGTGGATTGGTTCTTATTCTACCCATGTAGAGAGGTGCTTAATAAGAAAGAAGACATGGATGTAATGTCTTGCACTATAATACTTCTTTTTTCATAAATCTAAATGCCAACTAAATGGTATTGTTATTTTAAACAAAATATTGTTATCTAAAACACACCAAGGCAGCTCCACATGTATTTGTGGTTGAGGAGCATATTTCCAGCCTCTGATCTAAATGGAATACATTTCATCTACACCATTTCTTTATATTGCCATCAGCCTGAGTTTCCAGAGGTATTTCTGGTGAGCACATTTTCAGATACAAACGTATGTATGATTTATTTATGTGAGACTGAATCAGAAAGATTTTCCTCCAAAACTAGAGAATAAGCCCTGGTCTCTATAGAAATTCTATTTTCAGAATAATTACAAAGTTTCAGGAGTCAGTTCATTAGGTTTGCTTTAGACAAATCTGGCTTTGGATAACATTGAGAGAATCATCTAGTTGGAAGTAAAATTACTCTTCATGGTAAAGAGCTATCAAACCATAATTTCCAATTTCTAAATAGACTTTTAACTGTTTATTACATTGTTATGACCACACAATATATCAGAACTGGATCTTAGGAGATTCAGTGTACAGGCCCAAAAATCAGTGGAGGGAAATTTTTTCGAAGATTGCAGAATTTAAAAATACATAAAAATGTATCTACTTCTAAGAGTTGGACAGTCAGTCCAGACTCAGACATAAGGTATGAACTGGATGCAAGATGCATTGGAAGGTAATTTTCCTTTCCCTACCACAAAAGGCTTTGTGTGGTGCTCACCATAGAAAGTGCCCACTGTATGTAAGCAGGCATTTGTGTCCTGGTTATGACTTGGTTTGTATGTATCATGTAGATATGCTTGGGGACATGCTTGTGCAGGGAGTAATCAAGTCCTCTCCTTGGTGGTTCCAGGTGGATCATCCAAGGTGGCAGTTCCAAGGTGGATCATCCCCAAATGTACGTTGTTATTTAAGGAATATAACAAAATGCTCCACTGAGAATATCTATCTCCCTTAGATAGACAGAACAGGGAACACATGGAGCCAGTTTTGCTTTCACTGACCCACTGGCCAGGAGGTCTTGTGGGCTGCAGAATAAGGCACACTTGCTTTGCTAAAGGAGTGACTCACTGTTGCCTGAACAAACTATGTCAGGAGGCACGTTGCTTCCTACTTGCTACTGAGAACTGTAGTCAACCATCCGTTTGCCACATACCTTCATGTTTTTGCCCTGAACTCGCCAATCTACCCTATCTAGTGTTTGTAAGAAATAGCGTTCAGAATTATTCCATGCTCCTCTGAAGTTCAATTTTTTCTCATTAAATATGTGTGATCTTTTTCACACCTGGCATTAAGCAATGCTGTCATATTTTTTTGTTTGTGATATAGCAGCAATTCTACGTATTCATCCATTATTCCTTCCCCCCTCACACCCCACTTCCTTCCACTTACGTCTATAAGAATGTCCTGCTCTAATTTACTGGGGATATTAGAACAGTAAAAAAGAATAATTTGGAACCTCATTAAAATTAGTCAGCTCCAAGTAGGTCTGGTAGTCATGAGTAGTATAAATCAAATGAAGAGGAATATGCTGTTAAAATGGAAGAAACTTGCTACTTTCTGTTTTTCCAACATTTTGTAAAGATATCTCTCTAGCTCAAATTTAATCTATTTATAATAACTACCTGTCCTGGTTTGAGCTGGGAAAGAGTTGATTTTCTTTCTTGTGGTTGCTGTGTTTTGGATTTCACATGAAAGGAATGTCAATAATACATACTGGTTTAGTGGTTGCCAGGCAATGTTTATAGTTTTCAAGGACTTTTTTCAGCTTCCCATAGAAGCTGAGAAGTGTAGAAAGAGTGATGGAATGGCCAGTAGAATATTCCCTACCACAGACACCATACACAGTATATAAAAGGGGTTAGCTGGGGAGTGGGTACTGGTGATCACTGCTTGGGATGGTCCCGATTCACTGGGTGACAAGAGTGACTCGATACATCACTATTGTTATCATTAATTTTATTGTCCTTTTCTAATACTGTTCTATTAAACTGTCTTTATCTTAAACCATGAGACTTTTTTTCTTTTCCTCTCCTTTTCTCCTTCTTCTCCCTATCTGGTGTTAAACCACAACACTACCACAACCAAAATCCAAATTTTCAAACTCTTATTTGTGTGTCCTTCACCACCCTCCCCTTTTAAAACCTTCTGTGTTTTAGCTTCACCACTGCACTCTGATCAGAGAGGATGACACTAAGAGATCATGGAGGCCTAATGCTCCTGCTGTTATGAAAAGTAGTTATGCTTTCATAAAACATGACTCTGTGTCCACCTCAGGCACTGTTCTTCATTCATTTCTTGGTAAATAGTCCCCCTTTTTTAAAAAAGAAAAAATGAGAGTGCTGATCTCAGTTTTGGCAGACAGAAAATGAACAGAAAGTGCAGTTGTATGGTTACCAGGGAGCAGTCATAAGCCCCATGAGCACAGTAACAAGCTGATAAGATGTGACCAGATCTCTCTCCATACTCCTTGCGATGCATATGTACCTGATACCCATGGCATAGCCTCGGGGACCTGCTGTCCTATATGGTCACAAAGTAAAAGGGGTCTCACTGTTGGAGGAGGGAGCTGAGGGCTCAAGGTAGATGACTCGATGGGAGTCTATCTGACAAGAGACATTTCTGAGGATGGTCGTATATCATAGTAACATGTTTCAAAATCGCTGGGATACAGCTGAGCCCTGGAAATGCTGATAATTATCAGGATAGGTTTAATTGCCTATGGCTGAAAATCAGGCAAAGGTTATCAAATTTGAAGAAAAGGTTGTGGTGTTTTTTTTCCTACTTAGTGTAAATACAACAATTTTGGAGACCAAACATATTTTTCTAGCTAGCTTTCTGCTGAGGATGCAAAGATCCTTGTAGGTAGTTTGCCACACTAGATGTATGTCCCTGAGTTTGTAGCACAAATGAAGTCATAACTATAATCTACGCTTATTTGACATTTTACTTAAAATGTCTCATAATTAGATTATTTCTTAAAGTTAATGTAGTCCTAGTGGGAGACAATTAAAATTTCTTATTAATTTTATTAGGAGTTGATTAAATATTTACCAAAATGCAGTTCTGACAAAGCTGGTTAGAATTGCTATTAAAACCCCAGATAGGTGCTTATGAAATATTTAAATATCTGGAAAAAACCATTTCAAAATTACATTTAAAAATTAATTTTGTATCAAAGTGAAGTTTCAAAATGAAAGTAAAACCTCTTGAATTTAACTAATTAACACATTTCTTACGACTTCAAGACCTTTGTAAGCATTTTGTTGTAATAGCTTTGGAATGCTGACTTTTCATGATGCTACAATCCTCACATTTTCTGTAGAGAGCTGATTATTATTTTGAATTTTTTTTTGTTAGCCAACAGTTTCATAGCTGATTCTAGCTGCACTTGCTCAGATGAAAGTTAAATTAAGATCACAAAAATGCTCTCATGAAGCTACACTACTTTATTTACTAACACAAACAGACCTAACCATGGACTAAACATTTACTGAACCAAAATCAATTTTTCTCATGTTTGATGTCTCTCAAATGTCTTTATGAGCATTAATACTCAATTTTCAAAGGCAGTTTTCCTGGGAGGAACATGAATGCAAACACCACCATAATTCCTGTCCTCAGACTCCTCCATATTCTTCCAGAAGCATGACAACAATGTGATTAATACTGAAGGTTCTGCATTGCCAAATGAAAGGACATAGTCTGTTTTGGGATTAAAACTACTTACAAGTCAGTTTATCTTGTATTTTGCCTTGAGAATGTTTAACTCCCTATATTCTCTCATCACTGAAAATATTCCTCCTCCTAGCAGGTGGAGAAATAATCATTCTGTGGTAATAATAGGTGTGCAAGGGAGTAGGAAAACAGGGAAGTGTTATTTCCTGTTCCTCCTTAAGAGTGACAGCTGTTCATTTAAAACTTTCCTGGTACTTTGCACACTATTAGAAGAGATGAAAATTTAATTCTTCCCATTCAGTGCATTGTGCAGTTGAACAGTCTCTTTTTTCTCTAAACATGGTTGCATGAAGTCAACTTCATCATTCAGTAGTGGGAAAATGCATCGGTGAACATAATGATTAGCCACCAAGATGAAAGTAGGATGAATTCCCAGATTTTATTGATTAAGGGTCAAGCAATCTTGCTTCACAGCAATGTTAGAGTCTCAACTCTGGGATATTCCTGAGGTCTTTTTGATGAGTGAAGAGCAGTCAGGAAATTCCCTAGTGACACTTTGGGCAAAACTGATTACTTTGCCTTCAGACATTGCAGTTCAGAAGGTATTTTTAATCATGTGGTGTTTCATCTGTAGTTGTTGAAGGACAGTGTTAACTGCCCAGACCCGACTTTATAAGGCTCATGGAGGTGTTGTGGTAGTCAGGCATTCCACCATCCCTACATGCACCCTTTTCTAAATCTCAGCTAACCCCACAAAAGCAGAAGGAGAAAGTGAAGACTTTTGGTAAACAGTGCAAGAAATAGCTTGGCTATATCAGAGAACAAGAAGGAAGAATTTCTTTGGTTTTCCCATTTGAAATATGTTCTAACAACCATTTCATAGGACAGTCCTTAGAAGATGACACTTGAAATTCAGCAGAGGTACTTCAATTCCTTTGCTTTCTCTCCTGTATACAGGAGTGATACACATCTTACAGCTCCCAGGAAATTTCTCCCATATTTGGTTAGAGGCTTTGAAAAATCTCTCTATGCACAGATACAATCAACACTTGTTAAGAGTTCAGAGAGTTTGTCTGCAGTGTGACGTTCCTACCTGGATCTGCAGTGAAAGAGCAAGACTTTCTCTTCAGCAACTTCGTTTTGTTTCACAAGGGAGAAGGGAGCTCTGTGGCAGAGGAGATTTAAAAGGCAATTTTAAGGTTTGGTCCTGCCCTCATTCCTGTAACTTCACCAACAGTGCAGAAAGATACCAGAAATTGAGCCCTGTGCACTTACTCCAGCCCTTGAGCGCAGGACAAGTTCCTGTCTGGTCTTGTGCATGACTTGATGCTGGGGTGAACACACACCCAAGTCCAAAAATCTCCCTTCAGTGGTGCCCCACAAGAGAAACAGGAAAGTGATGAGGAAGCTGGCAAGGACAGAACAGGGCAAGGATACTGAAAAACTGGGAAGAGACTGAGATTATAAACAAGAGGTAGAAGGCAGCAGAAGAGAAGGGAGCAAGAACTGGTAATGGAGATGATGAAGAGCAGGAGAAAACCATGAACAGGAGGTAAAAGAGAAGGGCAGGATAGCAGCAAAGGTAGATGAGAGTGGGATGGAGGCCAGCTGCAGACACAGGGATGTAAGAATTTGCAGCCACTGATAAACCCTGCCCTGCACAACCTGGAGCAGAACTCCAATAGCTGTGAGAAAAAAAGAAAAAGATCCCACATAATTTTTCCTCTGCTTTATTCTATCATTGCTTGACTACATTTCATTGATTGCCTTTGCAACAGGAATGTTATTTTATTTTTTATAAGTGAGCAAGCGTGGTACTTGTGTAATCCAAGAATGGTCCCTAGAAAAAAGGAGTTAAACAGATGAATAAGATGAAGATACTAGTTATCAACTGTGACTGTTACAATACCAAAGCTGATAAAAGAAAAAGAGGCGTAAGTAAAGAAAGAATGAAGAGAAGATAGAAAACAATAGGCTTAACAGAGGGGAAAAAATGCAGTGAAGATAAGAAGACAGAAACAAATTGGGACATGAAAGGAAAGAAGATAACGATAAAGGAAATTGCTAGAATACTGTTTCTCAAACTTTCTGAAAGCATGGGTGTGTTCAGTCTCATCTGTCTCTATATGATCTCTCATGGGCTCAGACACCTGGCACAGTATTTTAACTGTAGGTAATTCTTAAGCTCATGTAAAAACTGAGCAACCTGTCCTTGAGCCTGTGCTAACAATGGCAAGGATCTTCATTGATGAGTTTATTAGCTTGTAGTCATACAAACACATAAGTGTACAAAACTAGTAGTGATGAGAGTAAAAAGAATATAAACAAATAAATAAAATCTCAGGCATGGAGGAATCAAGCTGCTTGCCTGAAATGCTGAAGAATGCACATTCAGCTCTACCATACTAAAATACAGGAATGCAAGGTGAAGTAATTACAGCAAGGGCTACCTAGCCTTATTTTTGTCTCTAAAGTACAAGGTTGCTGCCTGATCCTGGTCTGGCAGAGTAAATCCAATTTTCATTTCACCCATATTCATACAGTAAGATGATTTCTGATGCTCTGCACTTGGCTTTAAAATAAGCATCCTTCACACTCCCTTCAATGTGTCTGGAAAACTTCTGGCAACCTTCTATAAAACATGACTTTGTACCACAGTGGCCATCTTTCTTTTGCTTAAAGACTCAAAGTTTCTGAGCTGAGGAACATTATAGTTTACATAATTGTATCCTGCTGTCTTAGGTCTGTGAACTGTGACTGCTCAGTAATCAAAATTACAGGAGCCAGAACCTTGGAGCCAGGATCAATAGGTAGATCTCACCCTTTACCTCATGGTAGGATACCCTCAAGGAAAGATTTGGATTTGAATTTGTCTCCCTGATCAAATTTATGTATTCAAATTCTTGAACTTTTTCATTAAAATTGAAGAATAACTGCTTGATTTTTCAATTGATGAAAACTCAGAGTTGCCGTTTCACACCTAATTAAAATAACACAAGTAATGAAATAAAAAGAAGCTAATTGCATGTCATGAAAGCAGCTGTCTCCAGATACATTCTACATAATTGTCTCTTTCCTTTATTTAAAAACATATCTATTTAGTTCTTTTCATTAGAAAAAAATAGAACAGAATTAAAAGCAAACTTCACTGCTTATGAGAAAATAAATACTAGATCTAGATATCACTTTCCTGGATGTAAATAATTTTTTAATCTCAAGGGATTCTTAAATGAAAATACATTCAACCAAGAATCAGTGGAAGCAAAAGGATCATTGATCAGCTGAGCTTCCCACTGTGAACAAGACGTCCCCCTTACTCTTTTAAATCATGACAGGTAGGAGGAGAGCAGTACCTGACATTTATACAGGTAGTTGGGAGTTTCTCAACCAGACTTCTTGGCCGAGGCACTGGTTACAAGCACACACATGCATACATACAGCACAGTAGAATACACTGTTGAGCTGTGTCTAGCAGGAACCGTGTACACTCGCCTGAGCATGTGCTTGTCCATCCCAGGCTTTGTGCAGAAAAGGCAGGGAGCTTGGCCCCACGTGCCTGAGAAAGTGGATTCAGCCTCATCTGGTCAGTGTCCTCCTCACTGGAGGGAAAGGGATGTGGGGAGACTCAATGGACATAGCCTCTCTCAGACTGGTATTATGTGAAGTGCCCTGCTGCTTGGCTCTTCAGTTACATGCAAACAACAGCAAGGGGCTAGTTGTCTTCTCACTCACATGCAATTCTGTGAAGACTCACAAAGAGGCAATGATGAAAGTAGGGATGTAAATTGAACATCTGCTGAAGCTGGTGTCTGTCCTGGAGCACATGACTGCATATCTCAGTGTGTATGACTATGCATGAAATCAGTCACTACCCAGGCACTGCAAGAGATGTTAGCTCTTCCTGGACCCCACTAGAGCTGAACAACAGCTGTCAATCAGCTTTGATGCTGGATTCAGGAAGGAGTCCTACTAGCAATCTTGTCCTCCTATGATTTACCAGAAATGCATGAATTGGTGAAATAATATGATATTTTGACTTAATACGCACATTGCTTTAATGTGAAAATTCCCTGTTTCCATAACTAATGTCAGAGTGCTGGATGCATTTACCTCTGTCTTGATTGTTGCATCTTTCCACCTCCGTATTTCCTAGGAACTACCTCTGATAGCAGAGCGAGGGGAAGAGAGAACAATCTTTACATGTTTATCAACCTTATGTGCTTAGCTGTAAGGATAAGCCAGGCCTTCCCCTCCATAGTGTTAATCAGAATTGTCCAGCTGAGACGAGCAAGTCTTTTCATATGAGAAGCATTTTTGCCCTCCAGCCTTGATCTTAGTATCAATCTCTCACCCTCTCCCCCAGCATTTGTATGTCTAGTGGCATAGCAGTATGTAAAAATACACTTTTTTTTTTTTTATTTCTACATTAGATTTAAAAAAATGTTTACTAAATCTGTTCAACAATTTTCAGCTGTTTGTGAGAGAGACCCCATGGAAAAGGTGTCTGTGTGAAATCAGGACAGTGAACATTAAGTGAAAAAGGAAACTTTGTAACTACCCACCCTGTGTTTTACAGTCAATTCCAGTTCCTAAAATTAAAAACTAGACTATTAGTTTTGGCACTTTGTTTTTTCCCCTCTCCTTGTGCCTCTTTTATTTTGGTGAGCAGAACAACTACACTGTCCTGTAAGAACATAATTTTCCATATAGCTGTAGCACTCCTGGAGCTGGCTGCAGGTAACCTGACAGGAACATCTGTGGGGTGTCTTGAGGGACTCCTGTGCATTAGAGGACACCTACCTACCTATGACTCAGATGTGTTATATAGCCATGAGTGAAATGCAGACCTTTTAATTCCAGAAGAATTAGAATAGTGCCAGATTCATAATGCATTGATACCCACCCTTTTCCGTGCACTGACTGCAGTGGATAGTGACTCAGGAAAAGGGGGGAAATAAAAGAGGAGGAAAAAAAATATTTTACTTTATAGATGCCATGACATCAATATTTTAAAAGAACTGGATAAATTGTTCAGATGCATAGCTCTTGGGCTGAGTCAGGCTTATAGCTCACTTTTTATAATTAAATCCTCTATTCTAAATGCACAGGAAAGCAATACATTCCTATTGAGAAGGGAAAGTCATGTGTCTGTAGCTGGCTCTCATCATTGCAGCTGTTAATCCTAGGTGTACATCTTGCACTATTATTTAAAAATCTGAGGGTTTTTTGTGATTTCTCAATTCCAAACAAACTGCGGTTGGGAGTTTGTGACCCCACAACATGACTTCCTCACATTATTTACCAGAAACTTACCCGATCAGTGTAGGAATCCAAACTAAGCACCTGAGAACAGTGCAGTCTCCAATATAAAGGATCACAGGAAGGGCAGGAGAGAAAGGTCTCTAAACCAGCCCAAGACTGACAGCAGAATTCTTCAGGATGGAATTTGGGAATAAAAAAATAAATGAAACAAAAAGAAGACAGCTGCACCCTCACAGATACACAGCAAGCCATTTTTGCCCAACATCCCTTCTACCTTCTCTTTATGCAGTCCAAGTTTCTCATTCCTTCACACATGAGGTAAATTTTCTTGCCAGTGCACATGGCACAGAGGTCACTCATGGAAGATTAACAGTCTCTGATGAGAAAGCAGGAATTAATTGAAATGTTATCACTAAGCATCTCAGCCTATTCTTCCCTGGATTTGTATCAGTGCACTGCAGCCTGGTTATTGAAATACAGATTATCAAAAGGCTGTTCCCTTTGCGTATATGCATCACTGATTCAGATTACAGAAATACAAAGCATTTGACGCTGCTGTATGAATTGCACTTCCTAAAGTTTTCTGGAAGCCAAAACTAGAAATTAAGTGATGGACATTTATCAAGCAACGGACTTGTTACCAAGGTAGAACAGGTTTCCAGTTAGTCTAATAGCCTGGCAAGAACAGAATCTTTCTCTGAGTACCCACATAAGTTAATTTTTTCATGTTTCTGACACACTTTTCATGCTTGCTTTGGTGATTTACAGGTATTTCATTAGTCATTTGTGCTGGGAATGCGACAGACAAATGGATGTCCTTGGATCTTTTCCTAAGAAATACAGAGGTGGAAAGATGAAACAATCAAGCTAGAGGTAAATGCATACAGCATTCTGACACTAGTTATGGAAACAGGGAATTTTCACATTAAAGCAATGTGCATATTAAGCCAAATGAATAATAATGAATTTCAGAGATATAGAAGAAAGAATTCAACATTCTGTCTCCCTCAAAAAATAAAGCAAGAAAACATTCCCATAGTTGTTGCTTAGATAAACTAGCCTCCAAAATTTGTCTCTGGCCCAGATTTTGAAGGGTAGGCTAATTAGAAGTTTCAGTTCTATGTAATCATGAAAGCTCTTTAAGAAAAAAAGATCTATGGGGCTTGAATTCTGGAAGGTACTGGAGTGACAGGATGAATTCTAGCTAACAGCAGCTCTGAAGTTTTAATTCATCTTGTGAAAAATAATATGCTTAACATCTGCATTGGAGAAGGTAAGCTTGTGGGAATTTCCCACATTCCTCCAGCAGTCCCTCCCATCCATAAAATGGGGACAAAGTTATTATATTGCATAAGGGACAGTTAATGGGAGGTAATCTCAGCAAGAGCTCATATGAGTCCAATCATGCTATTTTATCTACAAGAAGCACCTACTTACAAAATATGTTACCTAGAAAGATGTCACATATGACACAGAAAGCAACCCATAAATGGCTTTTGTCCATGCATGTTTGGATCCTTTATGTTCTGTAACAGAAATGGCCACACATTGGTTTTATTTCTGCAGACCAGCTTCCACATAATACTGGTAAGCAGGTCAAGTAAGTAACTGTTGCAGTTTTAATACTTATTTCCTAGAAGTTCTGAAAAGAAATGTGGTTATTTTGTCAAAACAAGTGGCCATTAAAGGAGCTTCCTGAAAGGCTACTAAACTTAATCCCTGGTCAACCTGGTCAAAAGCACAGTTGGCTTTTCTAAACCCTTGGGAAATAAACTTTGCAATGAAAGGATGCCCAGCAATATTGGGAACAAAAGCACTCCAAATATTTTTTTGGAAATGCATGGTATCAAGTCATCCTTGGCAGAGAAAACTTACCAATGGAGACAGTGACTTGATGTTTCAGCTCTGGATAGGAGAGGTAAAATATAGTGTTTTAAATCTTTCCCATTTTGTGGGGTAGAAAGCTGAAAACAGCTATTAAGAGTTATAAATTCAGTCCAGGGTATTACAGCTGTTTCTTTGAAAATCCAGCCTAGCTAGTTCCCAAAACATCTGACTCTATGAGACTTGAGACATGTTAGAAAACACACATGAAACAGGATGAAATTGGAAGATCAATAATGTCAGAAACATGGCACAAATATATTCCCAAATACAGTGTTACTTGGCTGTATTTCAAGGTTTTACATTCAGTCAGGTTGGCCCTTAAGTAACAATTGCAATTCCTTCAGCATGTCAATATTAACTTCACAGAGGTCTTTCAGTTAACTTTTTTTAATTTTTATAACCAGTTATTAATTATAGGGCTTAAAATAGAGCAAGTGGCATAAATTTTTAACACCACAAAGCCTTAGCGGAATATAATCTAATAAATCAATTATTATTACCTTATTATTTTTATTTCCATACACAGGCCCCAATCCTGAAACTGCCTCTATAGGTAGATTAAAGCAATAAGAGACCCTGGACACAGAATAAAACTGTGTATGGTCCCAAATGCCTACTGCAGCCTTTTCTTTCTTCCTTTTGTAGTGACTGTACCTGTGGGACTTTCAAGGTCCCAACTGTTGTGGTGTCCCAACACCACTTGTTTGGATCAGTTGGCTTTACACCTCTTAACTCTTACCACACATTTTGGGGTTTGACCTGAACGAACTGCTAGATTTCCATCACATTCTAAATAGAATCTGCCAAAATCCATCTCCTTTTAATGACAGGACAGTTATTTGCTGTAATTAGAATTAAGAATTGGCATCAATGTTTGAGCTAACTGGTATCTCTGCTCTTCACTGAAATCAATGGGAATTTTTCTTGAACCAGAAATTTAGGAACGAAACAGAAAGGAAAGGGATTCATTGCCACATGACATAGAACACACTTGCTAAGACCCAAGAATATAGCAAATACTGGTGAGCTTAAAGAACTTTTAAAAGAACTTTAAGTCTCTTTAAAGAAGGTGAGTTGTTGTTGGGTTAGGTTGGGTTGTTTGTTTGTTTTTTACACTAACAAGATAGAGCTGTTTTCCTGGCCATCAGTGTTCAGATTTGAGCTAACATCCTCAGAAATCAATCATACATGGCACTTTGACATTAATCCACTGAGTCTTCTCTAACAGCTTCCATCATAACCTCCAGCATGTTTTGCAGTGGACACCACAACACCACTCCCAGAGATACGTTAGGCCAGTGTTATACCTACAGTCACTCAGTTCCCCTCCTCTTCCCACTAACTCACAAAAAAAAAAAAAAGTGCAAGTATGGTGGCATGCTTTGCTTGTGTGTGAGAGGATTATTTATCACTCTTGACCATTTAGCTGCTTGTTTCACAACACAGGATATATGGTCAGGAGGCAGACAGTCATATACGAATTTACACAAAAATCTGGAATGATAAAAATCATGCTAAGCACCTCACTGTTCATAAAATGCAAGCAGCAATTTCAGGCCATCTCACACACACTCCCTTTGCCATCTATCACAAATATTCCCAATGAATTATCCATATTCATGTGAATAAACACTCCCTAATGAAAGTGATGTCATAATTCAGTCTGAATTCAGAGCTTTTTTTGTTTGCTGATCATTTCTCCAGCTACATTTAACTTGCTTGATTATGTTTCATGTTTCAATACTGGACTGAAGAATTTCTGTAGAAGCCTCTAGATGCCTTCTTTTTTCTCTCTTTGTTGTGACTCCTTAGTATTCACAGTAAGAAATGTGTTGATCCATAGAAAGGTCAGAACTATATTTTTTCTTTTACTTATCCTGAAGACTTGATTCTAATTTTTAGTTCCAGGTTTATGGGAGTAATGCTTGTTCAATTCTGCTTTAGAGTTCTCATTCTCTATAGCCCAGATCTTGTCTGCCTAACATTCACTGACTTCATGAAGCTGCTAGCTGTTCCAGAAATATTTCCAGAATATTCAAAGATATATCCAGAATATTCCAGAAAATTCAAAGGAATGATAAATGTATAGGTGACCTTTATACTCCTCTTTACAAATTTAAATTTCAGGTTCAGCTTTGGGCACAGGCTCTGAGAAACCAGAGGATTTTATTCCTTTATTCTTCCTCTTAACCTGCAATAGGTAGTAAAATTTCCACTTTCCCAAGGCATTGATTAACAGGCCACATACTAGCAAAGTGGGATTGTAATTTGCTACTTCTTTTAAGCTGTCAGGAAATGTTAATGTATTTGTAGCCCCATAAATTAAGTAAGACTGTACACAGTGAGCCCACTTCTACATATAGTTTCCTCACTCATCATCCACAGATGGCAAGTTTAAGATAATGAACATAGTGGCTCAATGTTTTTACTATGTTTATCAAAACCATGTATTTTTAATAATATACTACATTCCATGTTTCGTTACAGCTTTCAAGTTCAGAAAGGAAGACTTTGGTTACACTTGACTAGAGGAAATGTTTCATTTGCCTGCCAATATGAAGCATGCATACAGGATGGAGTAGAGGAATATACAAGCAAGGATCAACAAATAGGGGAATAATGTGCCAAAGCATGTCAAGTATAAACATTTATACATGGACCGTATTCATGTGATAAAATCTGTATTGCTCATGAATATCAGAAGGGCCATATATAAGAGGTGGGCCTTTTTCTGTTAAGATTTCTGATGCTGCTCTGTAATGTTGGTGAGTATGGCCACTTCTTTCAGGGCTCTGGACTTTTCACTGTTTGCTTTTCTTTTACCAGTATAAGTGTCTTAGAGAGTTGAGGTCCTGTAAGTTTCAACAGCAGGGGGGGCCTTACAGATAAATCACAACATAGGAAGTTTGTTCTTAACCTTGTTATATCCTTGTTTTCTTTCATTTAAATAGAGCTGAAAATACCACCTTTTCTAGAAATCTGTACATGAAAAACAATAAGCCTTACTAAATACCAACCAAAATACTAAATGTGGATGAGCAGCATTTCATAAGTAGGAATGATAAAGCTGTCAATTTATGTCTTATCTCCCACAACCCACACCTTTTATAGTAGTGCCATGTTCCCAAGCCCAGTTTTTTCTTTTATAGCTCATATTAGTCCATTCCTGTCTGGGAACTTTGTGTTGAAAACTTGGCAAGCCAAAGGGTGCACAGTATATCAGCTGCCCAGAGCTTACTTCTCAGAAAGGGTAAGGAGCAGAGCTCTTGTTTTTCTACCAATAGCATTATTACTATTCAGCCTGCTATTCATACTCACAGAGCTACTGGGAATTTAATATCTTTCAGCTAACTCAATCATAACCAGAATCCAACAGCTTCAAAAACTATTGGGAGTGAAAAATATATAGGCAAAAAAATAGGCTAGGAAACCAACAAAATATACAAGAATTACTTTCTTTCTGAAGAGTCAGTTTTCAAATTTAAATAGCAACAATATGACTATACATGTAGAGTAACTCTCATCACATATATTTTACAAATATTTTTTACAAATGAATAAGAGCGATCATTTCATACTCTTCCAAAGTGCAGGCTTTGGAACAAAGCTGCAATTTAATAAAGCACATCAGCATCACTAAATAGTCTTAGGACAGGAGAAAGAAAAGGGATTCTGCAGGCAGCACAATCACTAGTAAGAAAAAATAAAATTATATATTGAACAAAAATGTCTTTTAAAAACACAGTGCAATACAAAGGAACAGCAAAGTAGCTAACACTGTGCATCTTTCCAGCTCCAATCTCAGAGCCTCTCTTAATATGTCTTTCCTTATATAAGAAATTATAACTTCTACAGATACCCTGGTTGAAGATGTTGGGAATATCCACATGACCAACTGTCAGTACTTTCTGTACAGAGGAAATTAAATTAGAAATGGATAGTCTGTTCTGCTGAGGCCTGTCCTTGTGCATAGTTTAACACTTTCTCCCCTGAATGTCTTTCTTCATGGCACTGAAGGGTCTCTCTGTACTCATTCACCAAGCCTTTATCTTCTTTGTCCAAGTTGTTTTCCCAGGTGTCCCTTTGAGAAATACAGTTTTCATTTGTTTTATTTAAATAAATAGATGGGGAGATGGTATCCCAGGATGTGGGGAAACACTAAGATCTAAGAGAATGTGAAAGACTGCAAGGTCTACTTGATTATTGATTATATGATGTGGAATAAATGGTGGGAGAAAGAAGAGAGGTTCAAAGTAAAAAGCTGAAATTAGACAGTGCCTGGCTTTGAAATCTAGGAGAAGTAGTATATTTTGAGGATAAAAGTGGAAAAATTATTAATGAATTTATCTTTGAGAATTTTTATAAAGTTGATCTTATGAAAGAGCCATGAGTCCTCTGGCCACAGAGGAACAGGACCACAGATTGATATGCTAGCCAAAAGTGGAGTTCCCTGCACTCCAGGATCACATACACACTGGAGCGGATTTGTGATTCATCAGTCCCTGAAAGGATTATTGAAGGGGTATTGAATTGGTAACAGAAATTTCTTGCAGGTTCCTATGCAAAGAATAATAGAATCATTTGGGCTGGAAGGGACCTCCAAAGGTCATCTAGTCCAACCCCCTCGCAGTCAGCAGGGACACCCCCAACTAGACCAGGTTGCCCAGGGCCTCATTGAGCCTTACCTTGAATGTCTCCAGGGAAGGGACTTCAACCACCTCCCTGGGCAACCTGTTCCAGTGCTCCACCACCCTCATAGTAAAGAGCTTATTCCTAATGTCTAATCTAAATCTGCTCTTCTCCAGTTTAAAGCCATTACCCCTTGTTCTGTCACTGCCGGCCTTTGTAAACAGACTGTCTCCAGCCTTCCTGTAGCTCCCCTCAGATACTGGAAGGCTGCTATTAGGTCTCCCTGGAGTCTCCTCTTCTCCAGGCTGAACAACCCCAGCTCCATCAACCTGTCAAGAACCACAGAATGGTAGGGGTTGAAAGGGACCTTCGTAGATCATCTAGCCCACCCCTGCTGCCAAAGCACGTTCACCTAGAGCAGATCGGACAGGAATGCATCCATTCCATGGTTGCTTAATCTGTAAGACTTGATGGATTTGCAGCACAGAGCAAGACAACTTACAAGCTATCTTGCATGATTCTCTATTTTTTTTAATGTACTGCTATAAAAGTCTCTGCTGTTGAAATTGAGTCAAATAGAACTTTTCTGAGATACCCTTGGCTCAAAATGACAAATTTTATCAAGCTGCATGTGGTCAGGGAGCCTGGAGATGTCACCAACTCTGGCTTTAAAAATGTTAACCAATGACTAGGCAAAAATGAGCCATTCAAAAGCACAAAAAACTTCTTGAGTCCAGTTTATGAGTTACAGTCTCAACCTCCTTAGATCCCAAAGTCACTACATTACTAAATGTGAATGATGTTAACTGCATGCAGACTCTCCAAGAAATTATTCTCAGCCTTCCAAAGCAATTTTCCAGCCTCTGGTTTTTGGTATAAAATCATTACAAGTTTCTTTTTCTCATGTATGCAGTAATTTGAATGGAGTGTGGCTGCTGCAGGAAATTAATCAGAGGAAGTAGCTGAACTTCTCTTCCAAATCATTAGTTGAGAGTGATAAAATTGGACACAGGGGTCAAGGGACTGAGCAGGACACAGCTGTACAGCTGTGAGCCACAGGGACCTGAATCCACCTTACAATTTCATTTGTGGTGTTTCTTTTGGTTCGGTGGCTGGTTTAGGGGTGGGTTTTTTGGGGTTTTTTGGTATTTTTTTAGAAGGCTTAAAAGAGATTCAGAAGGTTTCAAAACCCTGGCTTGCTGTCTAATGACTACAGATTCTGTTAGCATAATTCATCCCTGCACTTTATGACTGATTACATTGCAAATGATCGCAGGAGCAAAGACCTTTCCATCCTCTGCCAATAGTAGCCTGAACTCTATTTACTCTTGACTCATGTAATATTCAGAGGAAAGATATTTCAGCCATTTATCACGTTTGTTTCTCCTACCTCTGAAATATGGGTCTGCAATATACATATGCATACATATGCATACACACGTGGAGAAGTGTAAGAACAAACCATAATTACAGGAAAAACTTCCAAACTTAAATTTCTGTATTGAAATAAGCATACATAGGGCAATGAGATCAGTGAGACTCTCAGGTCAATGTTAATCATTTTGGAAATCTTGCTGATGAGATGCAATTTAGCTAATTGAAATTTCCTCATTTACAAACAAAATAGAACATTCTACATTTGAAATTTCATCAGGACAAAATTAGTTTTGACATGTTAAATACAGCATTACAACCTTTCTATCTGTTGAACCACTTCATTTATTTTCCTTACAAAATATTATGTCAGATCTACACAGTCTGACTTTTATTTCTGAAGTTTTCCATATCTTGGTTCCTTAATTTTGGATACATTTCTGAGATTACTAAACTCAGTTGTCCTTTATCCACTGCCTCTAAAGTAAAAGGAACACATGACAGCCCAGGTCTCCTTTCTAGGGGTGTCTTCAGATGTTAACCACCAGTTAACCACCATTTGATTCCCATATTAAATGACCCATTTTAAATACTCCCTATAATTGACTTTCCTTTTCTTTTCCCTTTTCTTTTCTACTACAATGCAATCTATAAAGAGATGGTAATACTTGCAAAACGTGTAAAATTGTTCCTCTGCAAGTAACATATATTTAAACATCAAAAGGATTTGTACCTATGCTTAGATGAACAATATTAAATTGCCACATAGAATATCAAAAATATGTTCATGCTCTGGATTTATGTTTTGTGTACACATTGGAAGGAGTCAATTTTTGCTGTTTTCCTTTTATTTTTGTGGAGAATAGGGAAAGAAATCCTGCAGGGTTTTTTTTTTTTCAAAATCAGTTCAAAAATCAGAGAAATCAGTTCTGCTCATATAACCTTCCTGCAATCACTAGAAAACACGATTTTTTGGTGGTTGTTTAGATCATCATAGGACACTGAAAATCACTTATTGCTAGTAAAACTGATGTTAGCATTTTTTCAAATCACCTTACAGTGACTGATTCAGTTTACATCCAATCTGGCTTGGTCACTCAGCCCAGCCTCTTGAAAACAGACAAGTCCTGCTGAGCAATATGAATTTGTCTTATGATCCTGTTACAACAAAAAAATTAAGACCTAGGTTCTGCTTGAAGTGCCCATAAAAGATGATGTTTTTCATTCACCCAGCAACAAAACACAGATAACAAGAATTAATTATATACTCTAGACCTGGGTGATAATAGTTTGACCCATAAAATTTAGTCAGAAAAAAAGAAAAGAGGAAAGAAAGTCTAACAACAATTTGTGTGTACTTCAGCAAATAGTTTTGATTAGAAAGGGAACATAGCATATGTTTGTAGATATATTTAATTTCCTAAAAAAATTCTCATCTTGAGAAGCCTTCATTATTTTAAAATTTAAAAAAAACCTCAAACCAGGCAAATCAGAAAGGGAAAAAAAGCTCAGAAGTAAAATATTTAGGTTAACTGAAGTCATGCATTTTTATGGGTTAGTCCAAGAGAAAGCATTTTAGAAGTCTGACTATTTATATCACTTTTCTTTCCTGGCCTCTCAACTTCTAGACTACTTTTCATGATTTCACTCATCACCTTTTAATAAATGAACAGTAATCCCTTTGTGTGGGAGACACAACACATTTAAAGGGAAGTTCACAGCTGTTTCTCTTTAGGCACCTTAAATTAACCTGCTGAAATTTAAGCACTCAGTGATCTCAGTTTTCTCTATAATGGGTGGAGAGAGCTTCTGAGTGATCACTGGTGAATCTTCCAGGGGATAATTCAGCACACCCGGGTGAGGATCTCTTCCCTAGCTGCTGTGAGAGCCTTGAAACTGAAGATGGATGTTGCAAACATTTTTTTCTACCACTTTAGGCATCTTAATCATTTTACTTCTTGTGCTTGTGCTATGTTTTCACCTAGTAAGGTTGTCAAAGAGGAAACTATGGTTTTTCAGTTTATAACTGGGGGAGGGCTTAAACTCATCACCTGGGCTACAACAGAGTGATTTATTCCTTAGCAGAAAAGAGACTATGGGTGCAAGCCTGATACAGTTTTCTGGCACCAGCAGGATGCGGTTAGGTGCTGTTCCTGTCGAGTTTAAAGCTATTAACTGAGGCAGCCAAACCTTAGTTGGACTCCTGTAACAGAGCTACTAAATAATGAATTATATTTGAGTTAAAGGGGCATTATTCAAGGAGTGTTAGCCTGCAGTATGTGTTTTAAAACTCTTATTGGGATTTTGGTGAAGAATAAAGTAGCATATGACAGCAATTCTTCTGTGATGATAAGGTAAACAAATAGGTGTTACTGAGGTCCTTTGAATGCTGTCCACTAGAACAATACTCAGGGAAACATCCATGAGCTTTCCTCAGATGGATTGCTAAACTTCTATGTCACAAACTTAGTTATAATTAAACTACTTCAAAGCAACAGAAAGGGAGGGGTTTGTTGCTATAATTTTTTTTTCTAATGGAAATGATTGTTAGATCTTCCTTCCATTTGTTTTTCTTATTTTTTTAGTTTGTGTGGTTCGCTGGAACATGATGACATAGGTGTAATATAACCATACAATATTGCATTTATATGCTTCAAAATAAACCTTGTACATTGGCTTATCTGTAAATCTTCTCAGCCACCTTTGAAAGCACATTTTAATTGTTGAGGATTAGTATTGATAGATTGGAAAAGTGGTCTGAAATTAAAACTAGCACAGATTACAGTGATTTATAGTGTACCTGCCACTTGTACCTGTCATGAATAAAAATGTAAGGTATCTATCACCAGTCCCTCATGGGACAATGCAAAGGCAGTTCAGTGTCATCTACAGAGGACGAGCTTGATGCAAAAGCAGAGAAAGAAGCAGTTTGGGGTTTTTCCTGTGACCACTCACTCACAGCTGCATTAGTTGATGTGATAAATAAACCTTATAGTTCAAGCAACCAAATCTTTATAATGGAAACCAATGTCTTTTTTACTTCTGTTTTCTTTAATTCCAATTTAATTCCAATGCCTAGTTAAAACTGTAAAAGCTTCTATGGATTTTCTGTGGATTCTAGAGTCAATTGCAAATTCATTGTCCTTATAGTTTAAAGCAAAACAGGTGAATAACTTTAAAAGGATTGTGATTATTCAATTCTTTGACCAAACAGATCTAATAAATAACTGTGGTTAACAAGACATAAAACAACAATGATTCTTCTTCTGCGTCATATTAACTTTTCTAGGTATCTCTGTTTGATGATGGAACCTTGTCTGATAATTCAGGATTTTTTTTCAACTTCCTAGTATTCTAAGGTCACCTAAGCTTTCCCAACTCCTCCTCTTCTTTTCTAATCTTCTCTTGCTTTAGATTGTACAGCATATTTGTGTAGTCCAAGTCAGAATGAGAAGAGCCTTACAGAAGGAGTTAAGTGTTTGGGCAGGAAGGGGATCCACAAGTTTGTGGGAAGAAAGTTATCTATTCCTAGTTTACAAGGAAGGACCTGACTACAGCCACACATGGTTATTGCAGAAGATTAGAGGGGAAAAAAAGAGCAAAACTTACTGCTGCCAATCCTGAAAATATCTACAGCACTCTAAAAAGATGTATTGTGAGGTGACAGCTACTCCCTTCTTTCTATAACTTTTCCCATATGTTTACAAATACTTTGTATTGTGGAGTGGAAACACCAATGTATTGCAAAGAATCAAACTACAAAAGCCCCGATGTTGCTGTTCCAAGGCTTTTTATGGAAGACAGCTCAAGTCCCTTGCAGGAGAAAATATCAGATCCTTCACAGATTAAGGCAATTGTTGGGTTTTTTAACTTCTTTTCACCTAACTGGTGAAAGCTCTTGCAGAAGAGCAGAATCTGGCTTTCTTACCCAATTTTTACTCTTAAGTTCATGTGATGTTAGGAAGCACTTTGGGAATAAGGATCCAAGTATGTTATTTCTTTCTCATTGCAACAAATAACATTTACTGTCACAAAATAGGGGACGTTGGCAACTCACGAAACTGGAAAAGAGAATATTTTTAGTGAGTCAGAGTCTTTTCTTGTGTATAGCTCAGTATCCAGTGATGCCAGCGTGTGTCAGTGGAGGGCAACATCAGTTTGTGATGAATATCAGTTGCATTTCTACACAACTGGTAGTTCACCATTTTATGTCATATTTATGCCAGCAAAGATGGGTGTAAAATGTTTTCCAAATCGCTTATATCTGCTGCTGTTCAGTGAAAGGATGGCGCAGGTTACATAGTCACGGCAAATCTAAATCATTGCCTTTAAAATTAACTTTTGAATTCTTCTTTTATTCAAGATAGCAAGAAATAAATCCCTAATAATTTTTCAGCTATTTTTCCCAAACCTCATATTTCTCCTTTTATCTAAATCTGTAATTTGGCTTCCTGATAACTAGCACGTTATGACAAATAAGTTAAAGCATCGTGTTCTTCATGTGTAATATGCCTGAAAGAGGTACTCATAATCTCCTGGGTTATATATTTTAGAATCTCAATTTAAATGCAGATTTTTAAGTCCCCAGTTAAACATCCATGAGGGATGTCTCTTACTTGATTAAAATGCCAATAGTGAAAATATTTTGGATTTAACATTTTCTTCCACAGAGTGAACATAGTTAATAGGGAGTCCCAAAGAGGATAAAGTTTAATGGATGATTTTTTTCAAGGAATTTTTGGGTAATGCAGTAATTCTCCAAGTAGGCTTATTTCAGTATAACAGAGTTACAATGTACTTACTTACAAAGAAGCCAATACAATTCAGCTAATGCCTGAGTCATTTTTCTCTTTATTCTCTAAATTAATATTTACCTGTACAGTAACTCTTAACCAACAAGAGTTCCTGCTGGAGATAAGACCAAAAATGCAATTTGACACATTGCACCTTGACTATGTTTCACGCAGCACTGGAGCTAAAGAAGGTATTTCTATTTACTAAGTTGAGGCATATTATTTAGCTGGCTGGTCTTAATAGGCCTACTCCACATCAGATTGGGAATGAGAGCGTCTTCCAGAGCAGAAGCCAATTTTAGGAAGCTTAGGCAGACTGGCCACCTAACTTCAATGGGTAAGATGTGTTCTTCTGACACTCAAGACAATATTTTCCAGGCTTGCTTTTGCTGCATTCAATGCATGTATATGTTCCAAATGATATCAACCTACTCCCATAAAGCAAGTAAGTGCTTAATTATTTTCAGATTTAGGGTTTTAGTTTTAAAAATAAATAAAAATCCCCCAAAATGTTTAATAGAAACTGTAGTTAAACACAGCTTCATTTCAGAAAGCTATGTAGCAGTTCTGAGATCCCAAGAAAATCCTATAAAGCAAGACTGAAAATTTATCACTGTTAATTCTTGTTTTAGCAATTGTATTACTTTCTAAAACAACCTTGAAATCAAATGTGTTTCATACAGTGGGTTGCCTGAGCTGATCTAGAGAGCATGGAAAGAAGCCAAGTTAATGTGGATTTAATTCCTTTTATCTTTAAAGCCTAATGAAGGGACACACTGAAAATAACAAAAATCAGTCTTTTAGCATGTGTTTCTCTGCAGACGTCCTAAGTGGGCTGAGAAGAAGCAGAGGGCTTTTGCATGATGACCTGGGAATGTCAGAAGCTATACAGACTTGTCTCAAAATAGGAAAGCTTCCTTCCCTTTCCATTTGACTGTGGTGATTCTCAGACGAGCCCACTGAAGGACTACTGCCCTTGTGCAGTGCAGGAACAAGGAGCATCAGTGATGGACCCAGATCACTGTGTAGTCAGTTACTCAGACAACATGAATTTGCTCCTCACCCCAGAGAAACAAATTTAAGGCAAGATAGAAGAAATGACTGGTGACCGACATGGATGCGTAACACCATATGAGTAAATATCAACCAACATGATGACCAAAAGGGAAGGCATGTCAGCAACCAACGGTTCCTCTAATCTTTTCTGAGGCATGGGGCATTTCAGAAAGGAGGGTGACGGAGATAATGAGACTCTGAGATGTTTACAAAAAGTTCCTCCTGAATGTTATAATTGGCTCTTCATCCATTGCATTTGCTCAGTGCAGTTCCCTAGTACTTTTTGTGCATGTGTCTTAAGCAGACTCTATCTCGAATGACTAATCAGCAATGGAAGTCCTCGTTGCCATTAATCATAGGATGCCCAGACCACCCTTCCTCTATCTGCCGCTGTCACTAACTCTATTTCTGCCCATCTGGGGCAGCTATTTAATATATTTAACCTCATGCATCTGTGGTACAGAAAATTTTTGTTTTATTTTTTTTAACCATGATGATGATGACGACCAGTAATGTCATAAATATCACATCAACCAGGGCCACATTCAGTTCACAATCCTCCCAGTTCATATTTTCCTACTTCTTAAATATTTTTTTGATATAGCATGCATTTTTTTCAGCAGTGTTCCAGATTTTGGTTTTTTCCCCCCTCATATCGTCATTTATTTCTCCGTACAACTGTCAGATTTATTCTTTCATGTGTCCACATTATTTAATTGCTAGGCTTGTTAGAAGTATTTTTCCTTGTAAGCTCTAGTCTATTTTTCAAAATTGTTTTCAACTTTCAAATTCAACCTGATATTGTTGTAATAGTTTATCTGAAAAAAAACAAAAACCAAACCTCTAGCATTTTCCTGCACATCAGCTCCTGACATAAAACTAAGAACTAAACTAAAAAAAATTGTCTTTCTTCACTTCTAACCTTACCTAAAACCCACTCTCAAATGTCTCACAGTTCAGCCTCAGTATCATACTATCTGAGAGTAACATGATGTTACAAGGATGGCTTGTGTGGGAAGCAACATCAGCCTTGATTAATCTTGTTTGCTGTAGTGTAAACTACTCTCCAGGAGGTGCCAAGCACATCTGGATTCCACTGCAGTCACCCACAAATGCAGAGGCTCTGCAGTTACACTGACTTTTAGGATCCAATTCTGATGTAGTATTAATGCTTTCTATCCTTGGGACCAGGGAAAGGATGTTTCCAAACCCTGCCCTGAGGTTTCATGCCTGCTGAGGTGCTTGCCTGTGATTTTTTCACTTCTATTACCATTAGTCTTTTCTTTCTCTATTTTCCAACTGTAATGCTTGTAAGTGAAATCACCACGTACATTGTATTTAGATAATTAGGAAGTTCTCATGATGCAGTATCTTCACTTTCTTTGAGAATAGCAACTGGGGCTCCATGAAACTATGAAACTGTGAAAAACAATGAAGAGAATGAGTTTAATCACACTGCAGAGAATTATTTTACAGTGCAGCATATTGTGTCTCAACTGTAATAATACAAACATATAAAACTGAAGACCTTTTTTTCCCCTCAGTTGCATCAATTCTATTAGATTTTTTTTATCAATAATTGTTGGTTGTTTAGGGGGGTGATGATGGGGTTTTTTATTGTTCTGAGACAAATGAGAGCCTCCTTAGCCCAGAAACTCCATGGGAACCAGTTGACATACTCTGCTCTGTGGCTTATGTTTGTGTAGCCAGAGACAATCTGAAAGAGTGAATCTGACCAGATCATGCTCTGAGCTCTGTTTCAAATTCCCTTTTTTATTGTCTTCAAAGTGGAAGACTGGATAGCAGAATGAATTCTCCAGATGCCAGGGAAAAAAGATCCAGCAATACTGTATTACCTCTGCTTTACAGGTCTTGCAGCTGAGGGCTACTCATCTTGCTAAACCTTTGGAGTGCTCAGCAGGACCAGGTAAACAACCATCACTAGTTACAGAAAAGGGAGAAAAATTATTTGCAATACTTCAACTCTTTCTTGTATCCAGTCCCTGAATCACTCAGTCTTTTGGGGCCATTTTTAAACAGTTTCATATCTTCTCTTGTCAGACTAAGGGATGATTTTATTCATCATCAAAAGTGGCCTGTGAGGCCACTTTTATCTGCAACATCCTCTTTTCAACTATGTGCATCCAAGCTCTCCTACCTGCCAAGGATCCACCAAAGTCCTGCTGACTGAAATTAGCTCTATATGGCTTAAAGAAATAGCTGAGAAATGGCAGTCCTTTCTCTGTCTTTACTGTGATTTTCCTAATAAATTCTATTTCTAGAGCATTTGAGTTCTAATACGAACCAGGAAATATGTATGTATCTTCTGTGTGGCTTCTGATTACTTTACTCTGCCTTGTCACGTATGGCAAGCACTGTGTTCCCAGAAGCCGCCTGGATTTTCCAGACAGTCTGCCAAACACAGCGGCTTGTGTAAACTGGCTTTGTACTGGATTCTAAGTGCAATAAAATCTTCAAGTTTCAAAACTTCCTGGAAAGTAGGACTGTAACACTTCTCTGGAATACTCCTTTCCCAAACTTTCTTAAAACAAAAGCCAAGACTTTCATATAACCATAAAATCCATTTTCATTTTCAGTAAGTCCTAAGTCCATCATTTCTCACTGCCTCAGAAAATGCTGAAAGCGTGGGTCCTAAATGACCCAGCTGGAGTTTGGGAGAGCTGGTAATATTTTTTTCCCTCATACATCCATGGTCTCTGAGCAAGCCATTTAGTTTTACATGCAAAAGCAGGTAAGCATCTGAATCTGGCATAACTGTTTCTGCTAGTACTCCAATATAATGACTTTTTAAAGCCTCTTTAGCTGCCACCTAAATCAGGACTTATTTAATTTTTTATGCTTTTTTACCAGCAAACATTCAAGGTATCTAAACAGCTTTTTATATCCTACATGCTTATTGCTCTTCCCTTGGTCTTCAAAGTGGTCAAGTGCCCAAAATTGCATCTGTGCCCAGAGCCCATGTGCTGGATTGGCCCTCAACACAGCAGATGGCAGCAGGGAGATGTGTTCTCTTCCCCAACAGCCTCCATTCCACCTTCCTTGGGATGTGTCTAATGGCGCTGCTGCTCCTAGAGAAGAGTCTGCTCTGAGATCTTTCAGGTCAATAGTCCACATATTGCAGGCCATCAACCTGAGGTTGGTCCTTATCCCTTTTGAAAATGTTCCATATGGAAGAATATTTGAGCATTTGAAAGTGAGATGATAACCCTGTAGCTTGTTAAGGGCCCCTCAAGTGTTGCTACAGGAGAGCTGCACAAAGTGACCCTGGAAAGCATTGAGCTATTATTCAGTAGAATGTTAATATTCTAATCATCAGAAAGGCAAGCATCATGAATTTGAATTGACTTGGATTTAATTATGGGGGCTGGGGGAGGAAGGAAAATCACTTAAACTACTTGGATGGCTGGGGAATTTGCCAGGAACTCAGAGACTTGCTACAATTTTGATAATAGGAGTACCTACTCAAAGAGTGTCACTATGCTCACAACAGTTGAGGTAGGAAGAGATCTACTGTGACCATCTGATCTAATTCTGCTGCTCAAGCAGGGTCACCTACAGTGTGCTACCTGAGGTCATGTCCAGTCACATTTTTAATATTTCCACAGATTTAATTCCACAGCCTCAAACACTGTTCCAGTGTTTGACCAGCCTCATTGTAAAAACACATTTGCTTGCATTGAGATTGATTTTTCCAATTTTTAATTTGTGTCCATTGCCTCTTGTCCTGACACTTGGCACTAAAGAGAAGAGTCTGTCTGCCTCCTCTTCATTCCCTCCCACCAGATGTTGATAAACACTGATAAGATCCTCCCTGGAACCTTCTCTTCTCCAGGTTATTGCTAGTTAATGTTTAGTCTCCTGAACTACCAGGGAAAAGTCTGTTTCTGGTTGTGCTTCATTTTCTGAGGAGTTTGGACAGTCCTCTGAATCCCAGAAAAATTCCTTAAATGTTTGATATGCAGGCTTAAATAAAACTACTAGGCTCAGTGGTTTTTGTTAGCCTATGAAACTCTCTAAGCACTTTGCTGGCACTTTCAGTTCTATTCTTGGTCATCTCTTCTTTGAGACAAACCTGTAACTGAGATGTCATATGGAGTCTAATAAACCTCTGTGAGTGTGTATCCTTATCTACTCATTATCATCTTGACAGCAAAAGGCTTCTAATTTCACTGAAAAAATCTAATTATATTTTCTAAGTATTCCATGAACTAAAAAAAAAATGCAGAAGATGTTTGCTATAAATATTTTTATCTGTCTCTACCTGGTTGAGAGATCAGAAATATCAAGAAGTGCTGAAAGAAGGGTATTCTGTTTTATTTTAAGCTTCAATATATGCTGGAGTGCTACACAACAGATGGCAGATAACTAGAAATACAGCAAAGAAATGCTAAACTTGTGGCAAAATCAATCACAGTAAGCACAGAATTTGATCCTGCAGTTAAAATGGGGATGTACAGTGTCATGGTCCACTGGGTTCCCTTGAGCTTGATCCAGAACCCCCAGCCCGCTCTCGCTGACTTCAGTTAGCTTTTGGAATAAATAATTCTGTTGAGCAGTTCAGAAGTGAAATAATCACAAGATAGAATCTTCAACTGGTGAAACCGAGAACATGGTTCAAAAAGTAAAGAGGTCCAAAAATAAAAATTAACGGCCTTCTCCAAGCTGGGTGTATTTTCTACTAGAAAGTTGTAAAAGAAGTTCCTCGACTATAGTAAACAGATTTCCATACTCAGTTATAGAATATAATTCTGAAGTAATTGGAATTGAGCCATGATTTTGTTGTCTGTGAGGCTGATACCAGAATCTTGCCATTATTGTTTACAGGAGGACTGCAATCGTGCTGTCTGTAAGAGGTGTAGTATGGTCTCCACTATTGCTCATTTTGTTGGTAAAACATGTGCTTTAAGGTTATTATTCCCCAGGTATCTTACATGGCCTGAGACACTGTAAATGAAAACTTAGTTAAAGCAAAGGCTATATTTGTTCCTCAGTAAAACTGTGATTGAATTCCATTACAATTGTAACCTCAGTCTCAGCATGGGCGTAACTTGTGAGGAACATTCCTTGTGTTTGAGGGTGTAGTCTCTAGGAACTGACATTGAAGAGGTTAAGTGACTAAGAACAGAGTGAATAGAGAGGAGGTAGCAGCAATAAAAGGGATAATCAAGTGCACTATATTTTATTTTTTAACTAGTAGGAAAAACTGCAAATGAAACAGCTGTGCTGTGAAGTAAACACAAGCTGGGGAGCAGTAGAGAAGGAAAATAATGGAAATAGATCAAAATATTTTCTTTTCATAAAAGGCAAGCTTTTATTGTTTTATCCTGGTGTCAAGCCTTTCATGTAGAACATTTATGTATTTAATTTCCAAACTTTTTTGTTTTGACCAAAAAGCCCCAAATATTCTGACAGCATCAAAACAAAAAATTACAGCATTAATAGAGTATGTAATTTGGGAAGAGAAGAGGTTCCAATTGTAATGTCAGCAAATCTGACAGCTTTTAAACACATTTCTACAACAAAGAAGAAAATCAGTTCCAGTATATCCAGTATACACACTAGCTATAGAAGATAAACACCAAAAAATCCTGCCAATCTACAGTTTAGTGCAAGTCTTCATCTGTAAAGGATATTTATTAACACCAAGGTCTTTAGAGTAAGAACAAAGAAATTTAAGACATCTGAAGCTTTTCTAGGTTTTGGCAAGGTGAAAAAAGAATACATACAAGTGCTCTTGAGTTTTATATTTAAATTCTTGAAACTGAGCTGAAAGTATTGCTGTGTGCGTCCTCCAGGAGGCAGTAATATGATTTTATGCTCAGTTATCTCTGAGCATCTCCCTGGTAGCTGTAGTTCACAAGAAGTTGTAGACTTGTGGAACTATGATCCAGATTTTTAAAGATCTTTCCATATCTAACACTCATGGAATTGGAATGAGGCATCTAAAAGCCTTTGAAATCCTTCCATTATAAACTAGTACTGTATTACAGCTAGATTAAGTTCAAGTTTTGCCTATGAAAAAGCCTCACGTATGTCAACATAATGTTACAGCATTTCTCAAAAATGCAAGCATTGAACTTGTTAGAAACATCTCATACTGATCTAGAAAAGATGGGAGGAGGAGCCCCTTATGTGTCAGAGCAACAAGCAAACTGTCTCTGCAAAGTTTTCTCCAGGGATTTGGAGACTGGAATACAGGAGTTGGGTTTTCAATTCAGCTGCATTGCTGTCCCTTCTCACAAATCCTGCCCACACAGAAAGTGGGAAAAGTGTGGCATGGTAATGGAAAGAAACAACAAAGCTCCTCATCCTTCAAATAAGCTAGAAGTTTTGGTTTTTCTCTCCAGGACACAGACACAGGCAGCTGAGGACTGTGTGAGTGTGGGGCCAGCAGGAAGAGTCCCAAAGGTTGATCCTCTTTCACATGGCTTAGCATCTTTGTCCTTAGTAAATGCTAACTAATGGGGAAAATTTTAACAGGAATAATTTAAAGGCTATTCTGGAATATAATTCTAAAATTAAATAAGTAAAATGGAAAAGCACTGCTATTCCCCTTCTCAGTACCCCCCTCTTAGCTTTCACTCCCTGGCAGCACTCAAACAATGCCTGAAAACCCCTTCAAAACAAAAGATTTCGCAGTGAGATTGTGGACCAGGGGTAGCAGTGAACATCACCATCAAAGAAGTTGTTCATACAACAGATAAAAAGAGACCTGGGTTACAGGAGAATTGGAATTTGGTGTAACTCCTCAGGCAAAGGCAAGCAGTGTAGGGCCCGAGCTGCCAGTGCTGCAGCTGAGGATGGAGCAGCAGCTTCACTTATTGCTCACCATAGTATCACCATCAACTGGAGGTTAAAACTGCACTGAGTCTTCAATATAACAACGAGTAGATTAACACACGTGCAAAGCTGTTAGAGAAGGAGAAAGTGCTGTTGGTCTTTTTCAATACCCAAGTGTAACTAGTTTGAAGTAAAACTTTTAGGGGAAATTGGATTTCAGTCCAGACCTTACAAAGTTCTGATAATCCTCTTACTTCAGCAGAAGAGGAGGAACCCAGTTTGATGCCATGATTAACAGCAAAGTTGTCATCTTTGTTTCCTCCCAGGCTGGCCTATACATCCATATTCTGTCTATTGCTTTCCTGCACCTGTATCATTTTGAATGATCCTTTACGCTCTCACTTCCGTGTTCCTTTCTTTCTCTTTTTTTTTTTTTGTTTTTTTTTCTCCCCATCCCATTTCTCTACCTCCTGTCCCCATCCCTAGGTACCACATGCTAACTGCTCTATTGCTGTCCTTGATATACACTTGCCCTTTCTCCAGCATGGCCAAAAAACTATCTCCACTGACAGACTAATACAGGAGTGCTCCACTTACTGCTCCTCATCACAAGAGCTGTCAGAGTGTGAAAAATATATAGAAGTCAAATAGGGATAGCAATGATGTTTCTCCTAACCCACCAAGAAAAAAATTCAGCTGGGTCTATGGGTCTGTGTTCTGCTTTTCTTTAATTATGTCAAAACATGAATTATTTCAGTCCCTGTTCTCAGCAAGGCCCAGGTTTGTGGAAAGGGACAGTACTGTGAGAAAACTCAGCATTAGAAAAGGATGAGACACATCCATAATCATGACTTGAATACACGTTTTAGGGCTTTTGTAGAACTTAGGACTGAGACATAGTAGTGATGCATTAAATATGTGCTTTGGTATAAAATCTTCATAGAGATAAGATCCTCTTTTAATTAAGCGTAGCTAATTAAAGTAAATTACAGATTCCAGGCTGCAGAGTTTCTCTCATTTGCTGCACTGAATCAAAAACAACTGAGGCCTTGGTCACACTAAGACTGTACAGCAATGTAAAGATCCCAGGTCAACTGTGCCAACATTTTTCCAGACATATTCACAATTTGATCTCTGTGTGCCCTTAGTAGGGGTCAGGTTTGGAGGGAAACAGGAGTATGTAAGAGTGGAGGACAGCAAGGAGGCATAGTCTATTTCTTTGCAAGGGGAAGACAGTCAACATTAAACAAAGGGGAAATCAATTCTGATACAAAATGGCTTGTGACATTTCCTTTTCCTGTGGGAAATGAAAAAGTGATAAACATTGTAGTACTGGTAAAAACTGTTTCACCTACTATACCACATATCATTTCCTCATAGAATAAGACATTTCTTTTGATCTTATGTTACAAAAAAGGGGGTTTTGGCAGCATCTAGAAAGAGAGAATGAGAAAAATAATGGCAGAAAGTAAACATGAGGCACCAGGAACACATATAACCGTTATCCTACTTTTTGAAATATTCCCAATATTAGAGGACATTTTAAAAATGCTGCTATCAGGATATTAACATACAGAAATAGGAATTAAGCAGTAGTAAGTTTTCTAATAAAAGTGGTCTAGCACTTTTGAGAAGAGCCTTGCTTGCTTCGTTGCCCTTGACTGCTACTCCATGGGCAATAGCTTGAGAGTTGCTCTACAGCAGCAGCCATGACCTAAGAAAGCTGCAAAGGGAAAGGAGAGCATATGGGGCTTAAAAGATCTTATTGCCTGCTCCCCATTCCTACCCACGCTCCTTACCACACCACTCCTTACCCTATAGTCACCTACATTTGCCCCCTGTGTAATTTGTCCCTTGCCTCAGCCTTCAAATATTTCCCTGGTGACAGAAAGAACCAAGGTGGGAGCTCTGGACGGCTGGCAGAGGCTGTAGAGAACAGGTGGAGAAAAGCTCCAAGGAGAGAAACATGCCCTGAAAATGCTAAAGATGCTCATTTCAGCCCTGCCTTAAATGAATTAATGACTGAGAGGTTTAATCCCTCCACCCCAGTTCCAAATGTGTAAAATGTGTGTAATAAATGCTCTTTAACTCGCTGAGATGTTACACAGTTAAATCCATGAATGAATGTATAGATTTAGGTTAATGGACTGAAGGTATCATAAATACACCCCAAGGAAACTAATAATTCTGTTTACATTGGAGGAAGTGAGGGAAGAACTCAAAGTATCCCACCAGGCCACAAACTAGAAAAAGTAAAAGCTGAATTAGCATTAGGTCCAGTCATCGAAAAAGCAATTTTTTTCTTCTTTAAGATTTCCCATGGAAACAAATCTTACTGCAAATACCAAAATTGATAAAGCCTTGTTTCTTTTGGATTTATGTCTCTTTTTTGATTGACTTTTTAACTGAATTATAGCAACATTTTCTTTTATCTCCATATATAACAGGATTATGAAGCTGAGGTAACTTGTTTTCCCTTCTCTTCATCCTTCAACTGTCCTCCAGCAAAGTAGGAACAAAAGAAAATGTCTCTTTTGTCTACTCAAGCATCTGAAGTATTAGGCTAAAGTAATCTATGTCCCCTACATTATCTCCCACTACCTGCATTATATGAGCAGTGACAGCCAAGGGAATGGAAACTTACCCAGGACAAAGTTACCACTGTTTATAAGTGAACAGTTCTTATCCTCTATTACCCATTCTTCAGCAAATCTAGCATAACAGAATTGCTTTTGAAAACTCTGTATCTGGATACTGATTGAAATTCCCCATTGGATATGGAAGTTTTTAGGAGGTGATATTATACCCTGGTAGAGTGATTTCCTAAACTTTCTTTCCATAAAAATAGGGAGTGATTACATAAGGAAGCATGATGCAATAATGCATGTACACAAAGAAAAGAAAAAAAACCTAAATCAGATTTTCTTTGGCTTTTGAGTCTTTGAAGTCTCTACAGCTTTAATATTTAGTTAATATAATTTTGCATGTCTCTACCTCTTTCTCTCTAAATATATTTAGAATATACTTAATCATATTTTGTTTAAGTTTATATACTTCTTATATACACATATATAGATATACAATGCAATGCAATCATTTATATATTTACACACATGTAGTTACACACCACTGGGTTGTAATATTTGAGTTTATTATTATTATTATTTATGCAGCTGGACTACTTGCTCTTCAAAAGCTATTAATTCCCAACTATGATCTATAATATTTCTCCAGGAAAACTGCAGTGCAAGAGACTTAAGCTTTATTGCTTTGCCTGTTGTAGCAGAAGTCCCATTAATTGCAAACTGGGAATTCCACAATTAAGATTTCAATAATTGTCATATCACTTGGGAAGTAAGTAATAAATCTTCTTTGTAAAAGCAGCTTAAGTGACAATTGCTTATCTTTACATATAGAAAAGATATCTGCCTGACATGAAGTTGCAGTTAAAAGGCCTTCTGCAGATTTCTTATTTTTTTTAGCCTGTGAAGAAAACACAAAACAGTGACTATAATGATCAACATCCATTATTTAAGTGTTTTAGGTGCAAGCTACACAGATCAGACAGTTATGAAGACAAAACTATCCCTCTCCCAGAGAATATATCATTATCAATCTTAATTGAAATTGATGAAAAGGCTTTGATGGACATTGGGCTGGGTTGCATGACAGGAAAAGGCAGAACTGGGCTTGAAGTTGCATGCAGCCATCATCATATGCAGCAGCAATTTGAAATTGTAAAAGCAGAACTGGACAAAAGCAGAATTTTTCACTGCTTATTAACCTGTACTGTCTTCTTTCCTGCTTAGCTGGCTGGTGACTTTTTTCTTCCCGCATTGCAATAGTCAAACAAAATATTGTTTACAAAAGTTTGAAAGCCAAGGAAACAAAAGGATACAATCATAAAACTGCTGGTGGAGCTTACATGTAGACACCTAAATTTAGACACTTTTTGCTACTTATATAGCAGAGTAGGTAGAGTTGTATGCACCATTGTAAGTCATGTTCCAGGGGTTTTTTTGAGGGTTTCAGTGTAATTAACACACACAGGCATTTTGATTCACTTTTCCTCCAGGAAAATTGTCTCAATAATGATATAAGGATGAACTTATTAAGTACTCAGCAATTCTATTCTATCTCTGAGAAATTTTTGTGTTCTTTTCAGGGGTCAGGGATAGGAAAGGGAGGAAAGTTTAATGAAATAAACATAATGCACCAATTTTCTGCAGGCTACCTATTGAATGCAATGCAGAATTTGTCCTGATGACTTGTAATGATTTTTCATATTTCCAATAAGAAGATTAATTCACATAAATCAGAACAGTGGTTATAATTGTAAATGACAACTTTTAAAATCTGATACCACTATAAGATCAGAGTATCAAAGCATTAATTTTTTTCATTATTTGTGGTGATGCTTGTTGCTTGTGTGGTGATGTTGTTCCTTTTTTTTTCTTTTTCTTTTTTTTTATGTGGTGCATCCAAATTAATATTAAAATAAGGTTATGTAGTTGAAATAACAAAGCGAGTAAATTTTAAGAGCCATTTGCTCCAGCACATTGTAGTTCTGGCTGCACCGTGGATTCTGGAGACAAAATGAAAACAGTAAACCAGACCAGCTCCAAACTGGGAGGAGAGGCAGGTGTCTCAAAGCTTCTGCCCCCCCTCTTTCCACTGGTGCTTCTAAGTGAGAAATGTCAACAGAATTCTTCAGTACAATTTCTTACAGCCTCTTTCCAGTACAGACATTGCTTGTCCTAAATCCCATATTTATTTTTAGGCTTCAGTTAAATTAATCTTTTCTATTTAACCAAATACATAATGGGATTTAGGCTTGTATTTAAAGTAAACTGTATGTTTGTTTTGTCCAAATGTATTATTTAAGAAAGACTATTATTTACTAGGAAAATGGAGGGCTTTTATTAATTCAACAGAAATTCAATTAAGACACTAGAGATCAGATCAGGGAAATGTTTAGGCATCATGAGGAGAGGAGAGGAGAGGAGAGGAGAGGAGAGGAGAGGAGAGGAGAGGAGAGGAGAGGAGAGGAGAGGAGAGGAGAGACCTACAACTTTTCATGGGCCTTTTGAGTCTGAATGAACACCTATCCCAAAATTAAATTTACCAAACTAAATATCTTAAGTCATTGCTAAATCAACATTTGGGGGATATTCGTTATGAATTTTAAGATTACCTGCAGGTAAACCAAAGCTAATAAGGCTCAATGTTAAACTCTTAACTTTTGCTCAGTTTTACTTTTTTTTATTGTTTGCTATCTAAACATAATGTAAAGGATACTTAACAAAGAAGATACATCCATCTGCCATTATTGTATTTAAAGTTTTCTTATGTAGCTACCAGGATAAAGAGTTAAAACAAGTTTCTGGCTACCCTTTTTCATTACCTTTTTTGTTAGAAATTACCACTGTGTGCACAGTTATTTATACATGTCTTTTCCTGCCACAGAAATAATACTCAAGAACATATTGTTCCTGAGAAAGAAGAAAAAGATAAGAAAAATTCTGCAGACTAATACATGGCAGCATTTCTGATGCTGAAGCTAAAGAGACGCCATTCAGTTGATTAGGCCACAAAATTGATTTACCTTTAAATAGGTTTCATATTATAGCTCTTTACTTCCAGACTCCCAAACGTGGTTCTTTTGAAAATCAGTCTTCATTGACAAATGTTTATGACAAAGCAATAACAAAGTGGGCAGGGAACAGTTCCAAGGTGTATGCTTATTGCTGTCTTCTTAGAACACCCAAAGGCACTCTTAAGACCTACTGCATTGTCTTTGCTGACAGTAAACTTGCAAGCCCAACTCCCTACTGTAGTTTGAAAAACATCTTCCAGAGCACTCAGGACACATACTTAAAGCCATGATTGTTGGTTTAGTGCAGCTTGTGGAAACATAAAACCCTGAAAACGTTCCTGGTAGCTCACCAGCATGAAGTAACCAGCATGGGAAGTTACTGGAGGCTTCTGGGACCTCTTTATAAAATAGAGTAGATTTAGCCAAACAATTTATGAGGACTAATAAGAGCAGAAAAGATATTCAAAGGCATGAATGACAACTGTATATCTCACTCCCATTTATTTTCTGTAGAAATTAGGCATGGAAATGACATCTGAGGCTTTGAAAAGCTCCACTTGTTAATTTTAAAGCACGGAATGGTAGCATGTTGTAATAAATTAGAAAGCATGTCATTCTGAACAAAAGACATCTTGGACTACTAATCTGCTGCAAACTCATCAAATAAAAGTGTCACTGGAAATGCATTCATTTAAAGATTTAATTCTGTTCTGATGTAAAAGCCATGGCTTCTGCTGATTGTTAAAGAAAAACAAGAAATACATCCCCTAAAACCATAGAAAAAATATTATGCAGGAGACCTCGTGTACATAAAGACATAAAGGTTGATAACATACAGCTGTTGTGTGAGACATCTGAGCATTTTAAAAAGTTTCTACAACAGGCTATTGCATTTTAGCAAAGATTTTCCCCATGATCACAGGCTTGCCTGCTTTACCTCCTTGTCCCCATAAGGTAGGGGTGACTTATGCTAGCCATTGTAAAGCCACCTGTGAAGGTTAGCATATTACATCAAAATGTGTTCTTCCTGCATAATCTGATGTGTGCTGGGAGAATTACAAGACAGCATGATGAATTAGGCCCATATTGTAAGAACTACAGTGCACATACTCACGGAAACCTTCAAATAAAGTTACAATGGCAGTTGGGATCCTGTTTATCTTGGTACTTACCAACCTGTACTTCACTTGTTTTAAAAAGGAAGGCAGCTGTAAAAGTTGTTCTATACATAGTAATATTTAAGGCAAAAATTAAGCTCCAGAGAATAACAGAGCTGAGAGTACAGTCTGGAACACACCTCAACTCAAAGGTATTGCATTTAGCTTTCAGGATGTTGTCAGGAAAATTAGTGTGACAAATCATAGCCATGATTTGACTTTCTTTGGCTCTGTGGAAAGAGGTGAGGGTAAGTGTAGTTGGTTTTGTGCAGAATTTTCTAGCTGTTGTGTTAAATTAAAATCCTGAGGCAAAGTTTTTGAAGCCCTGCACAAAAGCATGGTGTTGAAAAGACATGGCATATGGGCCTTCTCACCTGCTCTCACATTTCTGTAGCCAGTAAGAAAATGCGGGTTTTGTATGGACCTTGGGAACACACTTCTTTCTGGTGGAGTGTTGTGTGTTGGTTTGAGAGATTCACAAGCAGTCAAATCACATGCCAGTAGAGCAGAACTCCAAAAGGACTTGACGAAATAGAGGGACATAGTGGAAAAATGTTTTGCAGGAGTCTTGTTATATGTTTTGCCACAAGTGTAAGGCAATGAACCTAGGAAAAGAATAACCTGAGTCATGGTTAGAGGTTAGATCACTTAGAACTGCCAGAAATAGTTCACTGGAAAGATTCCAGAAACAGCTTCCTGAGGGCATCAATTCAATATGCAGCAGCTGTCAACAGATCACAAAAAATGTTTGACATAATTTGGATAAAATTATGTAATCCTTAACACAAAGAGTAACAAACATCTGGAATTTATCATCAAAGGAATTAGTGGATGTAGATTGTGTATCAGCAGGTTCAAAAATGGTTCGACGATGTCACAGACAATAGGTTCATAAGCAGATAGTTCTAACAAGCCTAGTAATACAAACCTGGATGTCTAGGAGGAATGTACTGAAGAAAGCATCAAGACTGTCATACACTCTCCAAACAACATCTCTTAGTGCCACTGTCTGACACACAACTGGACCATCAGTCTGACTCAGTAGGACATTTCTCACATCCTTATAGTCTCATATATGGAACTCCTGGGCAATAGTATGGGACTACTTATATGCAGTCATAACCCAAATAGTGTAGGTTATGGTAGGAATATTGCTCAAGTGGTTAGTCACCACATACTTACAGTGAGCTATTACTACGCCTTACAGGAACTTACTGATTAAAAACAGATTTGGGGTTTTGGGAATGCATGCAGAAAAGCTGCACAACACGTCTAGAGGAGACAGGAGACACGTGGCACACTCTCCAGTGAGAATGTGACAGGCAGACTCTTAGCTTCAAGCATCCTGGCTTCAACAGATACCAATCGCTCTCCTAACAAAGTTGGAGGCTGCAGATCCAAACTGTAATGTGGTTTAAAACATTTCTGAAGAAGGGAAGGGAGGTCAGTTACCCAGATTGCCGCCAGGCTGACAGGCACAGTCTGTGGAGGGAACCTAAGGACATTCAACCTTCTCGGATCCAGGAAATGTTAAGACTTAGGAAAACAAGCAAGTACACACACATTTGGGGTTTACTGGTTTTGTGATGCACTTTTCTTGAGAACATTTTCTTCTAAGTAAATATATCACTTTTAGGAGAGACTATGGTCGTTGTACAAATTATTGTTACTGCCCCAGATGGAGAATGAGTGCCAGGATCTCTGCTTGCTGAGAAACTCACAGTGTATACTGGGGACTGAAGGTTAGGTCTGGTCTGAGGGTAGGAGAAAAACATGATCCAGTGTAGAAGCAGGTGATGGTGAGAAGCCAGGGGCCATAGGGTGGGGAAGGCTATGCCCTTCCTGAATTGAAGGTGGCTAGGGGTGCTTTTCAGCTGGCACTGCTGACAGCTGTGCTTTGAATCGAAGGCCTGATGTGTTCTGCTAAGAAATTAACTTTACCCATGACTCTGACTGTTAAAAAGACCAGCTTGTGCTAGAACTACTTTCTGTCCGTGAGGACTGCAGACAACATAGGTATAACAGCGGGTAAGACAAAAAAAAGACCCATTTTATACACAGAGAAGACAAACATGGGATTATAAAAGACTTGTGTAAGATAGCACAGGTGTCCCAGACAGAACTAGGGACTGAGACCTAGTTTTCTGAATCCTTATTTGAACCCTCAAGCCCAGGACCTCTTTCCTGCTACCAGCAATACTATCATATTAGGCAGGCACATTCTCAGATGGACAAGTTAATACATTGCATTAGAATGATTATATAATCAATCATCTGCAAGTGAGCATCTGGCATAATAATGTTCTTGCTTTCCTTTCCTTATGCTTTTTTCCTTGTTTCCCTAGCTGCTGATTTCTTCCTTTTGTAGAAAAGCTTAATCATTCTACCTCCAAGGATTAGCTGACACAGAAAACTATAACAGGATCTTGCTAGCGCAATGATGGAATATCTTTTTACACAAAAAGCTTTTAATAAGCCAGCATCTTTCCATGCTTTTCTCAGCTGTCACATGCATGCAGCCCTTTTATGTTACCACATGAACTGAACAGATGAGTGAAAGAAAAGAACCCACTGATGCTCATTCATAGTTTTAATGAAATGCGCTTCAGTAATGTTTGTGCCTCTTCTTGGTTTTGTGTTACAGGAGGACTTTAGCCAGCCAGTTTACTGGCATCAATCGTTGGGGAGGGAGACAGAGGGGGGGTTGGGGGGTGGTGCGTGAAGAGAGAAAGACTGAAAGAAAAGATGTCTTCAAAGCAGGACAACTAAGTGTAACCCACTGGGCAGAGGCTTGGGGTACCCAGAAAATCAATTTAGCCTTTACTCAACAATTGTCTCATTTATACCTCTGGTAATTTTCCTACCCACATGAATTCTTTTCATGTTTCATATATATATATATGCATCAATATTCACATTTAGTCTACTTGGTTTAAAAAGGCAGAGGATGGAGGAGGAATTGTGGGGAAGAAGAAAACCCAAAGCTCTAGACCCACTGACTACCCCCATCACATTTAGAATGAGACAAGGGGGGCAAAAGAGCATCTCAAAGAGTCAGAAAACATGAAAATCTCTGACTTGTATGACTGATTTCAACATATTCTGTATTTAAAGCATTTCTGTCAATCATAAGCTTGAAAGAGAAAAGTTCAAAAATGCACTCATCAAACCGAAAAAAATGGGTACATATAAGGAAGCTACAATTTCCTCATGGATATTTCATGATCTAAGAAAGATGCCAAACTCATCAGGCAAATTGTTTGCTTTGAATAATTCACTTGGGTCTAAATTGCCACTCTTTCAGGCAAATACAATGGAAACCTGTGACTCTTTGTCATCAGATCTGTTCTTCGGGAGCTTCATCCCATTCACTGTTCTTAGGAAAAAGGGCTTTGTATGACAGTTAGCAATAAAACAGTAACAAAAAGATATTTTTTTTTACCTTTTCTTCCTGTTTTTAAATTTTCTTCTTCCATATTCATATTATAACTTCACCTTTTACATAAAGACCCTGATTCAGCAGAAGATTTCAACCTGCTTGTCTGTACTTAAGCAAAGTAAAATAACAGAAGAAAGAATGTATGGTGAAGGATGTGCTCGTTTTCCCTGCTGAACTGGCACTTTGACATGTTTTCTATCTGGTCTGAACTTTACATTCCAAAGGCAAATATTTTTGCCAGTTAATCTTAACAGAGCCAACGTCTGACAAAGGCCTCGTTATTGCCACCGTTTCAGCTGCAGCAACTTACCAGCCCACTAGAGCGCAGTCCTCAGTCCTCATATATTTGGCATTGATTAAAGATATGGTCGAATAAATAACCTTTAAAGAAATACTGTAGAGAAGAAAAACAAAATTCTAGGGAAATTAACCTTACTGCTGGAAAGAAGATGTAGAGAAGAAGTAAAAAATTATATGAAATGCCTCCAAGACACTCACTCAGAAAACTTAGGTCCAAAAACCTGCTTCTCCGTTTGGCCCATCCAGAAACAAATGACTTACTGTTTTCAGATTAAGAAGTCTGGCTTCCTCTCCTGCCTGATATATATGAATACACCCACACAAGGCAGCTTTTTTTTCCACACAGCTCACTCTATTGTGATGAATAATGAAGTTATATTTCATTGCTATATCCTTGCCAATCTCCTTCAGCATTTTTGAAAAGGGATTATTTAAGTTGCAGAGTACTTGGAATGATAGTTATATTTTTGTTTTGTCCTGTTTTAGTCCTCTGGCTTGAGATGGATGATTCAAACAGAAAGCAAATAGCATAAAACTGTGTACAGCTGATGCACTATAAATCTATCCACATCTAACCATGATTAAGAGAGATAGGTGTGTTAGCCAGTGATTGTACAAGAGCTGTTGGTGAATATGGGGGAAGAAAAAGAGATGCAAGAAACCAGAGTGAAGAATAAATTGTGCTGACAAAAATTGCAATATATATATACATATAAATGTTAATTATCTGCATAAGATAAATGGTGGGTCAACATTAGAGAATGCCATCAATAGTGAAAAACAGGACAGTCCTTTCTTAACAGGTAGCAAGAGTACAGTGTGTCTTTGGCTGAAACAAAAGTACAGAAAGTACAGAAAAAAGCATTGCTTTTTTGGACTATTTCCCCAGGTAACTATCTTACTTTTCCCAGTCCTCTATATCCTACAGGGAGTAGACCGACGGAATAAGAGCACTTAGGGATCTCTCTTATAAATAATTTGACAGGTGCAAGTCTCTGGATACATCAAGATGTAACTAGGGTCTTGCCTAAGGAATCTTCTCAGCCTCTTCCATCCCAAGTTGCATGAAAAACTACCACTGATAGATACATGGTCCTTCAGCTCTGGTCATACAGCGTGACTCTGCAGCTGCTGGATTCATCTGGAAAGTTCTCACCAGGTAGTGAGGAAAATCCCATAGAGAGACTGTTTTTAGCTGTCTGACCCTCCCACCCCTCAGTCTTGGATTGCAAGACCTTATCACCTCTGGTGTGAATCCTCTGTGGCAGCTGGTTCTCTGAAAAACATGAATATGGAGACTGAAAAACCTTCACTGAATCACTATTATATCAGATGCCACAAATTCTGCTGCTGAGCTAATGATCCAGTATAAAGGAACTTTTCTTATCTAAGTAAAATGGATTACTATTTTTAAAAACGCCGAAGTATATCATGTAATAAGCAAATCTGCAAGCATGTAAGGTTATCATCTTTTGTTTGACAAATTCAACTCAAGATAAAACTAAATGTCATGGATTGATTCAAATTGAAGAAGAAAAAAAAAATGGGCTAGGGTGGCTTTTAAAGGTTTGAAGAGGGGGTTTAAGCAAGTGACCTCCATGTAGCAGTGAAAAGAGTACTAGACTATTTTAATGATTATATCTGCACAGAGGAAAGTGAAACAGTTCCTGCCTCTCACATGCCCTCTCACATATTTCCATACAGTGAAAAAGAGAGAGCTATCACTATCCCAGACTACCAAAGTATTCCTTCAGAAAGTTACCAAGTTACATTTCAGCAAAGCATTTAATGGTAACTTAGAGAAGCTACCATGAAACTAGGTAAGCTTTCAAATCCATTTATCAAAGTAGTTACGTTTTTCATTTCAAGGCAAGTGGAAGATAATAAACACAGATCAAAGGAAACTAGTCACTATATAAAATGTTGTATTAAATGAAAAATTTATTCACAAAATAGCATTATATATTTTATAGCTTCTTCACATCTCCTCTTATTTATAAACTGTGCTTTATATTTTCTACATATAACTTTAACAGAGATCATGTCACATAGCTATAACCGTTGAGAAAAAAAAAAACAAGCCACAGATTAAAGAGCTACAGAGACTAGAGACAGTTCCAACCACAGAGGTGTGAATCCTTTCAGATTCTGAGGACATCTAAACTGAGATACCAGTTTGAAGCACAAACAAATGCTCGTGTTAAGCAAATTCACACTCGAAACAAGGTTCAGTAAATCCCTTCAGCCGTTCTGCAGCTGAGCACACGCAGACCTCTCAGATTTCTTTTTCAGAAGCACAAAAGCAAGAGCTGCCTCTTCCCATCAGACAAGAGATATTTCTGGTGGGTCAGGTGGTGCGGCTGGGAAAAGCCATAGCTCTGGGCTGTGGCTGCAGATTGTGCCACTCAGTGAGACAATGTCACATGCCAGATCTGACCGGTAACCAGCTCCTTGGTGGCAACACGATATCTCTGTTTCTTCTCCATTTTATGGCCTCAGCACATGCCCTCATAGGCCTCTCCTTCACAGTTGCTATTGATAGGTTGATATCAGGTTGATACATCAAAGACAAGCCCTGTCAATATGGGAGACATCAGCCTTTGCTGTGGGGAGGAGTGAAGGAGGAGCCAGACGAAGGAAGCTTGTGTGGAGAGGCTGAGACTTGACAGATGTGTGGATGTACTTATTGCTCCTGCTCTTGGGACAAAAATAAATGGTGGTGCCAATAACCCTTCATACCCTGAATGTCAATCCTTTGCAGTCCACAGAAAGGGACAGTGACAACACAAGGCACTATTTTAATCTTCCTCAGCCAGTTTTACTCTTTCTGGTCCTTTTGTGCAGCACAGTCCTCTTTTTAAATCTATCAATAAACATGTACTTTTCTAGAGAGCACAAGTCCTCCTTCAAACAAAAATCTGCTCATTATTGCGGATTTCATAATGTACCATGTCACTGCTGGCTACATGATCTGCTTCCATTCCTACTGAAATGTTACCTCCAAATTGTGGAAACTAAAGGAGAGATGCTGCGTCCCGTAACAGCTTGGGGATGTTCAACTCTCAACTTTGCACACAGTTTACTTGATAACCTAGCGTTATTTTAATAGACAGATGTTGCCGTTTCACTTATTTTTTCAGGATAATTGATTCCTTGGACACGAATATATCACAGAGAAAATTTTAAATGTCCTATCCATTCAAAAGCTTATGCCTGAGGTTTTGTTAGAGTTTATTTCTAATGCCTGGAGTGAAATCTTAGCTTCTCATGTGAAAACAACAAATATTAAAACTGTGTACAAACCACTGTGTGAAAGTCCTGTAGCTTGTCACATTTAAAGGGCTTAATGCAAATGTGTCGTTTCTACAGGTCCTGGCACTGTCTCCTGCATCTGAAAGGCTCAGATAATTCTCAGTCAGGAAAATCTGTTGTAGAAAGCCAAGCCAGGCAAAAGGAGAAAATGTGCATTTATATGTGAAGTAAATGAAAAATGGCTTACTGGAATGCCAGGAGAAAAACAGGGAAAGAAATGAGATTGTTTTGTGTTTAGTTACTCAGTTCCTTGTGCTATCAAAACTCTGAAAAAAAAGCCATGTAATTTGTCTGTGGTCCCTGAAGAGGGATGCAAGTTTAAAAAGAAGGTATGACATTGAGAGATTCAACCTACTTCTTTCCTCTCTTCTGTATCGATCCTGACTCAATAATCACTGCACATTAGGAGTCAGTGATGCACATGGCAGCTAAACTGAATAGATGCAAGCCTGTGCTGTGCTGTGCATCACATCCAACGTGCTCCTCAGGCTTGTGTTGTGCTGCACCAGGTCCTTGGCTGCAGAGTGACCTCAGCAGATCATGGCAACTGAGGACCCAGCAGGCAGCTCCCACTTGTACTGGCAAGAGCACCACTTGCCTGGCTTTGCCTTTATCCAAAAGTGCAGCAAGAAGTTCTCATGAGAATAACCTGTAGGAACAGGGTTGTTTTCTTGTAAGGAAATTACACATTAACTCAAATGACCATAAGGGAGAGCTTTTCTCCACAGACAGGATCTGCTCTGTGCAGGGTGCAGTGGGGAAATCTATCCAGGCTCCATCCAATGTGGCACAAACAAAGTGTGCCCAGCATCTGAAGGGACATAAGATTTACTTGTTATCTATGTTCTTCTTATTATTCTGTCTTATTAAAGTAGTTCTCTTACTGAGCCATTTGTTGTTCAGTCTTTCTTACTGAGGTCCAGACAGGACCTCACACCATCCCTCTCCTCCCTCACCTCCCTGACCAAGTGCAGAGCAACTTCCAGTTGAACACAGTCTATTACCATCTCATTAAAAAAAGGTACACATTCACAATTTTGGCTCCTCCAAAATTAACACTCCCATCAAGGATGGGAGGATGAGCCAACCACTGCCTCCATCCATTCTGACAGGAAGGCAATACTGAGTCTACCTATATGAAGACAGCAGAGGCAGTTTGCTGGCAGGATACCAGCACAAATCTGCTATCTGCTTTCCACTACAGGAGCTGTGCTGACACCTATAAATTAACTCTTTCTGTTTCCTTCAATTTCTATTGCACCATTAAGGACAGCAATGAAAAAATATATGACTCCCAAATAAAGTGCCCTGTATCTTTTTGGATACATGAAAAAATCATGGGAAAGAAATAACTTGTTTTGTTTAAAGTTCACTAGTAAAATAAGCAATAATTTCAAAACATCAGTGCAGATAAAATCCAGCTCTTAGATTCTTAGAAAGCGAATCCAAGGTGCCATCAAACCCAACTATTTGGATACCTATCTCTGCCAGCAAGGCTAGAACTGCTTTTACCCTTTCCCCATAACCTAATTTTTTTTTTCTCTGAGGAGCTGTGAATGGTGATTTTAATTAAAGCTGCCTGCCCATCATCCCAATTCATCTTAATTTTGCTAAATTTTTAGCATTGAATAATACTGGTAAAGTGAACAATAATCAGACTGGTACATCCCCGTTTAGAAGTGCTTGACCTTGCAATCTTAATCTACTTTCATTCATAATTATCTTGAGCAGGTAAAGCCTACTTGTCATGGTCAAAACTCTGCACAGATACTATATACCTAAACTACACAATTTGATTTTTACATAGCTCCTTGATTCAGAAAATCCTGACAGAATACATTTAAAATTACTAGCCCAAGGCTATAGAAGTAGATAATATCAAAACTGCTGCTCTATTTTTATGTCAGATGATCACAGAGTAAAATTCCCCCAACCAGAAGCAAATGGAATATTTACTTGCTGATGGTAGTGTGGAATGTTACATAGGACTTGCAGTTCAGCTCTGGAACTGCAGTTTACTAAGGTAATGCTTCAACAGCTGGTTCATCAACCACACAAGGTGCAACAACAGAAAATTTAATTTTAAATTTAATCTATTAAAGCACTAGTTAGGTACAACAATTACAGGCTTCAGAGAAAAGAAGAAAAAAAAAAAAGGAATTGTTTACTCAGAGTACATTGTACATTCCCACACTTTCTCCTATTTGCTCTTCCCATTTGCATAGAAAACCTTATTTCCCTCTCGGACATTTGTGCACTGAGAATTTTAGATCATTACCAAATCTGGTGGATCTTTTAACCAGAAATCCCTTCTCAAATACAGGGAGGCTTCTCCTATCAATTTTAGTATCTGTAATGCAAACAGGAAACATTAATACCAGAGTAAAAAAAAATATGCAATGTCAACATTCTGAAGCAAAACTGCTTACGTTAAAAACATTACCAAGAGAAATTGGCATATGCCCTGACATTAAACATTCTAAAGCCACGGTCGTTCTTCTAGGAGAAAAGCTATATATAGTGGATCATTTTTTAGAAGTAGGTGAACATCTAATAGCAAGATTGTTTTTCTACTAGCATAGCAAATGAAGCCAAAAAGATTCTGAATGGAAAACTGCAGCAGCATCTGGAAATTTGGTGGAGCTGATCTGTTGAGACACAAGTCAGTAGAACAGCAGTGTGAATACATGCACATTCATTTCTTCATGTAACTGTTGGTTATTTCCATGTCTGTTCTGATGATTAAGAATTATTTACACTTCATTCATAGTTTGTTACAGCAATTGTCAAGTAAGCAGACAATTCTGAAATGTTTAAATGCACAGAACAGGAACATGACTAATGCTCAAAGGAAATAAAGAGTTTGGGACGTTAGACTGATTTTTCACACAGTGGAATAAGATTACAGCATACAGAATTTAGCATGCAGAAATATGTACACATACATATATATTTGCATGATCTACATCTACATGCATGCGTATAGCCATGCTTTATAATTACCTGCAAAGAGATAAGATTTATAGCTAAAATAATGTCTTAATTTAATTTCACAAGCAATAGACATAACCTTTGAGTATATAGGCACTGGTATATGATAAATACATACAGAACAATGCACTGAGGCTACATCCACCCTCCCATAGATCCCGAATATATCATTAATTTATCACATGAGGTCAGGATGGCATCTCTTTTGTGCCTTACAACTTTACCACTGATAGATCAAGTCTATCTAAAGTAATGAAAAGTTATCCATGGATCTCAAAGCACTTCTTCTAAAGATGGCTAGGCATTATTTCAACTCAGAAATGTGTAGAAGATACACCTAAACTCAGGCAGTGATCCTAAAGTCTTTAACCACATGCAACTAATCCTTCATGTAACACGTAACCGGTTTCCATCTGGTCCTGAAATCCCATGCGGTTTCTCTTTGTGTTGCATCCTCCTAAACCCGAGGTAGTTTTAAATCTCTTCTTATCCCTTTCCTGGCTGGCAAACGCTGAGAAGTGAATGTGGTCCCTCCGTAAGCAGGAGGAGAAGCAATTCGGGAAGAAAACCACTAGAGGTCAGGCAGGATGTAATTCACGGCCCCAAAGAGACAAGAGATTTTCTGAGAGTGCGGGAGAAACGAGTGACCTCGGGGACCACTTACCTGAGGAGATTTAAACAGTGGCCACTTCTCATGCCAGAAAGCAAACCCGTGCTCTTGCAAACGGAAATATTCAAAGCAGATGACAGGCATTGGTGTGAAGGCAGTGGTGAGGGAATAGGTGTGTGAGCTAGAAAACAGGTGTGCAAGTTAAATGTGGACATTCTATATAAATAGAAGTTGGTCACGGCAAACACCTCACTCAGCAAGTGTTCAGATCTCCCCAAAGTTTACACGTTTACTGGGTCTTCAACCTACTGGGAAGCAGTTTTTCCATATTGGTTTCATTATATGGGGTGTGTGCAGGGAGAAGAATATGAAGTAGAAAAACACTCTAATACTCTCTTTTTCTTGACTGAATGAGAAATGCAGCCCCGGCCTTGGAATACGTGCAGAATATCCTACTGAATACTCAAAATAGTTCAGCAGCTACTTCCCTGGATTACCTACTCAGCTGTCACTCTTCTGATGCTCCTGAGAGACATTTATTCCGTTAGTGGGAATAGATGAGTTAAACTCCGTGGGTGCAAAGATGACTATTTTTTGTCACAAAAACAGTAGTGCTGCTCAGTGGGAGAGTCAATCTGCAGGTGCCAGGATCTCCTTTGCCTCCTCACAGGCTTTTCCTGATCAAAATGCCTCTCCCCCCTCCAATATACACATTCATGTAGGCTCCCTTGCAGCCGACGTAAGGCTATCGTCTCAAGGGTTAGGTAGCAATTTGTACTTTGCAGAGTTTGTTTTTAGAGAATTTCCTCAAGCAATTGTATTTCTTTTTCCCAGATGCCACTTCAGTAGCTGGTTCTCTCATTATCCTGACAGATTTGCAGCTGAGTGCATACACATCCCTGACAGAACTTCTGTATTTCTTGGAAGAGCATTTTCTTGGAAGCATTTAAAATAGTTCCACCAATACTAACATTAAGGGAGGCTCAGTTATAAATATAAAAATTAAAAAGAATAAATAAATAAATAAGGCTACAGTGGGTTTGGTTAGTTAACTCACTCACAAATAGCTATGTTTTATGAAGTACCATACCCAGAGTGAACAAAAGAAATGATTGAGAATTTGGAAACATTTACTAAGCCTCACACCTGACTGTATCTTCTACATTCTTTATTCAGTATAGATCTGTAAATCTCTACTTAGAGATACCTGTCTCTGATATCTCTGTCAAAACCAGCATGTTCACCAGAAATATAATATTATTCCGGTTAGCCAAAATTTGTGTAGGCACTTGCCATCAACTGGACTGTGAGATAGATAGATACATAAATTCCCCATGGCATTAGGAGAAAAGATGCATAATAAATTTAGACTTACTTGCAACAATATGATAGGAAATAAAAAAGGGAAGGCGTGTAATATGTGTTACTAGTTAAAAGAGAATCTGTTAATCTTTTAATACTTGTTTATATCTGATAAGCCTTTTCCTTGTACAACAGCTGATGTCATCTTTAACAGATATTGAAAAATAAGTCCTGCATGTTCTATGCTGCTGCTTCATTGTCAGAACTGGCCTTACACAAATGTGGAAAACTGGGAACCGGGAACACTTCTGTTCTGGATTTGTATATGAACAGATAAACAAAAATTAATGTCTAATTGTTGCCTGTAATGGCACAGACTTGTTTCTGCAACCATGGCTTATACTAACTTGCTTATTTATAGTAAGAATGATCTATCTATGATTGCTATGAATAGGGACCACATAAGTAAACTGAAATGCGGTAAAAAATCCTGTTCTGGGTCCCATGTCCCTATACATTTTATATACATGACATTGCTGTTTTAGTAAGTCTGTACCACATGCACACACAAATACCCATATATCCTTCCATTTCCTTAGATTCCTTAAAAATAAAAATAAAAATAGACAGGGCCAAGTGCTCATCAGTTTCCATGGAGAGGAACAAGGAAATATAAGAACATAGGAAATTTCACTGTTTGTCTCTTGTTTTTATTGCCACCTCCACTGCAAAGCCCTGAATTTCACATAGCACAGCAGCAAGAAACTGGAGAGTAACATCTGGTGGATGGAGAGAGAAATAAATGTCACAGCTCTGTGCATATGACAATGCAGTCTTTATTATTAGTATGTACACAATGCGATCTGCAATTGCATTTCAAATGAATATTGTGAGAAAACACTGCCAGCACTCAATAAGATGTTCTTAGTGATTCTGCAAGTTAATAAAGGCCATATGAGAAACAGAGGACAGATACGGAATGATGCATACAGAGTCTGTGGTCAGTATGGGTCAATGTATCCAGGTAGGCTGTATTGACCTGCTGCTTTTATAGTCCAGCCCCTTTGGCAGAAACAGAGTGTGCATCTTCACAAGAATAGTGACAGAGCTCCTGAGCATATTGATTGAATGGCAGGAAGCATGGATAACAAGGGGCTATGCAAACTCATGGTGGATGAGCACAAAGCTTTATAAATAGCTATAGTTGTGGAAATATTCTGGGCATAGGACTCTCATTCTCCTTTTCTGTGTTATTAAATGCTTTATAATTTCATGATTCTGCTATGCAATTAAACAAAGGTGTTCATCAGGGAATGGAGCACCCCCCCTTATGAGGAAAGGCTGAGAGACCTGGGTCTGTTTAGCCTGAAGAAGAGAAGACTGGGAGGAGATCTCACTAATGCTTATAAATATCTAAAGGACGGGTGTCAAGAGGATGAGGTCAGACTCTTCTCAGTGGTGCCTGGTGACAGTTCAAGGGGCAATGGACACAAGCTGGAGCACAGGAAATTCCATCTCTACATGAGGAAAAACTTCTTTACTGTGAGGGTAACAAAGCAGTGGAACATGCTGCCCGGAGAGTTTGTGGAGTCTCCTTCCCAGAAGATATTCAAAACCTGCCTGGATACATTCCTGTCCATCCTGCTTTAGCAGGAGGGGTTGGACTAGATGATCTCCAAAGGTCCCTTCCAAGCCCTACCATTCTGTGATTCTGTGATTAGCAGATGCACAGTTAATTAAAAGTACAAATAAACTCTAAGTGGCAGAATCAGGACAGTCTACGATACACCATCTTTTCCATTACTTGGGGTAAGGCAGACATTTTAGGAGGCACTGGATAGCATGGTGCAGAGGCACCTGAGCTGGTTCCTCTGCTCCAGCAAAGCACTTCGTAGGAGGAGGAAGAGCAATAGAAATGCTTGTGTGTAAAGGGTATATGGGTAATGGAAGAGTTACAGACTGTTAACAGTAATGACGGTTGTGCATTATGTCATTGTACCTACTGTCACAAACAGTGATGGCAGTGAAGCAGCTGTGTTTCTGTGTGACATACGCAGGACATAAGCAATCTGATACAATACTCTCAGCATTAATTACCTGTCCTGTTAAGACTATCGTAAGGCACCTGCCATATTCCCACATATTATGCTGTAATAATGCATGTTACAGGTTTGCCAGAAATACTCTTAAGGTGAAAGATATAATTTTAAGCTGTTTAAAGTTAGGTTGTCATTTATGACTCCCATGCCCTGCTAAGACCCTGGAGAATACCTCAAAAACTTCCTTTGGGAGAGGGAAGGGGTAGCATTGCAACACAACACTGCTCCAGACTGGACTGTACTGGAGATCCTCACAGAATTGAGAGCAAAATGATCCAAGTAATAAGAAGAGAAACACACACACTCAAGGAAGCTATGCCCTTTTGCAAAAGAAGGAGAACCTAGCCCAAACTGTTACATAAATAGATTATGGTAAGAGCATTACCACAGCTCTGCCTCTGTTAATATGAAGGGATAGCCTATGTATTAAATAGCAAATGGATAAGAGAAAGAGTAAAATAAGGGAAGGAAGGAAGGAAGGAAGGAAGGAAGGAAGGAAGGAAGGAAGGAAGGAAGGAAAAGAAAGACAAGGACAAAACTATAAAAAAGTTAATGCTTCAAACTAAGGAAAAAATTGCTGAATAAAACTGAACACCAATCACATGGGTATCTGAAAAACACTGAAAAGAGGTCTCAAGAACAGCTTTTTTAGTTGATATATCCTGTCTGTATTTTTATAAAAAAAGACATATGATTGCAATATAAACGATGTATGAATATAAATAATTATTGTGAAAGAAGAACATTTTTGTTAAGGTAGAAAGCCAAGCCTTTTCAGTGCTGTAGCAGGAACTGGCAGTGTGGGTAAGGACTACCAGATCTGCAGTGTGGGTAAGGACTTTCTTACATCTGTTTCCAAACAGGTTTAATTTTTGACACAAACAGTCTGCAAAAAAACCAGATATGTCCCATTTTGGTGAAGAAATCTACCTTTCAACAAGGCATCCTTGCTCTTTTTTTTTTCTCTTAACAATTCCCCAAAGATGAGTAGTAACAATCAGAATTGATTCCTCACGCTTACCTATGCTGCATCTCGGCACATGAGATTCTCAAGGCTCTTCTCCATTGTAGAAAAATATTGGATTATGTATGAGAAAAGGAAATGTATAGGAAATGATGGTTTGGACAACAGTGTCTCCCTGTGGCACCATGACTGTTACTGTTACTGCTTGCTCTTTGTTAAACATGACTAGTGAAAACTTCAAAACCACAGAAAATAAGGAAGTTATTGTCCTTGCCCTGATATTTATAAGCAGAGACTCATTATATCAAACACGTTAGAATATACAAAAGATTCCTCAAAGTATTAGAGTATTTAAATCAGCACAAACATGCCTAACTGAATGAATTTTCATGTATTATATTGAAGGTCTTTTGTTTATTCTCTGATGCTCACAGAACAATGAGCAGACCTGTGAACAACCTAGATAAAGCCCAGACCATACTGGTCTGAAATGGTATGTCTCAGGGGGGAACCAACAGTCCCAATTTTATTATGGTACTGAATGGAATATTAACACACATATTCCACGAGTGTTTTCAAATATTCAAACACTAGATTCTTTGTATATAATCTGTATCATTAATTTCGGACATTGTGAACTTGAAAACTATGGTTTTGATTAAAGAAGATTTATTCCATACTTCAGAATTGCAACCTATGTAATTCCTAGAACAATGACAGCTTGCAGTAAACACACAGACCATATACACTCCAAAATCTGTGTACAATACTCAGGGAGTTGCATTTGCTTCTGCTGCTTACAGCTTGATCCATTTATACCGTCCCATTAAACATTCAAAGGGCAGAAATTCAGCATATTTCATCTTTTTTATGTGTACGATATAAATGCTCATGTTTAAGTTTTATTTTGTAACTTGGGATGTTTTTCATTTTGTTATTTGGTTTGAAAGTGGAGGGTTTCAGAGATAGTGCTTAAAGCACTAAAAAAATGATGAGACTGTCCCAAAATGAACAAGATTCGGAAGCCACTGTATCTCTCCTGGTTGCAAAATCTTGTCACCATGAAAAAAGGGTGTCCCAGTAAATTCTCAGCTTATTAAAGGTAAGAAAACCCTACTGCACAGTGAACGACACAGTCAATGAGTGGAAAATTGCAGATCTAAGAAGCAGCAGAAGCTCCAGAAGCAGGTTTTGCAGAAACTCAAAGGGCTCAGCTAAAAACAGGCCTATGATTGTTCTCTAAATAAAAGGCATCCATCTGGATGGAAATACAAATGACAGCAAAGAAAGGGTTAAGTATAAAATATTTTATTCTGGCTTCTCTTGAAACTTCAAAACATCAGTTTGTTTGTTTTAATTCCAGTATTATCCAACCTCTCCAGTTCATTCACTCAACATATAAGTTGTACCAATTTAGGCTCACTTTCCAAACTGTAACTTTCACACAGACACCTCCTCTGAATTTGGACAAAAAATCATAGAATCATAGAATCATCTGGGCTGGAAGGGACCTTCAAAGGTCATCTAGTCCAACCCCCCTGCAGTCACAGGGACACTCCCAACTAGACCAGGTTGCCCAGGGCCTCATCGAGCCTCACCTTGAATGTCTCCAGGGAAGGGGCCTCAACCACCTCCCTGGGCAACCTGTTCCAGTGCTCCACCACCCTCATTGGAAAGAGCTTTTTCCTAATGTCTAATCTAAATAAAATACGTGAGAAGATGTCAATTTTTTTCCTCAATGGCTCTCATTTCTAGAAAAGGCAGAATTTTGCTATTTGCGATTCTTGTCTATAGAGCCAAGCATTTTCACTTTTCTAACTTTTTTTTAAAATCCTAGCATTTCACCTACAGAATTAGAATTTAGAATTATCTCCACACAGCTGAGCAAGTTCGAGAATCCCTTATTTTTGTTTAACTAGAAAATCACAGCGCTGTCGCTTTCAGTAGCCGGTTGTTTGTTGCTTTAACAAGTGAGAAGAATGATGTTGCATGTGTTTCCTCTTTGTTAGTATCAGTCCCTAATGCACCCACCTCATTTGCTTACTAGCAAAAGATTTCATCTTTGTCAGCACTGCAAAGCCCAAACTGTTTTGAAAAAGCAAACTGCAACCTATTCAGGCACTTGCACCATCAGCAAAGCTTTGGGGGAAGTTCTCCTGATTGTGATGCTCAGCTTTACTGAACAGTGCCTTGCTTTGGAACAGAGACTGTTTAACCCTTTGTTGCAACAGTTTGCTTGAAGGTAATTGCAGCCTTCAAAGGGATAATCAGTAATAGGGGTTGGTCCTTCCTACCCATCGATTGAGAGGTTGCAGCTGGAGCACTTCTCACAGTTTCGGGCTCACCAGAATAAAAAGGACACTGACATAATGCAGTGAGTTCACTGGAAGACAACCAAGATGATAAACTGGCAACCACATGACATATGACAAAAAGCTGAAGGAAATTGACTTGTTCAGCATTGAGATGATGAGGTTACAGTGCACGGAGGGGGATCTTGCTGCTCTCTTTAACTCAAGAGAATGCAAAGACGAGACAGAGCCAAACAAGTGATAGGTATGGGATAAGAGGTAACAAATATAAAGTTACAACAGGGGAAAAATAATTAGATATAAGGAATTTTTGTTTGTTTGTTTGGTGGAAGCAGTCAAACATCAGAACAAGTTGCCAGGAAAAGTTGTGGTTTCGCCACACTTTGAGATATTCAGAACTGGACTGGAAAAGGCCCTGAGCTACCTCCTCTAAATTGCCTCTGCTTTGAGCAGGGGTTAGATCAGACTACCTTCAAAGGCTCATTCCAACCTAAATTGGAATTCTATATATTCTATAATTTTATTATTTTAACTTAGAGAAATAATTGGCATTTTCAAGAGATAATTTCTAGAACTTCCATTTTCTCTGAACTACTCCTGAAAAGAGAAATAAGGTTATAGAAAAAAGGTATCTTCTCTTGAGTGAAGACACAATGACTTTAGTTAATTTTAATCATGGGGACAGTATAATGATTTATACCCATACAGAATACAGAAGAGAAGAGTACAATACTTAAATGTGAAATAAACAAAAGAAAACTATACAAACCTGCTGGCATCTACCAATGATGCTGAAAGAGAGAAAGCCTACAGTCAGAAGATCTGTACTCTGTGTTAATAAATAAGCCCAGGCTGGTCATTTATGGATCACACCTCCCAACCATTATTCACCTACTAATCTTGCTGAGCGTATTTGTCAACACTGATACAATTCTTGCTTCAGTTTTCAGAGCCAGGCCCTTGTTTAGCAATTGCTAAACTGACTGCTAGATCACACTTACTAACTAGCGTCCAGGAAAAAGGTAGTTCCACTCCACAGGAAGATGAATTTCCACAGCACGCTGCCCTTCCTCACTACCATAAGCTGGCACTCAAGTTACTGCGTTATTTTCCAACGTAGTCCAGCCTTATTGGGATTCATGAGCAAGCACCCAAGAACTGAAGCTGTATGTGCTTCCCCTGCTATTTCAAGGACCACAACAAATACAGACAATAGGTGTTGGGCTTCCCCGGCTGCAATCCTGTTTGGCCTTGAGAGGAAAAAAAATAACTCTTATTTCCTTTTCCTTTCCACTACCTCCTCCTTCAGACACTTCATATCACAGACAGGCACAGATAAGTCTGGCCCCATTATATATATGTGTGCATATATATATGTATTTTTTTTAAAAGTATGTGTGTGTGTGTGTATATGTATATATATATATATATTTACTTTTCAAATATTTGGACAGATTTTCTAACGGTTAGGAAGGCATTTATTTGCAGTAATGTCAGCAAATACTAAATGATTTCACCAAAGATTCAGACAGCTAAAAAAACAATTCAGGGAGAGACAAGATAGTTGTCTTTCAAATCCTGTACGATAAGGTTTGAGACGCATGGGCCAAAACCCAAATCTATTCTTTTCTCCCCAATAAAATGCATTCTATATGATGATATTTTACATTACTGCTTGGCCATTGTTGCTGAACTAACAGCTGTCATGCATGACTTGTTTGGGACTATGGAAAGGGAATATAGTAAATATGAGATCAAGCATGCATTTTTAAATAAAACATGCAAGGGTACCATATGTATCCAAGTCTCTTGCTTGGGTTTTTATGTTGTTCTGGTTTTTATTTGGATAGCTAAATTCATTGGATTGCCTTGTATTCCAGACCATTTGTGTACTGCATTTATGATTTATACATGCATATGCATTATATAATAGTAACATTGTATAACTGAATACAATTGATAACAATGAATTATGATTTGTTGAAACAGATAAATGTAGAGCCACATTTCTATGCAAAAGTATATGGGAAAATACATGAATGTATATGTAAAAAAAAAAAAAGATGTTTATATTTTGTATGTAAGATTCACTTATGGAAGTGAATCTCCTGTCAGCAGAGGAGGATGAGCAGTTATTTAGGCCTTTAAAACAGGGTTTAATCAGTAAGCAGAGAGATTAATTTCATTTTAGCAGGAATAACTGGACTAGAGAAGGCACAGTTCGTTGATCTGGCAATCCTCTTACACCATAACTCATTATCATTCCCTGTCTTCTCCAGCCATTCAAATGACAGGGCAACCATCTTGTGCTGCTTCTCAACTTTTCTGGAGGATGCAGAATAGAAATAACCCATTTTAAAATAGAAAATAAAGGACAGATTCATAGAGAACATGTAAAGATATGCTCTGCTGACTGGGATAACGTTAATTCTTACTCATAATACATTTAGCTTTTATCTCTTTCAAAATACAAATGGCAATTTGTTTGTTTGATCTCCTTTACACTATAACTCTTCTTGAGCTTGATTTGCAGTTGTATTGAAAAATCTGTTTGTGAGACTAAAATACTATTTTGAAGTATGGAATGTCGTCAAGGAAATGCTTATAACCAAGGAGCCAATGTAAACTCTACAGCTAACAGTTATGACTCTCAACAATGAGCTAATTCTCCAGACAGTGAACTTGCAGCTGACCTTGAGCTTTGGCTACTATGGTTAAAGACAGTATAAAGAGGAGATCCCTTCCCCACATGGGAAGTAGTTCCACTACTGCTTACAAGAAATATAGATTAAGCAGAGGAGTGTAAAAGCAGTTCTGAGTTTAAGGATTGTAATCAAACCCAGGTCTCATAAACGTTGTATGTTGAGTACTGCAGTTCTTTTCAACTATCTGTAACTTTGTAGTGCTTTCAAGAGAAAAAAAAACAAACAAAAAACTCTGTTTAAGAAATTCCTTTGCTAAATGTTTATTCATTGCATTTCTTTCTCATCTTTTTCTGATTAATATGTCTAAGAACCAAAGTTCTTACATGGAAAAAAACTTCTAGGAGCTGGAACTAAAAAAAAGTAAAAGAAAAAGAAAGTGGGCTAAGGCAGTGCAGTCATCTTTTAAGGCATAAAATCATAGAATTGCCTAGGTTGGAAGGGACTTTTCAGATCATCTAGTCCGACCATCAGCCTAACACTGACAAAAACCATCACTAAAATGTATCTCTGAGCACTGTGTCTACCCGTCCTTTAAATACCGCCAGGGATGGTGACCCCACCACTTCCCTGGGCAGCCTGTTGCAGTGCTTAATAACCCTTTCACTGTAAAAAATTTTCATAATATCCAATCTAAACATCCCCTGGCGCAGCCTGGGGCCATTTCCTCTTATCCTAAATGACATATATGCCAACATCCCATAGTTAGAAAATGGTATCAGGTATGGGTTTTTATTTCTAGATGCCTTAAAAATCCAGTATTAGTCACTACACGGACAAAAGCCATTTAGAATTTGGGCCTGAAGCTAACCAGTGAGTGTACCTCTAGAAAAGGCATGCATCAGGTAGAAGGGGAGAAATGTCCAACTAAACCATGTATACTTTAGGTAACAGAACTTGTAGAAAAAGAGGGAAGAACGAAAGTTTTTCTGCTTCAGTGAAGAGATAGGACTAAGGATAACATAGGGAAATTGCTGGTAAAATTGAAGGACTGGATTCACAGGCTAGTGAGTACAAATATAGCAACAGAAGTGTTCAGCAGCCTTTTAAAAAATATGGTCACAATTTGGTTCCTTGATGCATATTCAAATATCTAAGTAAGTATCCAGAATTTTAAATGCTTTCACCAGACCTATTAACTCAGGATTATTTAGACTTCCCCAAAAAAGGAAGAAATTGGACTTAGCTTATTAAAAAAATCCTAACCAACTTACTATTTCTGCAGACTGAAAATTAAGCACTAAAAAAATTGTATTTATGCATGTTCTGGGAGCATTTACAAAACAACACAGGGGCATTTGACCATCTGATTTCACAGCTTTTTGCTTTCCTTTCCTTTAATGACATTAGGAAAAGAAACAAGAACAAATTCATATGTTCCAAAACTTCTTGGTTTATAAGTGAAATCAGCAATTAATCTGACTTGAAAGGTTAGAATTTTTGTTTCCTTGCAAGTAACATTCAAGCGATTTCAATTAAATACCATTTAATCCCTGAGAAAAATCTGCAAAGCCCTACATATTTAACATTTCTGTGGTTCAGAAATACAAAGAAAACACAGAAAAATCACAAGCTGTATGTCACCACCACCCCCTCTTACAAATTTTCTTTGGCTGTATGGTGGAGTGCCTCCTCCTTCTCGTTAAAAGGAGCATTGCTACTTTTAAACAGTATCTGTAAATGTTCATCCTGTTGCCAGACTGGGTATGCCGGGAACAGTCACCACCCAGCAGCTCCAGTTCCAAGGGTGTTCAGGATGTAGGGGCGTTGAACTAGATGACCTTTAAAGGTCCCTTCCAACCCAAATTATTCTATGATTCAGACCCTCTGCTCCTCGATGTTAAGACCCCGCTTGGAGTACCACATCCAGCTCAGGAAAGATATGTTCTGTTGGAGTAGGTCCAGAGAAGAAGATCAGAAATCATCAGAGGAACACCTCTCCTATAAGGACAGGCTGAGAGAGCTGGGTTGTTCAGCTTGGAGAAGGCTTTGGGGAGTCATTATTGTGGCTATTCAGTACTTAAAGGGGGCTTATAAGATTTGGACAAAAAATTTAGCGGGGCTTGTGGTAGGGCAAGCAGTAATGGTTTTAAACCAAAAGAGGATAGACTTAGACTACATATAAGGAAGAAATGTTTTTTTACAATGAGGGTGGTGAAACACTAGACTAGGTCCTACTCTCTATGACCCAGAGAGGTGGTAGATACCCCCCCATCCCTGGAAACATTCAAAATCAGGTTGGACGGGGTTCTGAGCAACCCCATCTAGTTGAAGATGTCCCAGCACATTGCAGGGTGGGAGGTGGACTAGATGGCCTTTAAAGATCCGTTCCAACCCAAACTATTCCAGGATTCCATAACTCAGGATGCTTGCCAGAGGGGGTTAGGAAGAGCATCTGCCTGTTAGCAGTTAAGCATGATTCACACAACAGGCTGTATGCCCCATACGCAAAACATGTGGTTTCAGAAAACAGATGCAACCAACAAGCGCCAACATATTAATTAATTATCACATACTTCCTTTTATCTCTGCCCGCTCATGTTTTGGAAGCATTATGGTAATTACTCGCAGCGTGTTCAGTGCCTCGGGTTTTGCAGAACGGCTGTTTAGACACTCAGCTCCTCAGTGGGAACAGATACTTCAACAGGCCGGTCGGGAGCAGCAGGAGCCGGCAGCCCGCCGCCCTCCGGGGCCCAGCGCGGCCTGCTGGGCCCCCGGCCATACCGCAGCGCCCCGGGCAGAGACTCAACGCCCCACGCACATCTTCCGTAGGGTCTCGGGCACAGGGTGAGGTAAGAGTAGGCTTGCCCAAGGCTGAGTTCCCTAGGGCTCGCCTATCCAGCCCGCGGTACGCTCAGCAGCCCCGCCGGCGAGCTGGCCAGACGATCGGCGGGGCCCGGCGCTGGCCTCGTCCCCATGGCAACCCCCGAGGCGGCCGGGGGCGGGGCCGCCGGCGGGGCGAGGCGGTGGGAAGCTATAGCGCATGCGCCGCGCCGTTCCCCCCCTCCCTTTCCCCCCCTCCCTTTCCCCCCCCTCCCCGCCGTATCTCCGGGAACAAGGGGGACGCTTAAGATGGACGCATGCGCCGCCCACTGAATGCCGCTTTGCGCATGCGCTTTGTGCCCCCCCGCCTCCCGGCGTGGGTGTCTCGGTGGGGTGGGCAGGGGAGCGGAATGGCAACCGGAAGCGGAAGCGCCGCGCGCAAGTAAACCGCTTTTCCCTTCAGTCAGGCGGACGCTGCCGCGCTTTCCCCCCGCCCCCCGCCCGCGTGCCCGGCCTCGTTCCGTGGCGCCGAGCCCCAAACCGCCCTAACTGCCGCCGCCCCGACCAGCCGCCCGCCGGCAGCGAGCGGCCGCCAGCCGGGGGAGGGGCTCCTGCCCGCCGCGCCGCCGCCCTCGCCGCCTCGCCCGCCCGCGCCCCTGCTAGGCGGTCGCGATGTCTGACAAGGAATTCATGTGGGCCCTCAAAAATGGAGACTTGGATGAGGTGAAGGACTACGTGGCCAAGGTAGGAGGAATCGGCGGCGAGGGCCTGAGGTGGGCGAGGGATGGATGGATGGATGGATGGATGTGCTGGGAGCCTTCAGGGCCCTCCGTTCTCGGGTCGGCCGGGCGGGGCTGCGGGGGTGGCAGGAACCGCCGCCTGCCTGAGGACAGGCTCCGTGGGGACTCGCGGTGGCGAGGGTCCAGGCTGTAGGGCCCGCTCCCTCACCCCCTCCTCGCCGCCGTCTCAGTTCCTGGCCTTCCTCCTTTTCTCACCCTGCTCCCCTCCTGCCCCCTCAGTCGACCATCGTGTGTTTATATGTCAATACGGGAAACTTTCTGGATTAACAGCCCATATCCCAGTCCTGCCTCCCTATGTATATGCGTATGTGCGGCCTCGGTTTGGTTATCCTTTCTCTGTGCCTCAGGGCTCATCCTTAATAGGGTGGTGCTAAGCTACTGGGCGTATTGAGGCTTAATTCATTAACCTCCTCTGAAGTGTTTTGATATCTAGTTAGGGTGAGTGCTATAGGAACAGTGGCCACCCGTGTAATGGGTGAAAAATCTTTAGGTACACTGTAGTGTTTGGAGGATGAATTCTGGCCTCATTTGTCTTCAGTTGTTAGTGAGGGTTGTGAGACAAGTGCTTGTACAAAAGGGCAAGATTTTGCTTTGGTGAATGCTTAGTGTTCAGGGATATTGTCTATTAACTGTTACATCTGAGCAGAGGTTTACATGTAATTTAGCTATAATTACTTAGATCTCTGAACAAGTGCACGATTGTCTTTAGGAGCTTGACACATGGTGACATATCTTGCTGTGATGACTTAAGTTCTTCCTACTTCATTTGTTAACTTTGGTTGAAAGTTACCCAAACTTGTAGTGCTCTTGGCAAAAAGAAATGTGTACAAATACTTCTAGCTGCTTTAGTGCAAAGTCCAAGAGCTTAGCTTGAATAGTTTTCTCTGACAGTTTCAGCTACTGGACTTTGTATCAGAGTGGCTGTGCACTCGCATACTCTGCTCTCTCTGTGAAGTGCTAGAAGTAATAACTGGGAATAATATAATTATCCCACTTCAGCGGTTTGTTGAGTGTCATGTACCTATATCTGTGTAATAAAGTTGAATACTACATCGATGTGTCTTATTTCATCTCAGCTTTGGGCGCTTCCAGAGTGTTTCAGCAGCAGATTCGTATTCTTGCTACAGCTTTTACAGGAGTACCACATATACCTAGAGAACTCACTGCACACTAGTAGATTAATGAATTCTTGTGTATCTTGTAACCATCTTGAGTCAGCTTGTATCTACAAGATCACTGCAGTACTACTTACAAAGCATTTTTTCTTGTATTCCCACTTCCAGAGTGGCACTGCAACTCATATAGCAAATAGATCTATGTGATCGCTCTTCATCTGCTTCTGTGCAAAGTCAAATACTTAGTTCCATCTTCTACTGAAAGAAGCTTGAACCATCCTGGATGGTGTTTTAGTAAAGAGGCTGAAGGGCATCATCTAACTCCACTAATGAGGTAGATATCTTTAAAAGAGAGATAGTGTCTGTGATTAGATGATTACAGTAAAAGAAGCCTACAATCCTTGAACAATTTTACATCTTAGAATTGCTTCTAATGTAGCATGTGAGTAAACTGTGGGAATTTTCTACTTGTTTGTGACTTAATCTTGTTCATTCTTTTCTCCTGCTTGCAGATATGCTTTCTGTCATCACCTGTTCGGCATCCTATTTGCCAGTAACATGCTAAGTCTAATGTTTTCAGTCTGTTGTGTTTTCTTGACACATTGTGGGCTAGTAAACCCTCAGCGTGATTTCCTGTGGAACAAAGCATATATGAGCAAGTTTTGACTGACCCTCTTACTTCCTAGTGGTTTGTTAATTTTTTGGCTAACTTTTGGTTTTACACAGGTGCTGGTGGGTTTTGTGAAACTAAATGAAGTAGAGGGAGTTACCTTCAGGGAAGGAAAGAGTACAGGAATGAGCTTATGTTTTACTGCATGACAGGAAATATACATTAAGGAGGGGCATGGGAACTGTATAAATTCTCAGACTGTAGGGGAAGCCTCAATTGGAACTTCACATTCTTGGTTTCTAAATTCATTAGATATGTGAAGGCAAGTCATGCTCTGATAGTTAAAGTTCCTAGAAAAGTATCTTTTCCATACTGCATGTTTTCTTGACTGTCTTTCTTATCTGTTATATGGCTTCTGCTCCCTGCTGCTTTCCTGTTCTAAGATTTAATGTTCAGGAGTTTTACTTATGTAAACTTTGCAATGGCTGAAATTTCCTCTGTCTGTAATGTGGGAGGCAGTCATATATCTTACAGTCTGTTTCTTCATAAAATTCTTTCTTGTCTGTCTTCCTGAAACTTGATTTGCAACTTCTCATTTGTTTTGTTTCTTCGTTTAGTCTTGTTTCCTCATTAGTTGATAGGAAACAATACAGCTTTGGACTATAATCTTGCAGTTTTACTGCCAATTACAATGTAAAGGGTTTGACCTCCTGATTTTGTTTCGTATCTGAGTGGTGGGGCTTGAAATGCTGACAAGATGACCCTGGGCATTTAAAAAATATTAGTAGAAATGGGTGTTATCAGTCAGGCTATAGGAGTTGAACTCTGATAATCAGATAATCCTCACTTGTGTGTAATAAACTATGGAGGTTCTGTCTTTGGAGTTTTGGGGTTTTTTTGGTTTTGTGGGGTTTTTTTGTTTTTGTTTTTTAAATTTCAGCTTTGGTTAATAGGTACCAAGAGGAAGGTAGCTTAATGGGTCTCAGACTTTAATTCAAACAACAGGTGAAACTTAAAAGTGAAAACCTTTCTTTTCAGTGGCATGCTTTATCCTCTTTAAGTAGAAAAAGTTTCTGCTGCTTCAGCAGCTCATGAACAAAAAGAGGATACAGAAGCAAAAGAAAGTCTCCATTTGCATTTTATGTATTTCTTTGTAAACAGATCTTGCATTCTCCTAAAGATACTTTTTTCAGAGTCTTTCACAGAAATGGTAGTTTTGAGACAGACTAATGCCAAATGATACTATTTTGTTGCTTGGCAAGAGATCTTAGTGCTGCCAGTCTGCATTTGGAAGACACCGTTGTCTTCTACTTGATAAAAATGTTAAAAAGGTTAATTGTAAAGTTTGAATAGGCCTGTAAGACTTTTTTTTTTTTTTTTGTAATAAACTTCTTACTGGTCTCTTTCTTGACTTGTAATCATGTCAACTTTTTTCTTTATGGTAAATGTTAATTTCTACTGAAGTACTGTAATTAGTACATTATGCTAACACTTAAGTATGTTGTCATCTATTTTTATGATAACTAGATGAAAAAGTAGTTTTTACTGTTTCCTTGCCTTGATGTTTTCCTTTTGAATATAGCCAGCAAATGTTGTCTTTGGAGATGTCGTTGCAGGAATTGAAGGAATTCTGTACTCTTCCCACATACATCCACTCAAATTTTTAAAATTCCCTAAGAAAGCAGAAGCTTTTGTAGGAAAAGATGAATCAAATGTGCAGTTAAAAGGGTAAGGAGGACCCACGCATATGAGAGAAATTTGCTTCCCTCAAGGGAGGGAGCAGGGTTAAAAAATAGTACTTAGGAGAAGAGCCTGTATTAAGCCTGCAGAACTTCTTAATGTGAATAGTGTTTGCTCTTTTTCTTTATTCTCCTTCCCCAGTGGTATGAGATAAGCTGTACAATTGCTTAAAAAGACTTGTCTATCAACATGTACATGTAATGTTCCAAATCAGCAGTAGATTTCTCAGGCTAAGTATAATTCCTGTTCAGCCACTAGGCGCAGAGTTTTTGGCAAGATAAACTTGTAAGAAAAAGGTTACAAGAAATGTTTGTTCTAAAGTAATTTCATCTCCCCTCCCATAGCTGAACTGAGAATTTCTCACTTCACGAGCTGCTGTAAACCCCTATATCATTGCTTCCTAAACATGCCACTGCTTACAGTTCTGTTTGATAAATCATCTAACCTAATACTATAAGAAGATAGGCAGCATCTGTGAAAGCACCAGATATTTCCTGCTGAGCAGACTGGAAGGTTGAAGTGATGGTAGGCTGTGAAACAAATGTTTTTAGAAAGTATGTACATGTGTAGTTGCCTAGTAGGCATTTCTGGTATCGAGTCCTGTTTTTTAAAGAACAAAACAAACAACTAAAACCAAATCCCTAGAAGGCCTTCAATAACTCATCGAGAAAATGGTAACAAGCTATGTATCCTTCACAAAATTGTGATACTACAATACTCTTGCAGTTCTCTGGGATATAATGATGTTTGAATGTCTTGAAAAATGTGGAAAACTTGACTACTGCAAAACTAATTGAAGAGACTAAACCAAAGACGTCTAGAAATACCATTTTGAAAGAGGTAGGAGTAAGCGATATAGTAAAGGCTTAAGTGTTGTCAGAAAGAGAACAGACTTGAATATGACTTTGAGAAGAATTATTAGAATGGAGAAATATAAGTATCTTTTAATTTTTGAAGGGTAACTTCTATTATTTTTAATGTCTTTTCTTGAAATTACTTGTATTCCTTCAGAAACAAACTAAATGAAAAGGAACAATTAAAAGGTCACTATACATGGATGGATTACTTGAATTACAGATTAACCATACCATGGATACATTGAAATTCACCCCGTCTCACTATATTGAATTCTGAAGTGCACTTTGTTATTACAGCTGCCTTGGTATCTGCATTGTCTCAGGCTCGGCAGCAGCTCTCTAGATCTTAAGTGACGGGGAGCCTGAAAGCCTTGCTGGATTACAGTGCAGCACGAGTACACCTCAGTAGTTTGTCCAGGGCTAGCACTGACCTGGGAACTGCTGGACTGAGTTTATCCCCTGTGGAGCTTCTTGGATATCTCTCTATTTGTACAGTAACCTGCTTTTAGCAGGTTCTATGTATGTGGTAGAGTTACTCTTAAGTAAAATGACATAAATGCACTAGAAAAAACTTTCAGAAGAATGCAGTATGGCAGCTACTCTTGAGTATTGGGTACATAAGACATATGAAGTTGATGAAAAACAGCTTTTCAGGATGGCTAATTAATATACCCAATCTGACCTGAAAGTCTGAGGATGTGGCAAAGAATTGCTCACAAGTATTAATAGTTTGTGCATCAGTAGTTTATAGGAATAGTATGGAGTAACAAACTCACCTTTAAACCTGGCATTGTTGTGGAATGTATGACTCACTAACTGAATGAACATCCCAGAATTCTCAAATCTGTCCTTTTTGTGAAGGTACATCTGTAATTGGTTATGAAACCATTTTCATCTGAACTATAAATGGATTTCATGGTAAGACTGATCACAAATCTGGAAGTGCTAGACATATTAGTATCTATCTGAGATGCTGGTGTCACGTGCATGATCATTTTGTTTGTTCAGTTGGCTGCTGTGCTCTGAAACTCTTGGTGGCTTTAAGAGATTGCCTAACAATGTGACTCATGTTTGACTTTTTTTAATGCCTAAATAATAAAAAAAGTACTTCCTTATTTGCCTCTGTTTGAGCTGTTCCTATTATGCTGACTTGTCCTGTGTCTGATGGATGCTTTTTACAAAAAGTGAAGAGAGCTATATCAAAATCAGATTTTAATAAGACATTTAATCTAAATTTTTGTTGCTGAAAGTTTTACTAATGTGTTCCACTCTAAATTGAAAGCAAATTTTATCTCTACTGTAAATATATCCTGTGTTGTCCGAGTTTGTGGTCTTCAGCATGATAATTATGACAGTACAAAGTTAGGAATAGGTTACGAATAACAAGCAGCTAATTCAGTGGTATGAGGGAAAATATTTGCTTCTAGTACTGCTCCTTTTCTTCCCACCCCCCCTTAATCTAACCTCAGTTGTCCCTCTTTTATTGGTTTTATCTTTACTAAGTTCTTGTTTTTCAAGCCTAGCTCTTGTCTTCCAATTCAGTTAGTTAATTTTGATTTCAAGAGGAGGGCATACAGAAGATGTGACAAGCTGTCTAAAAGTCCAAGAGAACAGTTAGGCAGTGCTTTGTATTATGTCTCCATTTGGAATAACATGTGGAAAAATGTGTTAGTTGTGAAGATTAGGCATTAAATGTTGACATGAGTACCATGGACTTGGTAAGTCAAGCAGGCCACATAAGTAAAACTTGAATATATGGATCCTGCAGCAGTGTCAAAATACATAATTAATGAATCACCAGGACAGTTTACAATAGTTGAAACAACTTCTGTGTGCTTATTCTGGAGGAGCATAATCTTAGCTGTTAAGATACCAGGACTTGAAGATCAAATATTCTACCTAAGTTTAAGCAGAACATAACAGACCCAGAAATACAGGATTCTCAAGTAAAAGAATTTTTATGAGACTCAAAGGCAATTTAAAGGTGTAGAAGAAAGATGGGAAGAGAAAATTTAGGAAGGATACAGAAAGCTAGGGGAGGTATAAAATTGCATTGCTTCAGTCACATACTCATGTTTCTTTGTATGCATCCCCAGCTGAGTGTTCTTAGCAGATTTTCTTATGGCTTTTTTTCAATAAAACTCTGTGGAAAGAGGCTGTTGTCATTTGTGTAGACAGGTCTTCTATTACTAGCGCAAAAGCAGTAGCTGGAATTAATAAATGCCAGTAACAACAATTGTTTTTCTTACAAGTTGCAGTTTCAGCAGTTTTGAACAATTAGATGTCTTTCTGCTTCAGCTTGTTATGCAGAGTGGCAGGTACAAATTAGCACAACTCCTATTAAAAAGTTTGAAATCTTTATTGGATGCTGGATATGTTATTAGCTCTTTTTACTGCTAATAGATGCCTATGTTGATTGCAACCATTGGTGAATTCTCCAATCACATGCTAGAGATAGGGAGAGAAACAACAGTTTTCTTTAAATGTATAAGGGACTAATACTTCTGCTCTCTCATACAGTGAAGATCTGTAGCACTCTGACTTAAAAAGCAATCAGTAAATCTATTGACCAAGGTACAGTTCTTCTTCTAATTCTCAGTATGTTTGGAACATACTTGTGTGTATTTTGGGGTTTCTTGTTTGGGTTTTTTTGGTGAGGTTTTTTATAGTTGGTTTTGGGTTGTTTTTTTTTTTTGTTCTTTTTAAATAAAGGTCAGCAAATAACTTGATGTTATCCCTGAAGCAGTTGAAATCCTGATGGAGTAGGGAGGAAAAGAGAAATATGGTCTTGTAAACTAATATGCAGATGAGTATACTTTTTAAGTAGCTTGGTGGACTTCAGATTTGGTATTTTTTAGCACTTGGCATGCTTTTATGTTCTTTATTAGTCTTTTGTATGCTATGTACCTGTAGTTCAGTACAGATACATAATATGGCAAGGATTATTGTATTTCTCCAAAGAAAGAATTTTTATAACATTCTTGCTTCAGCAAGAATTGGAGTATGGTCTAGATTTTTGTCTTTATTTATAGCTGTTGCTGCCTTCCTGACTGGTTACAGGCCAAAAGGGAAATGGTAAAATCATTTTACTTAGCCTTCAGCTACACTTTGAAAATCAAACAGAGTAATTGCATGCGGTGGCTAATAAGCTGAACAGACCAAAACATCACGAGAAAGGTATTCTGGAGACTTGCTTGTTACACTTCCAGCCAAAGTTCAAAGAAAATTCTAAAAAGTATCTAATTATGGAGTCAGTTTATAAAACTCAATTATGTGCTCCAAGTTTCTTATGGGCTAAGATTGGTTTGTGATAATTATTGTTAAATGACTGATACTTTCTTTCCCCAAACTCCATTAATTTATTAACATGCTTTTTAACACAGGTGTGGCCTATAAATTAATAATTAGTGTCAAGGTGGAAAGATAAGATGGAAGGCTATTTGAGACAAAAGATAGATAGTTGTCCATAGAACAGTTATCATCAGTATTCCTCTTCTAAAGTGATTTGTTAATGATGCTATGAATGCAAATATCATAGACAATAAATGTTTTTAAAGGACTTTGGTTTGTTCAAAACCACTTCTGGTACTTGATTCAAGTAATCCAATTGGGAGGAGGAGGTTTCAAGTCCTTATATAAAAAAGACTGGTCAGGAGAATTCCAGGAGAGTGAGGTGAGATCTGTGTTTCTATGTATGCCCTGTATAAAAAATTTTGCAGGATGTTCTGTATTCAAGTGGCGCATCTGGGAAAACCTTTGTCTTGGATTGCTGACTTGTCAATAACTAATAATAATATTAACTCTTCCTTGGTGAAAGGGATGGATATTTAGCATGGTTTAAAAAACTTGTTTGACCTGTAAAACATCAATTATCTATTACTTAAATTTATCTTGGAGATAGTAACTCAACAGTAAATACATTTAATTTCAAAGTATGTTCTTTCAATTAGAGTATGACATGAAACACAGTCTACAGTTCTTGTGGCAAGTTAGTAGACTGTATTTACTAAAGCATTTTCAACAATGATTCCTAGTGAAATCTGGAGAAAATAGCTTATTTTTTATATATGGATTATTTAAATTATAAAAGTGTAATATCAATGTTGGTAAGGTTTAATGAAGCTGAATACACAAAGCGTATATAACTAGTTTACAGAGCCATTCTGTGGATGTTAATTTGTATTGGTTTTAGAAAGCAGCATTTTATGGATTTAAAAATAGCTTTCCTGATCAAGTTCTTCCATGATTTGCACAATTCCAATCATCAACTGCTTCAGTATGTCAAGAAAAACCTGTGTTGAGGCACAAACTTGTAGAACTCATTAGTACTACTTTTGATATTTCATATCTCTTTATGCATTGCTGCGTGAAGAAAACAAACTCAATATGCACAGGAAAATAACTGCTTAATATGAAACTTGCTTAAAAGCTAAGCTTCATTGCTTTGGGTTTGACAGAACACTTGATCTTGCCTTGGACGTATCCTGTGTTCAGATTCTAGAGAAGTCAGTCATGCTTATGATGCTAAGGCCCAGTTATAACACTTAAATTCAGTATTTTTTAAAAAAAACTATAGCAGTTAAAATTTGAAGATATACTCATCTTTCTGCTTGGAGTACAACCTTAAGTTTGGGAACTCATATTTATTATTGTGTGTTGCTTTTTTGGTGTTTTTTTTATTTATTTTTAGTTTTTTGATCATGCGTGGAAGTCAAAATATCAAGCTGGTATCTATTGAAACTGCAACTAAATAGCTGGTACCTACTGTTATCCTAGAAGGAAATCAGTCATCTCCTGTGTATTCTTTGGACAACATGTACTGAAGATTTTAATACAGATGTTGATGTTGGGGCTCTTACAGTAATTACAAATGCTTTAGTTCAGAACTAACTAGCAGCTAAGTGTAGATTGGATGGTAATTATTCTTTGCTCAGCTGGTTAACTTTTGGAGCAATGATCTAATGATGGAAACAGCATGAATCCCAATACTAAACCATTGGATTTCTTTATCCTTGAACTTAGTATTTTACTCCAGTACAAACTTAATGACACCAAGGAAGTGAAGTATGGTACAGTGTATTTTTATCTGTTCAAACTTGCTGAATTCCATGATTCAGTGGTCTGACATGTTAAACTTGAGTTTATGTGAAACTACATGAAAGGTGTGTTGTAGATTTTTCTGTTTTGATAGTGTCATCTGTTGTCAGCCTGCTGATGGGATTGAATTATTGAAGTAATGGTATTGAAGTACTGAATTACTGAGACCGCATTTGATTTCTGGTTTAAGTATGGTTGATATCTCCTGTTTAACAATTATCTGTCACCCACGTGGGCTTAAATATTTTCTGCTTAGAGTATAATATACCCTTAGTATAGAGTGGGTATCATCGAAATCAGATCGCCCAAATCAGATCAAAATGCAGCAGTGTTAAAATATGGAGTGTGGCCAATCACTTCTGGAGAAAAACCCTTTTAAGCCAGCTCAGTGTTACCTGTGAAAATAGACACACACTGTGTTCAAAGGATACAGTACTTAACGCATTTCTTTAGAATTTTATGTCAAGGTATACAGTCATTAGACCTGTCTGTGATTCCTTAGAACTATTTAACCACTAATTCTTATTTTCGGCTGTGCCACGTGATCGTGTCTGATAGACAAGCCCTGGTGCTACAATGAAAGCATTTTAACTTTAATTGCAAATTCTAACAACTCTTCTAAGCAGAGGTATCTTAGAAGGTGTCTGATCATCAGCTGTTTCAGTTAACGATCTAGAACATTTAGTGCACTAATGTTCATCAATTATAGTAGTACTCTGGACAGAGAGTCTCTTTTTAGAAGAAATAATACCTTTATCTGCTGCAACTTACTCTATCAGAACCAGTTGCTGCCATTACTGTGAACCACTGCCTAAGAGGTGAATGCTTTTGGACCAAACTTTTAAATAGGAATTCATAAGAGCTAAGAGAAGCCACAAAGCTGGTACCTTCATTCCTGCTTCATCACTTGCTAACTCAAATGCTGAGTGGTTTCCACTGTTTCTCACTTGAGTCTTACACAGATTAAGGATTTGTTGGGGGAGAACAACTGTTTTCAATAATGCACACACTGGACATATCTATGAAGCCAGGGCTGTAGCACAAGTTTCTAGAAGCAGTAACTAGGGAACAGTAAGTTCATTGCTGTTCAACAGAACAACTCGTGTATCAGGTCAGTTTGTCTCTAAAAGTGCTGATGCAACAACTGAAGCACAAATAGCTCAGTAGTTCAGTTTATTTAGCAGCTGTTTCTGGACTTGTATTCTTTTGACTGAGACAAAGGCCTTCAGATTGCATTTGATTATGGTTGATAAGCTACATACTTGTTTACTGCTAACAAATAAAATCTGAAAAGTATGTTTAAGTACCTTTTTTGCTGGGTAAGCCAAAATAAATGTAGGGGTGCTTATGAAAGCTTTTTAGAGTACTTTATATACCATATCAAGACATGTAGAATTCAGTATCAGGTTCATAATTAATTTTCTTAACTTGTGTAGACCAAGTATTGATGCCATCACTAGTTGAGGCTTCTGTCAAAGAGAGAATTGCAAAGTAGATACCGATTGTAAACATATATCTACATCTTTCTGCTCTGGTTGTAGAACTTGCTGCAAAATGACAAGTGGAGAGACTCATGCTATCATCAGAACAGATACCCCTTTTTGATAACCTAGTGAGGGTCTTCTAGCAGGGATGTTATGCTGAAATTCCTTGAGTAACCTTTTTATTCAGCTTTTTTAATACTGAAGCTCAAATGGATGTGGCAAGCAAAACTAATAGCAAAGACTAGATGTGGATCCAGAACAGCAATGAAACCTTGCTACTGATGTCTTCAGCCTCTTCCACAGAGATTTAACTTTCTGTATTCAAGAAGTTCCTTTCTTGACATCTGTTCCTTTAATTTTGCTTTTTGATCACCTACAGGATTTCTTGTGGATATGTTTGTTATTTTTGTTTGTTACAGTAAGATGTGATAAGACTGATGTGTAAAGACAAAAGCTTGTCCCAAATATTCCCCAAAGTATACAGGGTAGAAAGAAGACAGCTGGAAGAAAATTCCTTGTTGATCCAGTTTATGAAATTTAGAGGACGGGGAGTAAAAAACCCAGAAACATCAAAAAGGCATTATTAAATACCTCTTACCACAAACACAAATATAATCAGTAGAAAGGCTTAGCTAACGCACTTGCTCTCAGCTGTTACTCAAAAAAACCCAAAGAACTTCTAGATCTTCTGAAATTCTCTAAGTGGAAAGTAGTTATCCCATACAATAAATGTAGGTCACTTGCTTCTGTCCAGTTGTCCACATTTGACTGTGATCCGCAGTGAGCTGCAGTTGGAAAACTACTGGAATGGTGAGAATTTGCTGAACCACTAAGCAACAGCAGCATTTGTCTCTCACTGTAGCAGGCTGAATGAGACAGGGTTATGTTAATTAGTGGACTGAAAGTAAGTATTTTTTGAAAATATAAAGGATTTAAATGAAAACTTTGAATCCTGCACAAAATTTTTGCAGTTGCCATGGGAAACTGCCTACATGCAGTTACAGTGAGCTGATTTCTCAGCTTTGGCAGGAACTTACTGCTGGTTTTTAACTGAAGAAATCTGCTTCAAAATCATAAACAATTCACAAGTTACAACACTTAATCTTTTTCCTTCCTTTTCAGCTCTTTGGACTTCACCCAGCCTTTGAGTTACTAGATATTTCAAGGTGTTCTTGCTTTTAGGCTGAATATTGACCAGGGGCAACAGGTCATTTTTCTTATGAATCAGAAAACAGAGACAAGAAAACTTGAGGCTTTCTTGACTGAAGTACTGGACTAGTGATTCAGTTGTCTTCAGGTTTGTATTAAGACAGCTGATGTGAGTTTCAGTCATGGATGCAGATATTTTAACCTTTCTGCTCTACCCAGCAAAAACTGCTTCAGGCTAGTGCTCCATTTTGGTTATTATGACAAAATTTCTAGAGGAAATTGTATAACCAGCTTGGAAAAAGAGATTAATTTATTATCCCTGCTGCTGTTTTGAGTAGTGATAATTTTAACCCTTAAAAACCAGAAATAAGTTGTTTAGTAAAAGCAATTAGGCCTGAATTACTGAGTTCATTTTAAGGGTGTTTAGCTGTGAAAGTTCTGATGTGGCTTTTGGTTGGCTGAATCAGTTTATATCTTGGCAGGAATGAACTGAAGACCTGAAGTGCAAACCAGGTGAATAATTCATAGAGCGAGCTCTGTTAAGAACTGGTGTTCTATAATGCTGTCAGATTTATTTAACATATTTTACAAAAATAGATATATTGGAATAAAAGACACCAACTTTAAGGTTCATTCTTTAGCAGTCGTAAGGCGAGAACTAGGGTTACAGAATCAAATACATATGGAGCCACTCAAGAGACAGAATGAGGAGAATGAAAGCACTTTCTATCAAGTCATATGAGGAATCTGGGTTCTCTACACATAAGCCTAAGAAATGTTTTGGTAGTGAGAAAACTGAGATAGTAGCAGTGGTACTTTCAGTGTTAAATCTCTAGTTTTTTGTACTGGCAAAAGTGAAAATGGTGGGTTTGTGTGTTTGGAGTCATAGCATTCAATTTTAGTTCCTCTCAAGTCTTTCAAGAAAGCTTATTGTGAACCAGGGTATTTGAGGTTCCAGTTCTGTGCTTAAGCAACTGGGAGGTGGAAGAAGAATTCAGGGAAGGCAAGCTATAACATTCTGTTTCTATGCTGGAAGATCAAATTACCTTTCCTGGTGGTGTTTGAATATAGATGAGATGATACTGCAGCCTGTCTAAAGAAGGTTAAAATGCTTTAGGGGGCTTTCTTTGCATTCTGGGACTCACTCGTGAGAGCATGAGGAATGTTGAGAGAGTGCTTTTCAAGGCTGTTACTTGGACACACAGTTTATGTCCCTGGTCACGTATTTTGAGGAACCTGTAATTGGTATGGAGTTACACGGAAGGTGAAAGCAAAATGGTCTACTGGAAGGAATGTAGAAACATTGCTCAAATGTGCAGAAGTGGAGGTATGACAGCCAAAGTTCAGTTGAAGTTGAAACTGTCAAGGAATCTCAAGGGCTGTAGAAGGGCCTAGTGCATGATAATGAAAGGAGAGTAAAGGAAGAAAGGAGAATGTTCCTGATGAATCTGAGAAGGCAAACATTACATTCCTATTAAGAACAATGAGAAGGAAGATATGGGGAACTGAGAGTGTATCATCTTAGCCTCAGGCTCTGGGAAGGCTATGGAGCAAATCCTCCTCAAACCCATTTGACGCTATAAGGATACAGCAAGTGACCAAGTTGAAGTTTGCTGGGCTGTTGGACTCAAAGGGTTGTCATTGGCAACATCGCTTCTGAGTGCCTGGTTACTAGTGGCATCTATCATGGTTATTGGTTACCTGGACAATGGGGTATCTTTACCACTCAGGACAATAGGATAGAAAGAAATAAAAATCCATGCACCTGTACAAGCTGGGAATTAGTTGGCTAGGTAGAAGCTTTTTAGAAAATGATTTTGAGGTTCTGGTGGACATCAAGCTGCACACGAGTCTACAGCATGCCTTTGCATTATTGAAAGCCAGCAGCATACTGGGCTGTATTAGCAGAAAATACCCAGCAGGCTGAAAGAAGTTTTTCCCTTCTTACCACTTCTGAAGCTGCGTATGAGTACTGTGTCCTGCTTTGGGCTTCCTAGTACAAAAAGAGGCATTAACATACTGGAACATATTCAGGCTCTTAATGCTTGTAGAATCCTCCATCCTCAGAGGTGTATGGAGCTCAGCTGAGTAATGTCTTGAGCAGCCTGATCTGATTGGACCTACTTTGAGCAGATGTTGGATTAGATAGCCTCCAGAGGTCCCTTTCACCCTTAAATAGCCTGTGAGTCAGTAGACTTACAAGCTCGTAGAATTAAACTGTCTTATATTTTTAGATTATTAGTCAGGTCTTGGGAAGTGTGGTATTTGCATTTTCCCTCATTACCACCAGTATTACATAAAGACATCATCTCACTGTTACAGTAAGTAAAATAAGGGCAAAAGTTTTTGTTTGATTTACAATTCTGAGTTTAAGAATATTGTTTTAGAAATTATAGAATGATTGACCTTGAAGAATTAAAGTGTGTAGAACAAAGGGGTGTTTTTCAGTTGTTTTTGCTGTATTGTTTTTAAGGATTCTCCATCAAGGTGTTTAGAAGTAACTTTTGAACTAGATGAGTCCTGGCATGTGATGACAGTAAAGAGTTGAAAAATCTATGATCATAAAACTGAAACACAGGTTAAGCAGTAAAGTTTGGCTTAAATATTTAAAATCCAACTGTTTCGAGACTGCAAGTAGAATGACATATAGCTAAATGTATTTTTATATTCAAAGTACTTATATGTTGTTTCATTCTGCTTTGGTGTTTTGTTTTGTTATTTTTTTAAGTCTTTCCAGAGATGGAGGAATTCAGAAAAAGTTGTACTGGAGAATTGACTGAAGGGGTGCAAGCTGACTCAGACTTCGAGAAAAGGAAAGAGAATATTAGGGGAAGATTAATACACATTAGTTCCATACCCTCCCACATCCCTACTATGGAGGTCCAAGATTGTCTAAGTATATGGCTTGTAATTTTTTGGAAGGTGTGGTTTGTCCAAGCTTAGTTTCCCTTCAGAAAAACTAAGAAATACATTGCTTTTAAATAGTTCAAAGCTCAGGTAATCTGTGTTCCACTTAAAACCAGAAAACTTACTTTTTCAGGCAATTAGGTGTGAAAACTAAAAATGAGTTAAGTTGGAGGGGAAGACTTCATTCAGTGGATACCAATATAGTTTTAATTATGGCAAAATATGTATTCAGATTGTAATTTATGCTGTTGGATACAGTTTACTTCTGCCAGTTTTATTTTACAAAGTTAAAATTAAATTGGGACACCTGAACATGGTTTTTTCACTCAGAGGGAGATATCTGCATTCAGAATATCACAATCTAAGAAAGATTTTTTACATTTTAGTTACATCCCATAGCAATGATGGAGGTGTATCACAGCTTACCAAACTATCTGCGAGGATTTTTTTTTTTTAAAGGTGTCTATTTTCTGTGCTCACCTTCATAAGATGCTACATTGAATTTCCCCTCTTCATTTTTAAATGTTTCTTCTGTCATAAAATCCCAGGAGGATATTTTGGTTTTGTTACAACATGCACTTTAAAGTGAACAATGTTGGTAATGTTGCATAAAGGAATGCTACATTTGATCCTTCTGATACAAAGGCCATGCATTGTGACATGACAAACAAAAAGGCACAACACCTAAATTTTTACTTTTTCTTTCATCCACACATATTTGCCTATTGTTTGTACACCTGAGTATAAGTGCTCAAGACCTAAGATGCTCCTCCTTTCCATGAGCTGAATTTTTACCATCTTGTGCTATAAATACTGCTTGGAAATACTTCTGATGAACTATCTCACTTAATCTCTTTGAATTTTTAAAAACAAATACAACCAATGTGAAGAGCGGCCTGCAGGGAAGATAGTAAAATATAGTGTTCAGAAGCAGTATTCTCAGTAAGCAGTAAGATATTCCAAATATCTCATTCATAGAACTTAAACTTTTTCTTTATGGAAAGAGGGTTCTTCTCTTTTCCTCTTTCCCACTCGGACAACAACAATAAAGCTATATTTAAAATGTCAGCATTATCTAATACTCTATAAGAATGGCCATCCTTTGAATGTGAAGAGATCGAAGCAATGCAACAGACTGTACATATACATTGAGTTCATCTTTTTCCAGAATAATGGAGACAGGAATTACCCAGTAGTGTAATTCCTGTAGAATGCTTCACTGGTCTCTAAGGACATCTAACTGCATGGAATCTGGTTTCCTTCATTAACACTGGAAAGAAAGGGGTGCATGAAATAGGGAGATGAAGTTATTTCTGCATGACAGGATAAGTACAGACAGGGATATGAAGTTGTTCCTAAATCTGAAAGAGCATTTTAATGCCCCCAGTATTACAGATACTGCTGTACTAATACAGTTAACCTATGCAATAGGATTTAATGAGGTCAGAGTTTTGAGTTTGTTTCCTGTGGTAGAACTGGAATATAAAACCCAGCTAAATATTTGTGGTCTTCCAGGTGCCAAGTGGTGAATCAGATCCAGGAACAAATTCAGCTGGAAAGAAGAAAATGACCAAGTTAATTTTCAGACTTATTATATCCATCGTTAGATTCATCGTTCAGCCACTAATTCTGATGCAGGGGTGGGAAGGAACAAACTGGCTAGGAGTAGGGATACTGTAACTGCTATCTAGGAGAAAATTGATGCTAAACTGATGGGTGAACTGTGACATTAATAACATGGCAGTAATGTTTTAGGGCAACACTACTGGCAAACCATGGTGCCCAATTGAATAGCTGGCTTGGATTTGGTTTCAGATGTTATGGCACTGCAAAGTAAGCCTGGGATGGAAGCGCATGGAGTACACCACAGGCATGCTACAGTGGCACTAAATGACTTTATTGTATTTGGCTTTAAGAGTTGATGCTTTTAAAACTGGCAGGAACTGGGAAAAGAGGGACCTAGCAGGTAAAGCTAGACCAAGGAAGTCATGGAATACAGTCTGTGAAATAGAGCCTACAGAAAAGGTAGGGACTGTTCAAGGACCGTGTCAGTTTGGTGTGGTTAAATTAATCTGCCTGGAAAATAATGAGCTTTTAAAACTTGTAATTTATGACTAAACTTGCTCATTCAACACTTTCAATGAGCTGATGTCATAATATGCATTAGGGACAAAGTCAGTGAAATCTGATTCATTCTTTTAAGTAGGGCTGCAAAAGAATAAGGAATTAAATTTGGCAGAACTTGTTCAAGGCAGCTGTTAAGGTGCAGAACCTTCCAGATTACTCTGGGACATCCAGCAGACTTGACAGGAGGGCAGCTTGGCAGTCACGGAACTCCTCTCTGAGCTCAGATTCAACTTGGGGAGAACATGAAAATGTGGGATTGGGGTTGGGTACCCAGGAAAAACATAGGCCCTTTCCCAAGGTGTGCAGGGATGCAATTAAAAAAAAAAAGCTAAAACTTGACTGGAATTAAACTGGAAAAGTACATGAGCCACAAACTTTGTCAAGTATATTGGCAAGAAAAGGTAGAGCGAGGAAAATGTGTGTGATAGAGGATAGTGGAGTTATTAAGTTCAAGACTAACTCATTTTGACAGTACTTAATTAAGGTATTAGTTAGAACAGATCTTTTTATGGATTGAATTGCTCCATTACAAAAAGTGGGTGATAGCTACATTTGGAGGATGCTATAATGAATCCTATTAATAGTTATTTAAAAAGGAGAGAAAACACTTGAAAGTATTTTGAACTGAGCTTCAAGTTCTTTTTTTTCCTGTTATCAATAAAAAGTTGATGGCCAGGTTTCAACTGAAGCTGATACTTTAAGTCCTTCTAAATGAATATTCTGCTGTTATCCATGTATGTGACTTTTCTATGTAGGACATAAGATCAACGTGTTATATGAGTCTTCTTCCATGCTGTCTTTTTTAGCAGTTGGAGATTCACAGAGAGGCTTTTCTTTACCTGTAATCAGATTTTAATAGAAGGGATTAAAGCAAATACCTGTTAACTGCGGGTCCTGACATTTCATGTGTCGAACCAGTTTTTAGTGTTATTGCACAGCTGGTGCTGTAAGTCTTTGGTCTGCAAAGGAAAACATTGCTGATGTGGTTTATGCTAGATGTAGCTTTAAATGTCTGAATAAGTAAACCCAATGTATTCTATAAGGTCATTAAAAAAGTAATTGTGCCTTTCCTTTTGTAAGGGCAAATCCTTTTCAGAGGCTGTGCACAAACATTTGTGCAATTGTTAGTGAATGTGTAGGTCCACTCTAGAAAGTGAAAATAAACAGAGTTCAGGAGAGATGTGATCTTTAGAGGTATAGTTTATTTTGAGGTGATATGATTGATTCTGACATAATTAAGTCTCCTTCAAAGTACCCTCATAGCTATTAGCCTTGTAGCTGCTCTGTTAGACTCTGGCAAAAGGTAGAAATGGCAAAAGTCCCATACAACTTCCTGGGATAATTCTTTTATCACTTTTGGTCTAATATACATGAGACTTTCTTCCTGTAGGTGTAAAGCAAAAATCATGGTCCTGTTTGGCAATTCATGTGGGTTATGACCATATGCCTGTGCAGAGTATGGTCTATTTTAAAGAAAATCTTTAACAGCTATTTGTTTCAGCCTACCAACATATCGGTTATTTTGCTTTCTTAGAGGTCAGTATTGAGAATCATCACCCAATAAGATTGCTGATATCCAAATTCTAACACTCAGTATGATGTCTTTGGCCAATATTATTCAAAACCACAGGAATTTCAGAAAGAAATAGAGAGAGCTTTTCTTTGAATCTGTACTTCCTGTGCAGTTTCCTGCCTCAGCCTGTTATGGGGCTTGAAACACCACTTTGTCTCCTTTTATAATTAGCCACACCTTCATCAGAGCTACCTTATTTATGAGAGAGGGCTCAAATTTTGACCTCACGCTTAGATTTTATTTTATTAAGATGTGAATTGGCATTTGGAGCTTGTTGCTATAGAAAATATCCAATTTCTTTGCTGATATGAATCCTTGTGTTCTCTAGTGCATTCTCTAGTTGTTCACTTTTTACATGACACCATAGAGAGAAGATGCATTTCCTAGACAAAGTGATCTGTCATGCCTGGCCGTTCTGTCAGCTGGGAGCCCAACTACACACATAAATCAACATCTCTCTCTGGCTTAGCTGAACAGAATACTTCAAGTGGAAGAGCAAAAGAACCCAACTTGGAGTGCTCATCCAGTGAAGACCAATATTGGATTGGATTGATATATCCTAAGCTTAAAGAACAGCAGCTTGTTTAGATAATCTTTGGCAACCTTATCTAGAATGGTATATGTGTTTCACATCACTGTCTACCCAAGTAAAAGGTTTATTGTTGCAGCTGTTCTAACTACTGTCGTTGGCACTGATGCATTACTAAGACAAATCAGGAAGGTTCAAGCAGTTTTCTGACTTCCTCATTTTATAGCTGATTTTTATATGCAACTTGTGTCTTGGAGACTTTTACTTAAACACATAAATGGCAGCTGGTATAGATAAAGATTGGAACTTTATATATTTTATTTAAATTCTATTAAAAGTTGATATTTCCATGCCTAAAGGCACTTTCCCTTTGCAAAAGGGTAACTGTAAGAATATTCTTGTGGGTTTTTTAACAGTTCATTTTAATCTGAATAACTTGTGTGTTGGGGTAAGGTTTAGGGGATTTTTAGTTAACCTATAGAATTTCCACTGAAAGTGTTTTATCTTCCAGCATGAAACTGGAAGATATTTCCAGCCCTAAACCAGTGATCTCCAAACCTTTTTGATCATGGGCCCCTATCAGTACAAAAATAAAAAATTGAGCAGGGACCACCGATCTCTCTCTATTTATAAATTATATACACTTCCTACTGTACTGCTATTTATATTATAAAGCATACTTATAAATGGAAATTAAAGATGAGATAAAGATTAACTAAACACTATTTTTACAGTGCAAAAAATACTTTCTTCTTGCACACCTTTCCAGGTTTTCACACCTCATTTTGGAGTCTCCTGCTCTTCCTATGGGAAGATGCCCCAGGCAATATAAATAAGTGATGTAAAGGCCAGAGAAAAATTAACTACGAAGAGTCTGCAAGTTTTCTGACTTGTCAGTGTGTTAGAGGCTGCATTTAAAGCAGGTGCTTCTGCCAAGGTTTGATCCCTGTATCTGAAATGGTTTGGGTTTTTTGCTTCCTTTCTTACTTTTATATGTCTTGGTTAGGCAGACATATAAAGGCCAAACGAAGCTTTATAACAGTTGATCTGTTTTACAGTGGCTTTTCATACCCATGAAACAACTGGATAATGGACTTTGTTGCAGAATTTAGGAGTACCTGCCTATTTTGTATTTTTGTAACTTACCAGATATCTTTGTTTTGTTAATTTGAACTAAAGTACTCTGATGTTTGACTTCAATGCTGTTGATGTATCTTCTCAGTGCCAGTCTTCAAATCCAAATAGTCTGTGTTCAGGACTGTTTGCAGACTTTTTGCTGTAAACTCCCCTTTATGTAAACAAGCTTTCATTGTCTTTAAGGGAGACTCAGAAAACTTGGTGTTTGGTTATTGGTTTGGTTTTTAGTTTTGGTTTTTTAACTTCCAGAAGTTCATTGTCCTGTGGGAATTTATTCCACAGCCAGTTTAGGAGAGAACAGAGGGATCTGTGGTATATTCTTGAAAAAGAAAACCCTAGACTGTAAGCTAATGGGTCAGATAATATTTACAAGCTTAAGGAAGGGGAGCTTTGGTGGACTGACCTAATGTTTCTAAATTCTATGATTCTAAATTTCTTTTTGGATGTGAACTTTGTAGCTTTACTGTGTGCTGTCCCAGGAGTTATCTTGCTTTTCCTTCTCCCTCAGCCCCTTATTTACAATGTCTTGGCATATATCAGATGTTACAGGAGTTTTTAGAGACTGTTTTGGGGTAATGCCTGCATGGCTTCTACATGGTTCACTTCCTAAATTTATGCATCCCTATCTGTATGTACTTGAAAACAACATGTGCTATTTAAATGCCAGTTAATGGGAAGTAGCAGGGAGTGATTAAGAATATGATGAGAGCTTAACTTCCTAGATAAGCTAACTATATGCTGCTTCCTTATGCACTTTACAAACCAGTGTGGCTGTTTGTTTGCAGTTAGTATACTGTGATCTGGATGATTATTTTTTTATTATTATTGGAACACAGTTGTTAAAATAGCTCCACCAAATTTTGTGCTGGACTTCAGCAAAAAAGAAATTACATCACAATCCTGTTTACCAGTGCAGTTGTTGCAGATAGACATGTTGAAATTTTACATGTTAAACTATTGTTTTGATAATCCATGTAGCTAAAGCTGCAGTGGGCTTTTATTTAGAAGTACAGTTTGTTGCTTTTCTGAAAATCCTAGATAAAAGTAAAGCTATCTTTTTCCTTATGTCCAAAATACTTCAGAAGCCGTAGTGTTATTTCAGGGTCAATGCCAGCAGTTGCAGAGGTTTTTTCATTGCTGCTACTTCAGGCTACTTTGAAGCCAGAACCTTCAATAGTATGTGAACCAGGTTCTGACCTCTGGGAATTGTACAGACCTTTAGGTAAACACCCGAAGTTAAGTGCTGTTGTGTTGCTTTGACTTTCAACAGGGTGTATTATGAGAAGAATAGAATATTGTATTGATAGGAGAATTCTGAGGTCGTCTTGCTATTTGGCCAGTAGCATTAAACTGAAAATATACAACATCGAATGCAGAATAAGATTTCCTTCTGACAATCTCTTCATCTGCTATTAGAAGGGAGATGGTGTCTGGAAGATATATGTCAAGCCCTCTATTCTGTGAACTTTCTAGCGATTTGGGGCAGGAATGAGAGAACTGCAGGGACTCAAAAGTATGAATTGTTGCTGTAGCTGAAACTCTTTTGATTGTTTTTCTGTGGAGATGTAGGCCTTGAGGTATGTTGCTAAATTTACTCGCTTCTTAAAATACTAATGTTATTTGCACATATGAACAAGAAGTCACCACATAGCTTGTCAGTGTTAGGTTTCCAGTAACTTCTTGTCGTTACTGAAGTACAGCAAATCAGTTTATCCTTAGTTGCACAACCCAAGGTGAAGAAACAAAGCTGATTAGGCACTCACTAAATTAAATTTTGTTTACGCCTTAAAAGATGTCTCAATCCACTAGTACGAGTGGCATTAGAATACAGCTTCCTGTGTCCTGATTTGGTTGACTGCGTTCAGACTTTTTTGTGTAATGTAGAATTGGCAGGTGCTATTTATAAATCAAAATGGACAGTCCCATAATTGAGTTTTAAGTTATGAATGGTCTGTACTCACCGCTAGTTACGATGCTGACTTATTTCAATGCCTCTGATTTCTTAGTGTGCAAAACTGACCAAAGTTGTCTTACAGTCTTAAGTATGTAGATAAAAGAAAGAAATGGAGCAACTTAATTTTCAATTTCCTTGGGCAATTTCTTAAATATTTGGATGGAAACATTCTTCAGCATATTTAAAGGTGATGGATTTTTTTCAGGCTCTTCCTGATGCAATAGCTCTAAAATTTTGCTAATTAGATTATGTTTACATTGAAGGGTGAAGATGTCAATCGGACACTTGAAGGTGGGAGGAAGCCTCTTCACTATGCAGCAGACTGTGGACAGCTTGAGATTCTGGAATTTCTGCTATTGAAAGGAGCTGATATTAATGTATGTGTATCAATTTATAAACAGATGTTAAGGCTGTTAGGGTTTCTCTCACATGCATGCGTATAAGGGATTGGTGTAAGTGCCTAAATGTTACTGAAAGACTTAAACTAAACAATTTGATACATTTAAAAATATTTGAGAGGTGGTATCTTAGAATGAGAAGCTCAAAATTAAATTTATTAAATACTTTTATTCTTTTTGGACACACTAGGAAAGCTACTCTTTGTAGCTATAAAAAGTTAAATTTAGTTTGACCATGATTAGAAGAATAACTCCAATAATCACATCTAAAGAAAGCTTGCATGAAACAATATTAAATTTATTGGAAGAGACTTCAGAAGACAGTACGATGCATCCTTGGCCAGCACAGGATTCACTCTGTTTATTGGTATGCTTGCTCTTTTTTGGAGGCATTGTTACTTGCACAAACTCATTTTGCTGTAGCTTGGAATGCATGGCTTTTTGTGTTGAAAAGATTTGGCTGGGCTCTGTTGGCACTTCAAAATAGTGTAGTTCTCCGTAAAGTTTCTAAATACTTTAACCATGCACCCCAAATGCTGTTCTGTAGAATATTTGTGTGAAAGTTAAAATACAATGCATCTTAGCCTTACAGGAAAGAGTTAAAAATGAGAACATTTCACTTGCTCCATTTTGTATTCTTTCTAGGACTGTAGATTAGAGAGGAGAGACAGGCCAATGTTTCAGCCAAAACTAGTTTCTGAAGAAATGGGAGAATTAGGAGCATTCTTTTTAAATTGGGCAAAACTTGCTAGCCAAAATCCCAGTTTCTGTCATTGGCCTAAAAAAAATACACAAACTTTGGGATATCTAGAAGTCTTATGGAAGAAATATCTTGCTGATAACTGACTGGTTTTTAAACGATGACTTTTTTTAAAAAAAAAAAAGAGCAAAAAATTCTAAATGCATTTCTGGATAATATCCTTAAATCTTTACCTTTGCTCTACTGTTGACAAAACAAAATTGAAAAGTTAAGTGAAAACTTTTAATGCTGTATGAAATTGTGCTTCAAATAACTGTATCTCAATTTGCAGGCTCCAGACAAACACAATATCACACCACTCCTATCAGCAGTCTATGAGGGCCATGTTTCCTGTGTGAAATTGCTTCTGTCAAAGGTGAGACATAAATGTAGAGAATGAGTTATCCATTAACAAAGTGTATTACTATGACTTATTTTTTTAATAAGATTATGATGCCCCAGGTAAATTCAGAACATCAAACAAATGCTGTTTATGTTGCTAAACCAAAGAAGGTCCTCTGGTTTTGGGAGAAGATAGCTGAAGGAGAAAGTTCCAGGACACTTGCAGTGTAGCAAATGTAATAGTGACCACTGAGAGTGTTGTGAACTCCAGCTGGAGAGCAATTAACAGCAAAACAGGCAAGAAAAAAACCCCACATTCCTTCAGCAGACAAGGAGGAGTGAGATTTAACTTTGGCAGCTGTTTATGTTTCATGTGATGGAATCTCCACTGTGAAGTTGCTCAGAGGTGTGGTTTCCCTCTGCTTTTGCCAGATGACTGAAAATCCATCTGGGTTGGCAGAGTGAGGGGAAGTAGAAGTAGCAAGATAAGCTTTCTCTGTTATAGAGATTGTAAATTTTGTCCTGCGGAGATTAAGCTTAAATCTGTTTCTATTCTCCCTTTGGTTCATATTACAAAGGTGATCCATTTTAGCAATGTAGCTATTTTGCAAAATAGCTGCAAAAGCAGCAATTAATTCAAGCAATGTTTTGCCTCTATTCGTATGTGCTCCTTCTTGTTACACTTCACTTACTTTGAAAAGAGGAGGTTAACAGTGCATTTTCAGTATATAAAACCATTTAAGTCATTTGGCCAAAGGATTTCATGTTGTGTAATGTTCTCATACACCACTTCCAAGGCAAAATTGTTTTCCTTTTAACTACCTTAATGTTTCTTCATGTCTCTCATCCTGTCTAATGTTAGTTACGCCTTCCTGTGAAGAAATGCTCTGACTTAATTTAGGATTCAAATCTTGCATCTGACTTGCTTAAATTTATTGTGAAGAATGATCCTTCATTTAGGATCGTTATAGACACATTACCAAAAAAAAAAAGGTATCCTCTATTCCATGTTGTATTTCTATTTCTGTTTTGAAGTGTTTTGCATTCTAAATAAGTTGCTCAAATAATAAGATGCCTCAAAATTTGACTTGATGCATTAATTGTCTGGCAGGTAGATGAGAGTTGTGTGTTTATTGTAGTCGGTGTCAGCAAGGGTATTAAGGTGTTTCCTGACCCAGCTGTTTTTCACACAGCTCGTGTAAATATATTGATGTATCAAGTATAGACAATTAATGTGCAGAATGTTATAAGAAAGTGAACTTGGACTAGGAGGTAAATTTAGAAAAATGCTACTGCAACTGGGCAGTTTGGGAAAGCTTGTATTATTTTCAGATTTCTTCATGCAGAGCTAAAGGTTGTACCACATATAGTTGCTTCCGTTCGCATGGGCTGGCTGATGAAGTATTTATGAACTGCAGCTTTGCTCATCAGCTCATCCTGTTTGAGGCAAATCTTACATTAAGAGGTAGTTCTTCCTCTTAATACAGTTATGGTATGATGCTTGTTTGAACATCAGCTGGCACACCTTGTTGGTAACATGGGCTTATGTTCTTTGATAGCAGATACCTAGGAGATTAATGTAGTTCAAACCTTATTGAAAGTTCTAAAAATTACTGACTGTTTAACTGTGATTGTTCAATACTCTTCCTAGTTACTTTTGGAGTGGGGTGTATGTTGTTACTCCGAATGCAGGATATATATTGAGTGTCTGATACTAGTGCATGTAAATAGTGGAACTGCAAATGATAGACCAATATATTTTAAGATTTTCTTTCAAAGCTGCTCTTTGTTTCTTTCATAAATACTACAGTTCTACTTACTGCTAAGAAGCTTCATTATTGTACATGTACCTAGTTTCAACTGCTTTCATTCACCCTGTTAGCTGATCTCTTGCATACATGGCCTCTGTCATAGAATATCCCTTAAGCTGTTGGACTAGAAGTTAATAACCTCCTTAACTATTTTTAAACAGGAAAACAAAAGTACCAAATGAAAAAGTTTAGCTCAGTCAAGGTAACCTCCAAGATTCTTGTAAACTTTCTGTTACTGTAGAAGATTCATTGATCTGATGAAAGTAAGCTGGTTACTCTTTCATGTAGTGTGTCTGCAGAGCATTCTTTAAACAATCTTCCACTGAAAGCAGTAAAAGTATTAAAAGTATTTGGACATAATTCACTTTCAAGGTTAATAAGTACGTATAAATAGTAGAGACGCTGAATCAAGATTCTAAGCTCTTAGAGAGAGCAGAAGGATTAAAGTAGCCCACTGAACTTTAGCAGAAGTAGCCTGGGCTGTTGCAAACCTGTACTTTGTGGTGTTGGTACAGGACCCTTAATATCAAGTCCAACTGTAAACCTAACACTTACCAAGTCCACCACTAAACTGTGTCCCTGAGTGCCACGACTACATGTCTCCTGAATATCTCAAGGGATGGTGACTCAATACTTTACAACCCTTTCAGTGAAGGGTTTTTTTCCCTAATATCCAGTCTAAACTTCCCCTGGTATAACTTGAGGCTATTTTGTCCTATCACTTTTTACCTGGGAAAAAAGATTGATACTCATCTCAGTACAGCCTCCTTTCAGGTAGTTGTAGAGAGCAATAAGGTCTCACTTCAACCTCCTTTTCTCCAGACCAAACAACCCCACTTCATTTGTTCCTCATAGGATTTGTTCTCTAGACCCTTCATTAGCTTTGCTCTTCCTTGGACACGCTCCAGTACCTGTGATGGCTTTACACAGATCTACATTTGAAATGTGGTGGAATGCTTAAGGACACAGAGTAGGGGATTAGGGTTTTTTTAGGGATGTAGTTATGATATCTGGGCTACAAAGCTTTTAAAACTCTGAAGTCTAGCTGTTGCACTGCGCCTTCACGTTTAAATTTGCCTAGCCAGATACTTGAGTTATCTTCAGAAGTTTAATTTTTGGTGGTGTGCAGCAGTTCTAATCCCATAAGAGTAAAGGAGTACTTGTGTGCAGTCTTCTTGCCATACTGTCCCATCAGTGAGTGAGTGTGCTGACTACCAACATTTGGTCGCAGTCCAATGTTATAGCAAAGCCAATGCAAAGGTTAGTTGCCTACAGAACAGGTGATGCTATTCAGTCTATTAATCCTCTTATCTGCCTATTCCTACTGCTTCCTTGCAATAGGCCCAGTATTTATCCTGTTTGTTTGTCCATTTGAGGCCTCTAATTTAAAGTTCTGCTGTGGATTTAGTTCCTTATGGTAGTTTATGGAATTGGAGAAACATTGATGCCAAATCAGGAGACAGAACTGAGGCATCTCCAGTTTCACTTCAGCTGCTGTCTTGGGAATTTTTTCAGTGTTTTTCAGTGTGACCTACCTGTTTCAGAGGGTCGGCTCCAAGGTTTGATTACAGTTTTTGTAGAGGTACAGTAGAAGCCAGTTTCTCTGTTTTACTGCTCACCTAGTCTCTGTGGTTTTCCTTTGTAAATGCAGATGGTGTGTGCTTGTTGCCACCTACTAAATGCTTGCTCAGCTGTCTCTGTGGCACTGTTTTTGGAGGGGATGGATGAATTTCAGGTGAAACTTGAGAATTAGAGACATGAGACAGATAGGAAGAATGAAGGTGAAGTCACTTCAGTTAACCCTGTAATGTCTCTTATACACACACTTGCCTTACACTTTACACTTGTGCAAAGGCACAAGTGGTCTCACTCTTCATTGCCATATTTTGTGTTTATTCTTGGAGAACTATGGGGAAAATACTTTTGCAAGCCTGTTTATCATAATTTTGAAAGCCTGGTTTGATGTTATTAGTTTTGATATGCTAAAGAAACACCAGCTATTGTAACTTGACAGTAGGTACCTGGGATATTGTCATATCTGAAGGATTAATGCATCCTTACAACTTCTTTTCTAAGAAAAAAAAAAGTAAAGGTTATCTGCTTATCTGCCCCTTGCATAAATTTGGCCACAGCTCACAGCTGTATTCCTTTTTTTTTTTTTCTTTTGGTTTCCATGCAGGTCTGTATTCCTTAGGTGTGCAGTATAAGATCTGTGGAAATTTAAATTTGTCTAGAAGCCTATGTCAGGAGGCCTCTATTTGGAAGCATCTGATCACAGGAAAACATGTTTGCATGCTCAGTTCCATTGCCTTGGAAATTTATTTGTAATTAAGTATATGCAATTTCTAAGAAAAGAAGGTTTTATTGTTTCATTTTAGCAATGAAGATTACTAAAAATCTTTTTGAAGAAATAGCTTGTGAAAAATGTGCATTTAAGTTCTGTCTTGAGTCAAGTGTGGCTCCAAGTTATAACATAGTTAACATTTTCTAAACTACCTGGTGATCCTTTAGCATTTGGCTAAAACTGGAGTGATATGAAAACTGCAGGAGAGCTCCTTCCTTAATCTTTTATGTGCTTTAGCACTTATTCTACCTTTTCAAGTTGCTGTCTGTGGAGGGGGTATTAAGAACTCCTTAAACCAAGTGGTTTAGCTCAAAGTTTCTTCTAAGAATTCCTGCAACCACTTAAAGATCTTCTGTGAAAAGCAGATAATCCCACATTTGATTTGACCTTGGAAAGTACATTAGTCAAAAATGTTGAATTAAATACTATGAAATTCCATCATTTGGTGGAATTCCCTGGTGTATTTTACAGAAAGTATTTGAAATGTGATTTCAATATTCATTAATGGCCGCAAATGAGTACTCCAGCAGTTTAAGTAGTAATTTTACAGCTTTAGAAAGCAAGCAGCTGTATAATGCTCTTCTTACTCTTTGGTAATTCCTTTGTTCAGTATTCAAGTTGTTGACAATGTTTTCAGTTTAGGTTTTTTGGGGGTTTTGTTTCCAAGTTTTGACTTGTTGTAATGGTCCATTTCATCCTTGGTATTTTGGTGGGTTTTTTTTTTCTGTTCATAAAGTGTAGCAAAAAATGTTTTGTTCACGGAGTTGGAAGGGACCTCTGGGGATCATCTAGTTTAACTCCCCTGCTAAAGCAGGATTGCCCAGAGCACATCACTCAGGACTGCATCGAGGTGGGTCCTGAAAATCTCTAGAGAAAGGGACTCCACTGGGCAGCCTGTTCCAGGGCTCTGTCACCCTCACTGTAAAGTAGTTTTTCCACGTATTTGACTGGAACTTCAATGTTCCAGCTTGAGCCTGTTCCCCCTCATCCTTTCACTGGAAATTTTTGAGGCATATTAAAATAGCCTTTGTAATTTTAAACAGTAAATTGGTTTGCAGCCTGTTGTGTCTTCAAAGTGAAGCAAAAATGTCGTATCTTGTGTTCATTTTTTCATTTCTACCTTTTCAGTATTATTTAAAATGTTAAATGATATAATGTTGGAAGATACTCTACTATTAGGGGGAATTAAGTTTTAGTAGGTTTTGAAAAAAGTCACAACAGATTTATATTCCAAAACGCCACATTTTTATTTTGCTCAAGTTATGTACAGCCTTCTACAATTTTGACCTTTTCTGCTCACTTATTCCTCTCATTCATACTTTTGCAACATCTATCCCCTTTAAGAAGTGTTGTCTATGAATTCATCCATCTCCTTTTTGAACAAGCTGACTGAAACTCATTCTGGAAGTGTGGTGCTGTTTCACAGGATTTGGTGACTGCTCTGTGTTGCCTTTATCTGCTGCCTTCATGTTTTATTTATTTTTTTTTTCCCCTAAACTGTACCCTAGTAGCTATTGTGCTGCCTTCAGAGCATGTTTAACATTTGTAACTTGCCTAGTGGCTTAAGAGGGCAAAAGTTCTTGTTTGTTACTATCCTACCAAAGAAAAAGAATTTCTATTTATATTGTTGTGTGGGTATTTTAAGAACAGAACATAACACAAAGTGTTAATAGCTTTTACTTTGGGCAAGTAGAGAATACTCTGGAAATCACTTTATTTTTATGCACTTTTCATTAAATTTACTTCCAGGCACTGTTATACTTCTGAAAATTAAAGTCCTCTTGAACTGAACTTTACTGTTTCCTTCTTGTTCTATTGAATGCGAGCAGGAATCTTTCTGCCTAGCAAAGGGGCTATTATTCTAATTTATGAATACTGAGTTTATTAAATGGTGGCCTCCTTAGGTAGTCATGACCCTCTAAGAAGCTGGTTTAGAAACTCAGGTCTTGTGAGTCTCTAACTTTTCTGAAGTACAAACATGCATAAGGGTGGAAAGCAGTCCTATGTCTAAAGTTTTCCTTATACTTTAAAGTTACTTCAGCCAACATTACCTTTTGTACTCTTAATGCTGATACATTGGTGGAGAGTTTTATAAGTTTAAGATTAATACTGGTAGGTCAGTTACTGCATAGCTCTGTTTTTTTTCCCAAGCCTATGTTCCTTCAGGTTTTTTTTGAGTCAAACATCTAAGAACAAACAGCTTTGAAACCCTTTTGATTTCTGTGTGGACTGTAATCTGAGAGTGCTATCTAAGGAATAGAAATTGCCAACACCTGCAAAAGAAGCCTTTCTTCTCTCCAGGACAACTAGGATAATAACTGTCAAATACCTGTTAAATCTCCCAGGGTTTTTTTTTTTAGGTGAAAAATAAATGTTTCACAAGAAATTATTTTCAGTAGTTACAGCTTAAGTGTGTGTTGGCAATGACCAAATAATCATTTCTTGGAAACAGACTGATCCAGCTCACCTTCATACCCAACAGAACAGTAAATGTAAACAGAGGTAAATGTTATGACTGCTCCTTTTGCTGGAGTGACTATTGCATATGAACAAAATTGATGCCTGTATTCTACCTGAAAGGTACTAGAGAAAGTGAAGGAATGAATTCTAGAAGGTAACCTAGTCTTGTGGAAGGCGACCCTGCCCATGGCAAGGGGGTTGGAACTAGGTGATATTTAAGGTCCCTTCCAACCTAAATGTTTTTGTAAATTATTGCAATTATGAGTAACCCGCCCTGAATTCTTTACTGGAGTTCTCAGGACAATTTTCCCTGACTTTTTTCCTGACAACAGAAGTCTGTTTCCTTGCCCTAGACCTGATGCCACCAAACAAAACAGTCTGTTCAGCTCCTGTTTTGTACTGAGAGTCTTTAGGGGCTGCAAGGAAGATGCACAGCCACAGCAGGATGAGTTTGGCCAGTAGACTACAGAGTGATCACTGCTGTCTTTAAAAACCACTGTAAAGCTGTCTTTTTTTAGAGTGGTAGATTGAATATTTACAAGTGAGGAGAGATTTCAAAGGTAGAAATATTCTGTTATGAAAAGTAATATTGGCAGCAAATTGTAGTGACATCAGATCCAGTTTATTAGATTGTTAGAAACAGTTGCAATGGGAAGCTTAATGGGCTGAGAGTTGTCTTGGGAACAGATGTAGTATTATGTATGGAAGTTTAGTGGGGTTTTAATGTGCATAACCTTTTATCAGTAAAGAAGCTCTTGAAACTCTAGGCCCACTATGTTTTGGAAAAATTATTAGGTGTCCTTTACTATTAATCTGTGCACTTCCTTCCTTGTAATGTAATTGAGAAGAGATTTGTACTTATTCAATGGGGAGTTTATATGTAAAACTTAACAAATCTCTGCAGTACATGCTCTTGCCACTACAGTGTTTTCCCTGTCACTTGATTGAGGATATTTTAAAGTAAGACTTGCATATCTCCTCAAGAGGAGGTGTTCTGGAATCTAACTTATTTTCAGGAAACATCTCTCAGGCTCTGTAGTCAGTCCTGTGTTCTTGAATAAGTTTTATCCCTTTATTTAATTCCCCTATTTATGATTTAATCATGTTTTTCACTTTTATATAAATGACTAGTTAATCAGTCTTTGCTTTTCTTTTGTTCTCTTTCCATAATTCTGGCACTGAGGCTGCATTTGTGCTTACTATTCTGCAGTTTGTCAAGTTGATGCTTTTCTATACTCTATCCTTCTGTTGCCTCCCTAATCAGTTTTGTTGCTTTTAAGGTGTAGGCATAGTTTATTCAAAGCAAACATGATCAGTTTTCGACTTGGAATGATTTGGGCTTTTTTTTCTATGTAGCAATAGGTTATTTTTTTTCAACATGGGAGAGAGAAGCACATTCTTAATTGGATGTTATCTTTTATGATATAGAAATAAAATAGTATGATTTCTTAGTAAGTAAGCTCTTCCAGAGGTTACATGTTTAATTTAGCATGTGAAAAAGGTTGCTGCACTATAGATCTCATAGAAATGTGTAATACTGAATTCTTGGCTCCATGTGAATAGTTGCTGGAAACAAAAATTCTGCTCTTTCTATCCAAGATTAATTGATAATTTGTTGATTTTACAACTTGCTGTGTGACAAAGGTTATGTGACTTTTCTGAAGTAAATTCTGAAATTTAGATTAGCTGCATACCAACTACTTTTGTACATAAATCTTGCTTGTTTGGTTTCTAAATGAAAACAATGCACTATGCTAAAAAGCTGCATGTAATCAATACAATTATCCAAGGTAAGTAACTTCTGTGATACACTTAATATCGCCTGGCTTTATGAATTGACAGTCCTTCTCAATATCTTTACAGGGTGCTGATAAGACTGTGAAAGGCCCAGATGGACTAACTGCCTTTGAAGCCACTGACAACCAGGCAATCAAAACTCTTCTTCAGTGACGGATGGACTGATATCTTAAATGTCTCTCCTGTGGCCTCACACTGCTGCCTGTCTGTCACTCTTTGCATCTTCCAGCTTCTTCAGCTAAATACTTTGGGGGGAGGGAAATACTTTATGAATCAGACTAGTTAGGGGCTTGTATCAAAGATAATCTGTTTGGAGAGGGTTGAAAACTATTATGAACAGTGTCCCTCTAGGACTTCTTTTCAGTGCACAATCTCTTCCCGTTTCTAGTGAAAATGGAAGAAAAAAGACAGACCATGATCTTGAATTTTTGGCTTGTAAACCTCCTAGGTTAGTACTAAGATTTTTGTCGAAAGATTCCTTTAGATGGAATTACTGTGCTATGTACCTAAAACTAATTGTGAAGGAGACAATAGTCCTGTGCTATTAGTGTCTGCCATAATCTGAAGTGTAGTAATGTAGGTGGCTGGGTTGCTTTTCTCTCTTCTCTCTCAGTGGGTGGCTTTATTCTTCCTCTGCCTGAAGCTTACATTGCAGTTTTGAGGACTTTTGATACTAGTTATTGGAGCTGTTCTTTATATTAACTAATTGGATGTCACACTAATGTTTTTCTGACTCTTGAGTAAACCAGGAAAGATCAGTTGAGGCATGGTGGTGTTACACTCCATAATATCTGCCAAGGTACTTCTGGATGCTTGAATTTGACGATTTTCTTCCCCATGTTTGTTCCAGTCCAGGACAGATGTTTTAAGGATCTGTTCTTGAGAGAATTCAAAATGTCACTATAGTTATTTCCAAAAGGATTGTAAGATGAAATTTGTTTACTCGCCATGTCAGCATAAAATTTATAGACTCATGTGAAAGCAACGGGCTGTTTGGTACACAAAGATAATCAAGTCAAATAGGGAGAATGAACGCTAATTATTTAGACATTCCTATCAGGTGAAGATTGTTGCTAAACTTTTTTGGTAAACTTTACATATAAGTTTTTCTAAGATCAGGTGTTAAGAACAGGGAGATGTATAAGTAGAAGTCTTGTCTTGCTCTAACTGCCAGAGATAAAAATCCTTTTAATTGTGCATATCTTTGAATCGGTGTTTCATTGTTGGCTGAAGGAACCTCTTAAATTTCATCAGGGCATGGGGCTTGTTCTGAAAGTTCTCAGTGCAACAATACCACATTAACCATTGATTTTTTGATAAGATTTACTATACCAGTAAGTACATCAGTACTATGACAGCCTTGATAATTCATGGGAAGGTGTTTAATGACATTGTAGGGATTCCTGTCACATTTTATGGTCCTCAGGAATGTCTGAGCTTCTGGCTTTCATCTTGGAAATTTTCATTAAACTGCTGATTCACCCAAAACTGAGTAACAGGTTTTATAGCAAAAGCGTGTACCACAAACTATACATCTTCCTCTTTTTTGGAATACAGATTTCAAACTTTCTGATAACATATAAAATACAGAAAACAAATGTATATAAAGCCTCATGCTGAATTCTTAAACAAAAGTAGCTGGTATTATTTTGATATCACTGGTGAAATTGAGAGGGTATGTAGAAGTAGCCTGGTGACTACCACTCATATTTAATGGAGACTTAGTTTTACTTGAATCATGTTGCATATTATGATTGAATGTCTCAGCTATAAAAAGCCTTGCACTTAGACTGTAAAAGGAGAGTAGAAACTGATTTACATGTAGACATCCCGTAAGAAAAGCAATCCAGAAAACAATCAATTCTGGCCATAAACTGTACAGTGCAATTATTCTTTGCGTCTTGGAGATGGGTGGCAAGGAAAAGCAGAAGGGTTGCAAATCAGTGATAAATCAGTTGGTGAGCTGCTGATAAAAACAAGCATGTTTGGTGAACAGTGCTTTTAATGATTATTTAAAGAGAACTCTTCAATCTTATCTCTGATCAGTGCTGGATTGTCACGTCATTGTAATAGTGTGAATGCAGACTATAGGTTTAACTCTTTATTCAGCTATGAAAGTAACCATCTGGCATAAATTTGCCTCCATATTATGCTGTTAAATAATTAGCTATTACAATACTAGTCTAGAAAACTGCTATCTGTTTTTATGTGGAAAACTTGATTCTTCAAGTTTTTTGTGTTTATTAGTGTCAAGTTGTCTGGCCATAGTGTTTTTGGGTTTTGAGGTTTTTTCCCCCCAGTATTTTTTCTTGCCCTTCCCCTCAACTCATTTAAGTGAGCATTATCATAGTAAAGAAACATCATCTTTGTACTAACTCTTCTATTGATTCACTGAGGCAATTTTGCCTCCCTTTTTCTACAATTATGTGGACACCTTATTTTTTTCTTACTTCACTTGAGGAAAAAAAATGCAAGCAAACTTCAGTGAGACAAGTGTTAATTTGGCTGTAATATATACCCAAGCTGCCTTTCGAGATAGCTGAAAGATGGCATTTAATGTTTGGCTCATAAAGAAGAAATACTTTTTTGCTTTTTGCACTACTTCAGAAGTGATGGATCTTTTGCCCACGATTTAAAAAAACACAAACAAAAATGTAATAATAACAGCTTATGCCTTTGTCTAGAAACTGGGCTTGTTCGTTTGTTCCCTTCTTGTTGGCTATATTGTGGAAAAAGTAATGGGTGGCTGCCTGTATCTTTGAGCAGGTCCTAACTAGATGAAAATACCAAAATGTAAATTGGAAATCCACTCTGTTCTTCAACCATTTCCTTTGAAATTCATGCTGAATAAGTTATAACTTTAAGTAAATTTTGGATTTTGTATCCTCTGCCCTGTTTTCTTAAGGGGGACCAAATGGTAAAAGAAGTAAGATAGTTATCCTTGAACATAACATTGAACTTTTTGTAGAAGAGGCTGGTAAGAATGGAGTGTCCTAAGTCAAGCAATTGCAGTGTTGCATGCAAAATTTCAAAATGAACTTGTCTTAATTATATTTTGTAAATGGATAAACAATCATCTTTCTACGCAGTAATGGAAGAAAATTAGTGCTCTGTGCATTTTGATATTTGACTTCCTCTTTTCACCATTGTTAACTGTTTTAACACAGTTGGGTTCATCGTTATCATGGTTCAGACATCAGAATGCTAAATGATACTGTATTTTTAAGTTTGTGTTGCAAGAATGAATGGAATAAACTTGAATTGTGCGATAAGAGAATGGGGAGTTTTAGTTTCATTTCTGTTCATGTGTTTTATTAATCTCTGGCTACAACTTTTTACTTGCCTGCAAGATATCTAAGGTGTAGCTCACACGTACAGTGATTAAAGTCTTCAGATACTTATAAGATTTAAATGTGGAATGGAATTTGGTTTGAGAACTAAATAAAGTTGGCTTTGTTTTTGGTTTATTACATGCATTTAAAAGAGGCTTTGATTAACTCTCTTATCTTGTAGTGTGCCTTTCCTGCTTAAATGGCAATCTGTAGTGTTGAAGATCTCTTACTGATCTTAAATTCTAAGAGACATTTTGTAGTTATTCCTCCCATGACCTGTGAAGATTAAGGCAATCTATTTTATCCTTTACTTCTTCAAAGAAACTGAAACAGTTATTTACAAAAAGCACAGCTGAAGTATAAATAAAAGGTGTATTTATTTTTTTTTGTTGCATATGGATGGTGACTGTTAGAACTTTCTATTGTAACTTTGCTTTTCATAGATCTAATTGCTTGAATTGTTTGATAAGATTTATTTTAAAATGCACACTTTTAAAGAAAAAGTCCAGGAGGGTATGATGGAGGAAAAATATAAATACAGAAAAAAAATATTTCAAAATGTATTTAACTTGTCTCTTTTTCTCTGCTAAACTTTGAAAACAGGGGCTTCTAGCACTATATGCACAGTCTTTCAGTCAAATATTGAAAAAAAATTAGGGATGTGGTCATCATTAGTATCAAAGCAGTTCAAACAGTGTGATGACTAGGGGCTGTTGATGTGTGTGTTTCGGTTCCTGTGTTCCTCTTAGGGTTTTGGGTTTTTAATGGGCAGCTGTTCTGCAGCAGTAAATACTACCTAAGGTTCAGAATGCAGATCTCTTTTACTCGCTTTCCTCAGTGCCTGGCTAACCAAATTCATCTATACATGTAAGCACTTGCCCTAGTATTTGTTTATGGCTGATCTTTTGGAACAAATGGATTTCTCAGCTTGCTTCCAAAAGAAAGTTGGCCCAAGAAAGCAATTTTTTCCATTGGATCATTTGATTATTTCTCTGTTTTTAGAAAAGTGTTTTCTCAAAAGGTCTCCTCAAAATACTTTTGTTCTACTTCTCTGACATCTTGGAACAGCTTTCAACTAAGTTATATGATAAACTTACTAGATGCATTGTTTGGAATGCCCTTTGTTTCACGTGTTCCTTGAAAATCTTCAAAAGCATGTAGTATTTCCCTGCTCGGGGATGTGAATGAGCATTTTTCCTAGGAGCAGTGCTCCTCTCTCCCTTAGCAGTCAAAACAATGTTTCTAATTTTAAACTAAGACAAGTTGCACTTAGATACCATTGCTTCTTGTTGTGAGATAACGTGAGATTTGGAGAGTCTGCCTTCAATTAGGAGAACTCCTGGAGTCTTGATTCTTCGCTCTTCAAACTGCATTTGGAAAGCACCAGTGTGCACATCTCCATTCTTCTGTGTCCTAAATGTTTCTGATTTCAGGAATGCTCAAAAATACAGGATTCTTCCCTGTGTTTTAGTCTGTAAACTGATTGAAGGATTATTTCTCAGGACCAGACACATCTTAAGGGGTTTTTTTGTGTGTGTTGCAATTGGCATCGGTAGCCTTCTCGAAAGCACAGAGGAGCTTATTTAGAGACATGGGAAGTACATAAATTTCTAGTGTCAGCAGGTTACAACATAAGAACAAAACCTAAGCTTATAAATTAATGAAATTTCAGGTGGTAACTATAAATTAAATATTTACAAAGCCATATTAAACAATAACTTGAAAGGATAAAGACCTAGCCTACAACAATAAAGCTGCTTTATCCTTAATAAGGAGATGCTTTTAAAGACGTGTTCTCTCTATAAACAGCTGGATATATATTATTAAAAAAAATAGCACTTACTAAGCAGATGGTTGCTTTGGGGAAAAGAGGATTCCCTTGTTCTCAATTTGCAAAGCTCAGAGGTTGGGTTTGAAAGTTGGTTTTTTTACTGTCAGAGGTGAGATGTACAGAGAGTGAAATGTACTATAAATTAATGTCAGAATTTCCCTGAGTGGTTTCTAAAGGTCATGTTCTGTCAACTGCATTTGTTCTCCATATGCCAGAGCTGACCTGTGACACCTGCTCCCATTCTCTCATCTTTATTTGCCCTTCCTGAATGTATGGCTTTCAAAAGCTCTACTTTGCCCTCATGACAGCTTTCCCTTTTTTAATAGGTGCCTAGAAAGTAGGCAGAGAACTTGTTTGTAGGTGTTACTGGAAAATACTCCATCTAAAGCTGTCACCTATAACAGGAAAGGAGTAATTAAAATCATGGGAGGAGAGACTGATGGCAAAAAGTCTTTAATTTTTCATCAATCTCCTTACTACTACAAGCTTATTCTCCATTTTAAATGTTACGATAGTATGTCTTATTTCTTTTTTTATCAGATATTTTACCTCCTTTTCTTCACATCAGGTGTACACTGAGTAGTTGTAGGCTTGGAATTGTATGATTTACTTTTTCCTTGGTGGTTGTTTTTTGGTGTGTTTGCTGAAAGCTACTGGAAGATGAAGTGCTTGCGTAGTACACTAATATCAGTGGTGCCACAGAGGTCCTTGGTTCCACCCTGAAGGAACATGGGTGTAACACAAGTGCTTTAACCAGCACATTGAGTTCTTGACACATTTTTGACTGCTCATAATGCTACGGCGTGGTAGGAAAAAAGTTAATGACTCTTTATTTTGTTTCAACCTTTTGAGCAATATAATTTTCTTAAACTTGGAAGGTACTGGATTTACATACTGAACTGTTGATGCTTAATACATGGTACTGCTGGCAGAAATAGAAGACACATCTTGTGGTTCTGCAGCGTTTTACAGTGTAGTTGGCCTTTCAACTCCAATTTTCTTGTTAGTTATGATACAGTGTAATTCATAATATACCTGGGCGAATGCACCCCTCCAGGATTAGACATTTTAATAGCAGGATGACTCAGCAACAAACATCTTAATTTTAATTAACTCAACAAAAAGATATAGTAAAGGTCAGGATTTAGAAGACCATCTGTAATGCAGAAGGGTAAAAAGGCAGAAGCCAGTGAGGAGCTGGAATAGAGTAGACCTTGCAATATTTTAGGATTTTGCACCAATAAACAAAGCAGGTAAGTGAAGGATATAAAAATAAGATTCCATAAGGACTGATTTTTTTCATAGACTGTTTTATCTTTCAAACTTATTTCGTCACAATTACCATTGGAGACAAAACACTTTTTGATAACAATTATAAGCCAAATTCATAAACATCTGAACTTCAGATTGGGAGGCCAGTGGGTAATAGTTGTTGAGGTGATAAGGCAAAGAAAAGTATTGCATTCAGGTTTTATGTTCACTAAATCAGCATTTGGTATTTTTAGGAATAAGATTTATGTGCATGTGTGAGACTAATTCATAATCCAAATGACAAATTTGTTGGCTTTTCTTATATTTTGACTTAAGATGTTCTGTAACACTCTTGTGTGTTCATGCTGAAGATGTTTATTGCCTTTGTTTATTACTCCAAAATGATAGAGGCAACATGCTCTATGAACTATTTCTTTGGTTTTGTAACTTTTTTCAGAAAATCATAGCTGTCTGTTCCTGCTCAGCCATTTGGACTGAGAAATGCTGCTCTATTGAACTTGAGTTTTGCTATGAAGCAGAGGCCCATGACAATGCAGAGCTGCCTGCTGAACACTCAGGCATTTTCACAGCGGAGTGGACTTCTAAATGGATTTTTCCCACTGGTGGCTGTGAAAACCCATCAATAATTTCATGGCCATGTAGGCAGAAAACTGTCACCTTTTAAAAAAGTTTTCAATCACATTATTGTTCCTTTCACGTAGTGGCAACTTGCCAGAGTGAGGAAATGATAATTTGAAAGAGTTAACGTGAGCTTGACTCGTCTAGTGTAAATCTTTTACAGAAGAAAGTATATATTACTGGATTGTCTCCCAAGGAAATGTTCAAACCAGTACCAGGTAGAAGCTGGATGCATCTACTGAATGGCCATGTTACTTTATCCATTTACTGGGGTTTTAGAATATTTGTTCAAGTGTTCTGCTGTTAAAAAGCTGATGACTGAGACCTTTTGTCATTCTTGACAGCATTTGTCTTAAGAAAAACATTGATATTTGCTCTGGATGCGTGAGTGATAGGGTTGCTAGTTTCTTTTTATTTAGTGTAAGAGCAGCAGTGATAAAGGCTAATAGCTAGTAAGGGAGTCGACCTATGCAGGTATTTGACCAAATGAAAATATAAAGTTTGTGTTACAGAAGTTTTGAAATTACTTTAATTTTTGACTGGTTAATAGTAAGAAACATTGTCACTTTTTAATGTGTTATTGACAAGGAAAAGCCTGGAAAAACCCTAACTGCCATAATGTGAACTCAGTTGGCTTTTTCCTTTTTTTTTTTTTGGAAATTCATCTAACTGTAATGGGAGATGAATTGATTATTTTGTCTCTCACTTCTCTGTTTTAAAACTAGGATATGTACTTTTGTATGCTCTTTGATTAAAATAGAATAATCTTTGTAGCCTGGGAGGAAGCTACTGTATATGTAAATAGAGTAACAGGTAGAACAGAAATTTTTTTTTTTTAGTTAGTTTGCTTTCTTTCAGAGAGGGGGGGTAATTTATCCTACTCATGTACCATTGATCACCAGGTAATAAGAGGTAGGAATTAGCCCTGAGCCCTGGACTTTGACACGATTTTGTGGTTAAAAATGTATACCTTTGTCAATACATCTTTAGCAGGGTTAGTATAACAAGAACTGATGATATTTTTCTGCCAGTTGATTTCTACATAAGTGGATCCCATCAGACATCTTTGTTATCACAACCGATAAGTAATATATAATCACTTCTTCTTGAGCATTGAAGAACTCAGGGTAATTTGTTGCGAATGCATGAGGAGTTAAATAAGTGTACTTGGCTTCGAGTGGCAGCTTGTACAAAAAAAAAAAAAACCCCACAAAAAAGCAATTTACAAACAACAACAACAAAAAACCAAAACAACAGAAATGAGCTCTGGGTTCTTGCCTGAGATAGTTGGGAGATTAATGACTTGTCCACCAAGCTGAGAACTGCAATTTACTCCTTATCTGTGTTTTGATACAATAGCATATAGAAGGTCTTGTTGTCCCCATACTTATGCCAGTACTGTCAGCATCTTAAAAGAATTTTCCCCAAAGTTATGTGGCTACACCAGAGAAACATGATCTTGGAACTCAAAGGTTTGTATATTAGCAATTTGCTCTGTTTTCTATGGTGTCTTCAGGCAAATGTTTCCACTTGGAGTTGGTTCCAGGCATAGCCAGGCCGAGTGCCTACAGGAGGGCAGGTCTTCTCAAAAATGTTGCTCTTTTCTATTTCTGTGAGATGTAGTGCTTTCCTCTCTTCAGTAATATTAGGGGAAAATATTAGGGAGAGTGTGAAATGCTTTCACTGTTTTCCTCTACAGTGGTTTGCTTTTGTAAAGCTACGGTTGAGCTCTGAGTGGTTATTTTTGCAGTAAAGGAACTATGTAAGTAAAAAAAACCACCTATATTTGTAACATATAAACAACATACAAATAAGCTAAGTCACCAGAAAATCTGTGCATTCTTCAGTTTCATGGTTATTTAACAAGTAGCTCCTTCAAAATGTTGGGTTTGACATTGCCAATTATAATTTCCCTCTGGAAAGAGATGATTGAAAGTAGGAATTACAGGTGTAAGCACTATTAACCTGTGTGATACAGCTACCCAGGGTATTGCTACTAAGTTGAATTCAGAATTTTGTCTTGCTTGCATGCCAAGAAATGGTATTTGGCTGGAAAATAAGATGTGGTTAAAGAGTAGAGCCAGTGGCAGGGAGGAATTTTCAACAAACACAAGAAGCTGAAGGGAGCATGCAGGATCCCATGCAATGCATGTGGCTATGCTGTCAAAGTAGCTGCACTTTGTAGGTGAATATCACTTTTTCATGACTTGGTAACTCATCACCGAGAGTAAATGTGCTTCCAGAACTAAGGATGCTTAGTGAGACTGGGACTGCAGTCATCCGCCTGTATTCATTGTACCTGCTAATCAAGGAAGATAAATGTAGGATTGAGTGAAACTGAGAACTGGGAACACAGAAATAAACATAGTCACCCTGGCTTGGGGAAAGGGTCCAAGCCATTTCTTTCTCTTTGATTATGGATTTTGGAGGAAATTGCATTGTGCAGAGAAGATATCTAAATGTAATTTATGAGAGGGGCAAAGCAGCAAATTTTTAGTTTTATTAGGGAATGCAGAAAATTACCAGACAACATAAAGAGCAAAAATAATACAAAGTGTGCATTGCAACAACACTTGGGCAAAAAAGTGCAGAATGGCAAAACGTGGCCAGCATTTGTATCCACAACTCTTACAGTAAAGCTATATTTATGGCCAGGGCAACAGAAAGACTTTTTCCTCTATAAGAAAGGAAAACAATGGATGTCTGTTGCAATGCATTCACTAATAAACTTCAGGTTCACACAGTCCAATAGTTTCTGCTCCAGAGGGCATTAGCTCAGTATGTTGGGAATTGAAAAAGGTTGGGGATTTTTTTTTTATGCTGTAATTTAGGAGAGAGCAAAAGAAATAAGTCTAAACTTTAGGGTATTAGAACCTATTTTCAAATGAATGAATTGCACTTTTTCATTTAGTGTTTTTTTTTTTTACTTGTGATTTTTGAATACATGAAAGCTAAGTTAATGCTGCAGCTTTGAAGTTCTTTGGCTCAATATTTCCTTTCTAAAAGGTGCTATTATTTAGTCTTGAACTGTAAAACCACTATATTATGCAGGGTTGAAATAGCATTGTGAAATAATAGCATTGCAAAAAGTGCAGGAAAGCAGTTGTAATGTTTATTCCTGAAATAGAAGAACGCAGCAGCCCTTCTAAAATACAAATGTGTGTTTAAAATTGGCAGCATATAAGTGAACAACAATTACCAAGCAGTACTTTTCACAGGCTTTCTATGCTCTGTCTCTCTTCTCATTGGGAATGACCAAGTTGCATTTATTTATTTCTATCTGGTTGGAAGGTGTGAAACTCTTCAGTTTTGATTTGGACTTATACAGAAAAGTTTGAGAACCAGTCACTTAATCCTTAACACAGAAATAACAAAGATGAATGTATATTCCAACATAAATAAACAGGCACTAAACTCTTTCCATTTTGTTATAAGCAATCTCACTTGAGGTTGGGAAGAACGAACCTATTTGGCAGAAGGTCAGCTAATCCAGTGTGACAAAGCTTTGGGTTCTCCTGCCAGGGCCCTGTCCTTAAGGCAGCTCCCCCTGTTCTACTTGCAGTGGCAGGAGTGCTCGTGTAGGCTGGCTGCAAATGACTTCATTTGTCACAGCTGTCACATCTAGGTTTGCTTTCAGCACTGTTACAAACACCCTTAAGTATATCATCTTGCAGGCCTTGCTTGATGAGCTTCTGTGAGCTACAGTGGAGGAAGACAATCTCTATCCAGAGGGGTCTGGTGTGAAGGATTCTCATGCAACTGGTATGAAACTCAGTGGGGTAAGCTGTCATGGCTTTTACAAGTGTGTCACTGTTATTGTGGCAGTAGTGGGACAATTACAGGGCACAGAAAGACACAGTGGATGGCCAGTAGATTACTGCTGTCCATAGCTTTCCTCTGCTGAGAAGGATGATGTTCCAAGTGACTGTCTCTGGAGAACTGGTTTCCTTATGTGACAGATTGTTCGGTCTTTGGTCAAATCATTTGTGCTTCAGTTTGATGGAACAGTTAAAGTAACAAATGCTGCTGAAAGATGCAAATGCTGCAGATCTTTTTCTTCTGTCTTGGGTTGAGCCCCAGCCTCTTCCTGCATTAGCACTAAAGCTCACTTGGTCCGGAAGAGAGTTGAAACAACAGAGAACAACAATAGCGATAACAAAAATATGGTAAGCCTGAGACAATATTTTAGCTGTTCTTAGGGAGAAGAAGCAAAATTTTCCTCTCTTAATTTATAGCAGTGACAAACGTTCTACGCAGCTATCTGTGGATTCAATGCATCTGACACATTCCCCAGCCTTGCTAGGTTTCTTGTAATCCTTACTGGCCATAAGAATCTAGAATAGTCAAGGGGATGTAGTCACCTTGCTCTTCACCTTCCCTTTCAGTTTGCTAATACATGGGTTGAATGTCATCAGTCCAGTCCTAAGGCTGGTCCCTAGGTCATTCTAGTATTAACCTCTGTCAGCTGTAAAAAAAATAGCTACTTAAGTTTAAATCTCTCTTGCTTAGGTTTTAAACTGTGCTAATAGCCAGGTTTCTTCAATAGCTTCTTGTGAAGGAGTCTGTAAAAAGTCTTTGGAAAGAATAAACATTTTCTATCTGGAAGCTTATTTAAAATCAATTGGATATTGGGGTAGGGGGGCAATAAAGAAGAAACAATATGGGCATTTTTTTATAAAGTGAAGTCCCTTAACAATCAGTAATTATCTTGTAACTTTACAGTCCTTCAGGGCTCTGGACTCTAACTTCAAAGGAAACAGGATGCAAGCATCCCAAATGCATAAATAGACAGGCAATTAAAATCCAGCCAGAAGTTCTATCTTTCCCCAAAGTCCTTGTGAAGCATCCTACTCTATAAACTGCGCTTTACAAGGGTAAACATGCTTAGGGGAGTAATCGATTCTTTTTCTGAATGAATTAATTGATTTCCTGCCCTTGCCTCTTGTAACAAACAACAAATTACCCGCTACTGTTAAGGCAGCTTCAATACACGACTTCATCTCCATCTAAACTAAGTTTGAACAGATCGTTAATAATGCAAACCCAGGAATGGAGTGAACTTACACCTCTGCAATACTTTTCAGAAGTCCATTGCAACTGGAAATCCAAGGTTTGCCAGCAGCCTGACAGTTCAAACAGCTCGCCTGTGATGAGCCATCAGACTGTCTTGTATTTCAATTATGTATTGCTATTCTGTGAATATACCAGGCAGTCCTTTAGAATTTAAGCAAACAATGTGTAATCTTTATTAGAGTTCACCGCTACAAGGACAGGATGGGCAAAAAGCTGAAAAAAAAGATTAGTAAAGCCTAGCTCTTATGCACCGTTTCGCGTGTGGGAGGTTTTTACAGAGGAAGAAAATATTTGAGATAAAAGCATTGTGGTGAAGGACAGAAATAGAAGAAAAATTGTCCATCTGAAGCTCCACTGGAGCCTGTCGCTACCAAATCTATTTAAGGTGTTATGGTAGAGTCCAGAAGCCTCGGCCAAAGACTGACACCTCTTTCTTCTGTGATGCGGTGCTAACAGGTAAAAAGGCTGTAGCAAGCTAATATGTTCCATCCATTGTTATTTCAAATAGAGATCAAAAGTCCTGGATTTTGGTAACACTCCTCACACAGAGTAAAGCAGCAAAAATGCTCAAAGGTCCAGAAAACAGATGGAAGAACACACTTTCCAATATTAAAATGCTCTTGCAAAGAGAAAGGGAAGCCATCTTTCTCCATGACTGTGGTGGGTGAGATAAAATGGCTATAAACTGTAGTGAGGAGTCTGATGTCGAGAAATAGTGAAGTTCTGAAATGGAGTATCTGAGATGCAGAAATGAAGGATTTTTTTTTTGTCAGAAATTACTTATATAAGCCTCTGTGACAAGGTGAGACCTAGATAATTTTTTTCCAAACTCCTCTTAGGCCTGCAATGTTGTGAAGTTTCATCTACTTAAGGGATGCATAATTTTAATCCAGATAATTATATCTAAAAAAACCTATTAAAATACACATGAAACAAAAAATGCAGAAAGACAATACATATGCCATGGATTTAAACATTTTTAGTCATATTTAGTATGATTAGTTAGGTTGTCTTTCTGTGTGATTTAAAGGATGAATTTGGATTTGGTGTCCTTTGAAAGCAAGTCATTCAGCATACTTCATAGGTGTCTTCATCAGATATTGTGCTCATTAAAGGCAACTTCTCTGTACAGCATATGGAAAAATAATGGACTTTTATAAGAAAGACAACCAAAGGCTTGAAATTCTAAAAGAAAAATAAAGAATAAGCTTATGGGTTGTTTTTTGTTCCCTTTTTTTCCAAGGACACAGCACCTGCAACTCTTTGTATTGATCCTAACACTGACTACTCTGCAGAATTCTACTGAGTCACCGTGACATCTCAGTCTATGAAAAAGGGATTTGCAAACATATATGAAAAATATAAAAACCTGGCTCTAAGAGCCATGCTGGGTGTTGAACAGTGTCAAAATCACAAAGCTGTCCAACTGATTGAAGCCCAGTTCTGTGCCTTACGTAGACATAAGCTACATACTGGTGTAATTAATTCAGTTAAAATGCTAATAACTTTTTTTTTAATTTGTGTTCACACTAGCTGTTTTAGTACTCCAGTGTGAAAATAGCAGTACAGTTTCTTTCCATTTCCACCTAGAGATGATGTCTTCCATCACTAACTCCTTTTCACTAGTTTCGTATTTAATTGCATCCACATTACTAAGGTTGGGCTTCTGCAGAAGCACACGTATATCTACGTGTGAGATGTAGATATGTACCTATGTAGATAGGGCTATCTTTTTTTTTTTTTTAATAGATTTTAGTTTCCTTCATGATGTAGCGTGGCTGATTAATGGATCTTTACTCCTAGGAAACTGAGATTTATACAAAACAAACTGCTTGCCAACTGACTTTGGAGATTTCCCCGCATTCATTTTAGCTAATTGAAATTATGAAAATTCTGCAGCTTCTTAATCAGAGATTTCTCTGCAGAGTACCACTTCTGGTGATGCTTCACAGCTGTGTATGACTTCTGCAGATACAAATAAGATGTATCAAGAAAAGTGTGTTTACAGGCCCCATTAATTTGAAATAACATGGCCTGAGGTATTGTAGTATCCCTTGATAGCTGTATGTGGGTTGTAATAGACTTTTTCCTCTCTGCTATTGGGGCTATTCCAAAAAATAATAATTTCAGGATAATTAATCTTCTATGATTCATTTGTGATTAAGGTACAAATCCAATAATATTATTGGTTTTTTATCTGTAACAAATGATGAACAAATAAAAGAAAAACATCATGGTCTGCATGTCAACGTTATGTTTTTCAGATGTGAAACCAGATGATAATTTTAGCTGCAGGACTTGTCTACATTACCAGGACTACTACTGTGCTGTATTAGAAAAATGGGGTAAGAGTAAACAGCTATCATTTTTATTAGTCCAGCCACAACCCTGAGGGGGAAAAAAAACCCCAAAAACTAAACACACAAACAAGCCAAAAAAAAAAAAACCAACACTCTGGACAGTATGGGGAGCAAACATGAGGAACTAGATGTCTGCAAGGAGTTGTAGTCCTATGATCTCACTGGGATCCCAGGGATGTGCTGCGATGGATGGGTACTGGGTTTTTAGGAAGGACAGACCGGGATGGCGAGGCAGAGAGTTGCCTCTTATGAGAGAGAGCAGTGGGAATGCATGCAGCTCTACCACAGCATGGGTGATGAGCTAGTCAGGAGCTTGTCGGTCAGGATTAAAGATCAGCATGGGAAATGTCATAGTGGGTGTCTGCTGCAGCCCATCTGATCAGAAGAAGTAGGTGAGGCCACCTTCAGGCAACTGGAGGAAACCTCATGATCAAGACGCTGGTCCTCACGGGAGGCTTTAACCACTTTGATGTCTGCTGGAAGGATGCAGCATACAAACAATCTAGGATGTTTCTGGATATTTTGTTTCTAATATAATAAAATAATATAAAAATCTGAAGACCAGCCTTGGTTAGAAAAAAAATATCATATCCCCAAGAGGCTCCAATAACAATAAGGACATCAACCATAAAAGTGGCTTCCTTGAGCTTTATCTACGTTATTAGGGAGGAAAGGATGAGCTGTGAACAATCAGAAAGGTCGTTTCACCAGAACTTGCAACAAAATATCAGTTAATTCTTAACTTTATTGTGTTGCAAGCAAACCCACAGCTTTTCTTCTATATTGACTAGGTTTTTATTGAGTTACAAAAGAGAACTAAAATTAATGACAGCTCTAGAAATGCCTGGAAACACGATAAAGCGTTGACTCTGCAGGACTTCTAACTGTACTTAATTTTAAACATCTTCTCACCTTGCTTGTCAACTGATAACACATCAAACACTTGTTTCAACACCTAACAGTGTTGTTGCTATAATATAATCTTTCCTAGATTAATGATCTTCTTTGCTGTACTTGTCTGTGACAGCTGTAATCTCTTGATGTGATAAAACGCAGGTTTTTAGTGTACATGTTTCTTGCCACACATGATACACAGCAAATGATCTGAATCATCTAGCTTTCTGTGTCATTTTTATAAAAGATTTCTTCTGTGTGAGGCTGACAAGCGGGATGAAGATCAATGGAGAGATGGGGAGAAAAAGAGGAAGAAAAGAGAAAAATGGGAAACCCATTTCCTATAACCTGGAAAAAATGGTTATGAGACCTTAGGTGTTCATAGACAGTCTTCAGTGAGATGAGAGCATTTTTGCCTCAGTGCTTGATCTGTGTAAGAGAATGGGGTTTTTTTTAAGTATTCTTGCTTTGGTATCTTGAGAAGCTATTTCATCATTTGTAGAACTGCTCTATGTGTCCTCATAACAAATAGTTAATGCTGTGATGCGAGATGTCTGATGGCTCTGAAGTGAAAGTTTTCTGTTTCAGTATTTATGAGATACGCCCTTTCATTGTTTGAGAGCCCTCTTAAAAACGCACAGAGAAAATCTCAGCGGTACCATAGGTACCTTATTTATCCTGAGCTAGATTTTTTGCTTTCTGTTAGCTTGGACACATTTAGTTTTGTAATCAAATAAGACTGAAATTGAAGAAGGGACCACCTATACCTCAAGGGCAAAAAGTTCACTTGATTAATGGGCATGAGAGGAAGGTAAACTGTCCTACCTGCTGAAATGGACATTTCTGATACAACTTTAAAGGAAACAAATGGGGAGGAAGGGAAGGCAAAAGAAAACTTTTGAATACCTCAAAGCTTTAGGATTTCTTGCTTTTAAAAAGATATAATATTGAGAAGGCCATTATTGTTGTTTATTATTGCTGTGGTATTATTATTTCCCCAGGTGTTCCATTAATTATTTTTATTCCTGTAAGTGAAAGAAGTCTGGATTACTTCACAAAGTCCCTGAGAAATCTTATATCCGTGGCTGCCAAAAAAAGGAAAACAAAACCTGACTCTAAGATCTTAATTATTTCTACAACTCTGTTACCTGTGTGAAAAACTACATGGGCTCTATTCATAACTTACATTTAAAGCAACTCATATTTTGATCTGGAGAGGAATCACCTTGCAGTGCCAGGTGTGTTTCTATGCAAGGTAGATTTTGGGTTACCTTTTCATGAAGATTCACCACTGCCCTAGTTTTGATCAGAATATCTGAAAATGAGTAAACATTTTATGTTTGGAGATTTCATTTGAGTAAGATTCCCAAAAGCTGAATCTGATTTTATTCTTCCTCTGAATTTACTGAGGACAGAGTTGCTTGATAAGCTTTGGCTTTCTCGATATTTTTGGCTTGGCTAGAAATAGCGTAGCTTACTTTGTATGTATTTCTACACTTCTTATTTCAGCCAATGCTAGAAACAAGCAGCGCAGGAGCAAACAGCTATGGCAAAGAAAATTATTTAAAAATTAACCAGCTTAATTTTTCTGTCTCTTTGCTTTACTCTTTGGAATAGTGGATAAATTTCCTTTTGAATGCAGCCATTGCCATTAGTTACAGTATTAAATGTTTGTGAATGACTGAAAAGCCAGTTTCAAACATTTTTGATAACCTGGCTGTCCCTTTCCTTGAGTCAGTCACACCCAGAAGCTTCTGGATACATCACAAAAGACTGAAGTGGAAAGAGACAGAACTTTCTAAGGAAAAGCCTTAAAATTTTCTTGTTTAGGGCTCCAGTAATTCTTCTTTGCCTGCCCCTGATTGTCTAGTCCTGCTTGCTTCTCTGGTCAGACATTGGTGCTTGTGTTACAGATTGAGGAGAAGACCATAAAGCTACTGAGCATCTGAGCCTGTGAAAACTCTTGACTTTTGAGGGAGGATGCCAGGCAACACTGTTAGCTCCTGATGGCCGAGACACCAGGGTTGTTACAAAGGAGTGGGTTGGACGTTGTGAGTCTGGGTGACACCTCCAAAATAGATCCTGTGAAGCCTCTGTGTAGGTGTGCAATGAATTATTTAAGTACTGTTATTAAAGTTGTTGCAGGCTAAGTATGGATTAGAGACAATACTTGGATTCAGCAAACAGGCATGACATTTAGATACTCAATCAGAGCCCCTAAACACAGCATTAGTGAACTCAAAAATTAGGAAAGATTAAGGATTAGGTGCAATTGAATTCAGCTTCCTATTTCGTTATTTTGTAGTTTTGCCGAAAATAATCAGTCTGGAGCACTAAGAGAACTAACAGCTCTCTAACACAAAGTCCTGCACTAGGTTATACAACCACAGCCACATGATCTTGTTCAGGGTTGGTGTTTTCGCTTTTTATGGTTTTTATCTCATTTTACTTTGCAACAAACTCTTATTGGCAAAGAAGGCCTTAGTCTTAAGAAAGGCCTTCCCTTGGACAGAATTTTGAATAACACAATTTGTTTCTCTAGTGAAGATTTCAGGCTACTGGAGCACTTTCCTCTTCAAAGACAACACCTTTGGCAGCATCCCAGCTCTGCGGTGGCTCTTTCCAGGTTCCACACTTTTCATGGCAATATGGGTGATGGTATGAGCTGTATTTCAAGTGAATCGGTGATGACAAGGGAGAGCAAGAGGGTGCTTTGCTGTGCTCTTCGCATTTGATGTTTGGAAGGCCCGTGGCTGGGGAGTTAATATACTGGCTGTTGGAGAGCTCTCCTCATTTCATTGTGACTTATAGACCAGGAAAGTGAATCTCATTAAAGACCTGACCTGCAGATGAATACAAATCTTGCCTTTCATTATAAACGACATCTTTGAAATGCACCTTTGCTTCCTAGCAGGAGAAGTAACACTCCAGCTCAATACTAATTCAGCAGCCCCATCCTGTCCTGTGATGCACAGTGATCAATTGCTTGTTCTTCTTCTGCTGTGGATGTAACACATCCTCCTTGTGCAGTGAAATGCTTTATTCTAATGTGTGGATTTAATTTTCCCATCATTCTTTCAGCTCTGTAGAATATATGTCTGAGCCATGGTAAAGAAATTTAATTTTTTTTTCAGGAGTCTTTGCCTGGGAGGAATGATTGAGAAGTAGATAGCTGTAAGGAGCTCGTAGCATTAACTCCTTCATGTCTTGTTCAAGCTACCCTTTCTGATGTTCTGTGACATGTAAGAATTATTTCCATGTTATGAAGTGAGGGGCTAGGTACAACATGAAAACCCCTTTTTTTTTCTCTCAATTCAGAATCTGCTTCTGGTAGTGCTGGAAGATTTTATGCACTGACTGGCATTAGTGGGGATTAGATCAACCTGTGACTGCTCCTTTTCCTCTAGGATAGCTGTTTCTTCCCTAATGTGGATTTAGTAAATTATGAGTCACATGTGCCTGTTACTCTTTCTGGAGAAACCTTTGCTGTTTTTTAGAGAATGTCCAACAAGAATTTTTCTTCCATGTAAGTTAAATGCTCAGTGAGTTGGTTGCATAGGACCATTTAAAGGAAACAGAAAAATAGAGGTCAGATAAAAAGCATAGAAACGCACAGTTCTACAGGTCATCTTTTATTAACACCAGCAAGAGCTATCTTCTAAACTTAAGTTTCAGGATTACTCATCAGAGAGTTTGCACAGGCTTGCAGAAGGCAGCTTGACTTTCTGAAAGCCTGTTAAAATTATCTTACATAGGGGAGTGGTGCCTTTTAAGAGAAGAAAAGTGTTCTCAGCCTTAGAAGTGAAGCATGAGGTGGGGTTTCCTTTGTGGCCACATATCTCATTCCCTTGATCTAAAAATAACACATGACAGCAGATTTTGTTGTAGTTGCCGATTTATTCTCAAACTCAGGCAATTTGCTTGTGCTTCAGAAGTGATGGGACACCTTGAACTGTCTCACCTGGCATCTGTCTTGCAAGCACACTATCCCTCTGGGCTGGAAAGCTGGACAGAAACTGAAAGAAAGGGTTAATTAGGAAAGAAAGGATAATTATCTGATTTTTCCTTTTTTTTTTTCTGTTGCAACCTTCACCGACCTATACCCACTGTTAGTTCATTTCCCATTCTGCACTGATACCTCTGTGCATTTCAAATGTCTTTGCCCATTGTCTCCCTGCTTAAATAAAACCCTAGGGATTCTTCAGCCTTTAAAGAAAATTACAAAAGCCTTTGCATATTGTGCAATTACCTCTTCTTTTATTTTCCTAAAATATGCATTCAGTACATCCCTAGCAAGACACCAGAATTAGCATGTCAATATCACAACATCTCTCTGTGGGCGGTAATGTTGTGTATGTAACATCCTGGTCCAAGGTTATATATTTATAGGTGACACCACATTAAAATGAGTTGTTTGCACTACTATCTTCAGGGAAAGTAAACAGTGAGTAGGTTGTTCGTTCCTGTCCTGACTGCAGAAACTGTTACAGGCACTAAAACAATTGTGATTTAGGTCAAGAGATTTTGGAAGAGAGAAACTCATTGCCTCTCCAACACCCTACTCACTGCTGCTGGTCCCCAGGGTCCTTTCATGTAAGACAGTCTCTTCTCTACCATTAGCATTTCCTGGAAACCAATATTCTTCTTCCAGCTTGGCTTTAAGCAGTGGAGCCCTAGCGATGTCATTTTCATTTTCTACTCATTTTTCAACATTTGCATCTTCACTAATGAATGCTTTTCCTAGCATAGGTACAGTGTGTAGATAGTAAATTCCTTCTAAGAAAAAAAAGTGTGTGTACATATATTCACATATATGTAACCTCAAAAACATGTCATTCTGGGAAATATCCTAGGGCAATGGTATGACATTCATACAATGGTGTGTTTGAAGATTAAATGTTCTAATTAAAGCTTGTCTCCAGTTCTGAATCAGCTGACTTGCACTAGAAGTCAAAAATGTGTCTGCACTCTTCAGCTTACATGTTGGAAACAAAAAAAAAAAAAAGAGCTTTTTGAAAGCTCTGATTCTGTTTATATATCTACATATACTTCCAGAGTAAATAACAGCCTTTTGATTAGGAGCAGGTGAAACCAAACAATCGGTACAATAGAGACCAGCAACACCCAGAACCTGGTGACAGAACAGTTTTTACCACACAGCCCTCCTTCTCTAAGATCTGCATCTCTAACCTCTAAGCTACAATTTTGAAGGGAAATCAGGAGAAGCTTGGGAATGCCTATGCTCATAGCATTACTGCAGAACAGAATTGTGGACTAAATGTAAAACACCTTACCTTCCACTTGGTTTTGAAAGTGTTAAATATCATAAGAAGACAATCTCTTAACAGGATTGTACTTTGCCCCTTTTCAGATGATGTCGAAGCATTAGCTGTGTCTGTCTCTGACTTGGTTGAAAATTTGTATGTCCCAGATCTTAATTTTTTTCCCTTTCTTAATGCCCTCAGTTGATTTTAGAAAATATTTTCCCTTTCCCTTCAAACCATACCTTTCAGAAAACATTAGCAGCACTGATGACATTGCAGTTTTTGTTGCTCCCAACTAAAGGGAGTTTAGGTTGTGCATGCCTAACCCTGAACAGCATGATTCTCTCCTTCGTTTGCATAAGATAATAGTAACAGCTTGAGCAAACTTGTAGCTGGATCAGGATGCATCTTTGGCCCAGTCATATCTCCTTCCTGTGCCTCAGTTTCCTCCTTTGAGAATAATGATACTCAGTTTCCATCCTTTGAGAATAAGGTACTTCACAGTACCTTAAAGAAAAGAATTACAGAGAGCTGTTTTTCTCACCAAAGCCTGTACAAGGAGTCTGGGCGCCTAGTTCAGAGTGTCTGCTGCTCTGGGAGTATCGCAAAGTTACTTTTTGGTATTCCAAACATTCTTCTGGGCTTAGATCTGCATGTCCTTGGAAGATTTCAGTACCTCATCCACTTCAGTTGCTAGTGATTTTCTTGTTCACCCTTCTTCTTTCCTTCCCTGCTAAGAACTTCTGAAGATGAAAGCTCATTTATCCCTAGACATGTTTTCTCCTCTGTTTTGTTATTAGCAGCTTCCCTGCTTGTAATTAGCAGTTATTAGCAGAGGATCCTCAGCCTCAGCAGCATCCCACTCCCGCCGCTGCTGCATTTGCCACCACTGCTGCCTCTAAAGGGAACCAGAACACTCAATCCAATGTATGGACTTTGTTATTGTAGCTCCTGGGGACTCTTGCAGAGGCAGAGGGACCCCAATTGTGGTTGCCAGATGTGGTCCATGAACAGAATAAGAGTGGGTGTCCCTGTGCCGACAAGTTTACAGCCCAACCAGGCAAATCTACGTGATGAAAGAAGCATGCCAGCAGCTGTCTCCAGATAGGAGAGACACAGCAAAATAAAGTGATTTGCCAAGGACAAAGGTGAGACTTATATCATTTTACCTCCCGGGGAGAGCTGGGTATGTACAGACAGAAGACGATGTATGCTCTCTCTGGATGAACAGATATTTTTGATTTTGAAGTGTGTTTATTCCTCCCCTCTCCCCTCCCCTCCCCTCCCTTTGACTCTCTTTACCTCCTTCATTCTTTATTTTTTTAAGGCCAGCTCTTCGTATCTCAATATTTGATTATGTCCTCCAGGGATAACTCCTTCTTCGCTAAACACCTGCTGCTTTTTTTTGTGAATGGCTGGAGGACAGACACATAGCCAAGGCAGAAATGGAGGGAAGCCAGGCCCCAGAGAGCTACAGCCAAGCACCTAAGGAGAGCTCTGGAGACTGGATGCTGTGGAGTCTCCTGACTTTGTGCTCTCCTGCTTTCACACCGTGTTTGGCATTCTCTCTCTCTCTCTCTCTCTCTCTCTCTCTCTCCTGTCAAGTCACCAGGTGAAATCTATCGCTCTCCAACCCTTGGTTGTCTTGTGCAAGTGCTGCTGGTGCCGAATTCCTCATTTCTCCAATAATAGTGGGGATCCAGTCTGCCTTGGCCGTTAATTTGGGTTTCACCAGAAAAACTTGACACTGCTAGTGGCTGAAAACAGAAGCTACTTGTTCATGTCTTTCTGTCTCCTCTCTTGTATCTGCTGCTGTTTACAATTCCACCTGCTCTCCTCTGTCTTGCAGTAATCTGATCATTTTGTCAGCTCTCCTGCCCACCGTGCCAGGGGCTGCACGTTCACAGGAGGAGAAGGAGCCTGGAGTAGAGAGATACTGCATGGTTTTTCAGACAATGGTATTGAGTAATTTATCAACAGCAGTATCCCTGCTGGAAACAAGTCATCAGCAGTAAGAAGGGTGCATGGTTTTCCCCTCTGAACTCCAGAGCAGTAGTAGGGCTCAGCACTGAATGCTAATGGCTTTGTGCAGGGCTCGTTTGTCCTCTGTGTTTGTTCTGAAGTACAAGAAGAAATCTGCTTCCAAAGGAAAGCATTTTCAGCAAGGTCCGTAGAGGTGTTTTGTGCATCCCCACAAAGGGTCTATGTAAGTCCTTCAGCATTTTGGAGCAATTGAGAGTTTCCACCAAAAGGATTTCCAGCCTAAAAATATCTCTGTGCACAAGAGGGCAGCTGGTGCAGTCTTATTGCATTGTGCAGTGTTGGTGCTCACTCTTGCTGTGGTCAGATGCAATTTGTGGTTACAACAGAGGACTGCAGCACTTAACGTTTGTAAACCACATCTCTGAGCCTACAGTTGGATCACAGCTCTCCGCGGTTCCATTTTAGTCACATGAGAAAATGACCCCCCCAAAGGGTTTTGGGGGTGAGTGTCTGCTCATGTCCTTTTGCAAAAAGTGCATCTCTGCAGAATACTGCTGCTGATAAACTGACACAAGTGTTCTCTTTTCCCCATGCAGTTCCTCACCCATAAATCCCATATAGATACATCAGAGTTTTCCACTCTAAGGCAGCATAAGGTTTGCATAGCACAGATGTCCAGAGACCTTTACTTTAAGATCTGAGTCCTATGCCTTAATTGGTACATTGGCTTTCCATTCCATACCTCTTCATATTAAAAGTCTCTCCATTGATTCCCAAATCTCTAATTGACTGGACTCAAGCTGTCTCACAGACTTGTCTGCTTCCATGACCAAAACCAGCCTTGCTGACTAGAAGACAGAACATGTTTTTTCTTCATTTTTCAGAGAGAGGTGCGTGGGACTGCAATTCTATTGTCTGTGGTCCAAGAGCTAAAATCAGTCACAAACTTCTCCACCATCTGGATGAAAAATTACAGCTCATCTTGCTGCTGTTTCCCCTTCAACAGTAGTAAAAATAGTCACTTTTAATAGGGTTTATCAATTTTTTTTTTCTCTGCCCGTAATTGGGAAGAAATCACAGTGGGATCACAGATTCAGACTAGCTACCAGATTTACAGTCCTGAGAAATGCTCGCATAACTGAGTGATGCATCACTCAAATATGTAAATAAGTTTCCCGTGGGGAGCTCTCAGACTCTGCCTCAGAGGAAGAGTTTTGCTTAAATAAGCACAGAACAGCTTTGTTGTTGCAACTTTATGGAGCTTGTCCCTTAAGGCAGCAGCTAGTTCACAAAGCTGTGCCAGTCCTGGCCAGGCTCTCTGATGAGCCAGCAAATGTGCTCAGCTGCAGACACTGCCTTTCTAGCCCCTCCAGAGCTCCTCTCCCAGCTCTGATAGAGGCTGCTGCCACTGCCCTTTACTAATAATACAGCATTTACATGTTTTTTTCAGGGAAGGGACACAAGACATCTGGGTTGTGCACAGTGAGGGCGATTCTCAAAAGCATTTTTTGTGGGACTAAATTATAATAATTTGGCTTTGGGCTTGCTTTGAAGTCAGTGGTGTCATGCTATTACAATTGTGGTTCCTTTTCTTACCAAAAATATAATGCGAATTGTCCCTTAAAATTGCCTCTTTAAAGGACTGCTTCTCTGCAGTAGCCCCCTTCCTGAGAGGGGCCTTTATTTTTTGCCATTATTTTGGAGAACTCTTCCACCCATCCCTATTTCTTTATAACAGGGATTGGAGATCTTCTGTACCAGCATCAAGAACTAGATTCAAAGGTAAAGTTCAAAATTTTAGATAAATTATTTTCAGAATAAATTATTTTCAGAATATTTCAGAAGCGGATTCTTTTCAAGACATCCAGAGAAAACAGTAAGGAAAAATGAATATTGTATGGAACAAAAAAGGAGGAGGATGCGGAGGCATAAGAACAGCAGACAAGATAGAAGCAGAAGAGAGGGAACAGAAACTGGGTGAAATCAGGGTATAAAAGCTTATAACTCTCTTTATTTCAATGTGCAAAAAAGACTAAGTCTTAAAATACAACACTTTCCTGTCAATAACCACATTGTCTAGAATTTTTCCGTTTTGAGCAAAAGGGGTGGGTATACTTAGTGGCGTTATTCCAGCCTTATGCTGGAGATCTTTTCTTCTAACCCATTTCAAGCCAGTGCTGTCAGAGGCCACACATAGGCACACACAAACAATGAAGAGACCAGAAACAAGCATTATTTCAGAGGACGAAAACAGAGCAAGTTTTGCACGCAGATGCCCTCCTTTGAAATCTGGCTTGCTTTCAACACGTCAGCATGGCTTTCTGAGTTACTGTGACAAGAGCTGAGAGTGGATGGATGGCTGTATTACTGCAGTGTTTGATAGCAATTTTCAGAGATTAGAACCGTTTTGGAAAGACAAGCTTTAGTGTCTACTTTCAGAAGGTGCTTGCGATTAGAAAGTAGCTTAAGCAACTCCGATATCTCCTTCAAAGATGATAGAGGTTGAAGGAAAATCAGTAATAAAGAAGAACTGAATTTGGTTCCTTATCACATTGTGCTTTTTTAGGGAGGACTTTTTCAGGGTTTTGTCAGAGCCAACTTCATAGCATGCATTTCAACAATGAAAAAGGGCTGTGATCAGGGGAATAAACATATACTTGAGTGCAATACATCTGCACTGGCATAGCATGAGGCCTCTTGCACTGGTTGGAATGAAATGGGATCAGCAGGCAATAATACCTTGTCCTTGCTTGTGCTTACAGTAATTATTCACTTTTAAACTTTCTTTTTTTCCTTCTAATATTTTAGTTCTCCTTTTTGGCTTGCTAGTGTCCTAGGTTTAGGATACGTTGTCCTCGTGATCTCAGTCATCAGTCTCCCTGCCCCAGTCAGTCACTTCATTCAGCCAATGTGGTAAATGCTGTGTGTGGCTGCTTTCACAGAAGAATTATGACTGCTGTTAGTATTAATCACTGAATCATTGAATTAGTTTTGTAAATCATCATCTGCAGAAAGGAGAAGAATCATATCCATGTGACAAACTGCCATAACTCTAGCGACATCCAAAGAGAGGAGCTGCTTAGCTTAGCACTGACTGGAGTCTCTTATTTCATTTTAGAATACATTACTCTTCTGACATTCACATCTGCTTTATACTAAGTAAAATTATGCTTTCTGTCAAACTTGGGTCACATCCGCAAAATCCAGTGGTAAATGAGGGAGTGAAACTACAAAGGACGTGTTCCTTAAACACAGCTAAGAAGGGAAAAGTTAGTGTGTCCAGCAGTTATTATCTCTCTCTTGTGCTACTCACTAGTGATACAGGAACTTCCCCAGGCTTCACATTTTTGATAATTTATTTGTGTTGCAACTCTTTACAGTAGGTAGCACAGAATTGTATTTCCAGGAAAACAGGATCGGTAGGGGAAGGCAGCATCTTTTACTAGCCTTGCTGGTGTATTTGGAAAAATCAGATATGGTGTCAGGTTCTCAGACCCTGCAGGTGACTCTGTGCTTGAAAACATTTTATATCTGCTCTGGTGAATGATGTTAGCTCTGCTCCGGGCCTCACTTTCTCAAGTCCTCACAGTTACAACACCACCGCTATTAAAAAACACACAGAGGATCATTCTTTACCCCCAGGCTTCCATAGGCCAGAAAAATTATTATTGTATGTCCCTTAAGATGTTGAGAGGGAAGAAGGAATGTTTTCTATATCAGTGGGCAACACTTTCTCTCCAGCTGTTGTCTGGTGTGGTGTCCTTTGATCACTCCAATCCCTCCTGCTTCACAGCAGTTGTGATACCTCAGGGCTGAAATCGTGCTCTGAATCCTCCCACAACCCACCATCAGACCAACTGCTTCTGCTCTGTTTAGACCAACAATTCAGACACATATTTCGTAACCATTAACTTCTTATATCAGCTTTTATAGCGATATAAAATAGCTTTTCTTCCCCCACCATCCATATGCTGAACTGCCAGATTACACAGATGCCCTTTTTAAAAGTTCTAATTTGTAAAGCCTCATTCAATTAAGAATTAACTGCACACTGAGAATTAAATCACTTATCTGTCTTAAGCAATGCTAAGCTGCTACACAAACTGTTTTCTAGGATTTTGACAAGTCATTTCAAGGCTGGGTTTACCTGAGCCACTCTCTGACTGGGAATCTGTGAATCCGTGACCCAAAAATCACTTTTCACTTACGTGGAACTAAATGCCCAAAGGGACTTTCAGAGGAATCTTTGTGCTGAACTTCTGCACCTTTGATGGTATACCTTACATGCTGAACAGAAACAGAAGACAGGAGAGAAAACAGAGGCCAGGGAAAGGCCCGAGATCAGAGTGTGGGATCCAGGGCAGAGCCACCTCCCTCCTTCCTATTTTCTAACTGCAATTTACTGTGACTTCACAAGCTGCCTCTGTGGGGTGAGGGTATTTGGAAAGGACAATACAGGATTGTATGTTTTTTCTCACTCTAAGTTGTAAGAATAAAGCTTGTACTTGGGTTTGTATTTATTCATGACAATTTTTCCAGGATGATGTAATATATTAAATGCAAATATTTATACTAATGCACTTTCATAGTTCCCCTTAAACCAGGAATATAAAGAATTTATATTTAACAAATCTCTTAGCTGGTTATGGCTGTGAATTGTAATGCTCTTTTAAATACCAGCGGGTTCCCATCTAAGATAAGCTGGCATCCTGACTTCACTGACCTTCTGTTTGCATAACAATCAATTGGTCTATATAGGCCTCGCTATATTTGCAGTTAACCCAGATACAGCAATGCTGCTGGAAGAGCAGTGTGTCACTGCTTAAAATGGTCTTGGCCAGTGCTATGGCAAACCACACTAGCAAGCATATTCATATAACTTCCTGAGGTTTTGATCAGTATGGTTATACCTATTCCAGAGCAAAGAAACGGTACAAAAACCACACACAAACACAAAGTTACCAAAGCCAATATTTGTAATGCGGGCCAGATTTGATCGATTTCAAATTAACAACAGATGAGCTAGCACATCTGCTAAATGTTTTGTTATTTCTTTAGAACATAAACAATCAAAAATCTCAGTATTAGATACATTCACATTTCTTCTGCTTTGTTACTTGCCCTGTGTGTGGACCCTGTGAGTTTTACAGTCTATCAATCACAGTAACAGTAATGCTGGATGGTTTATACTTAGGAACACGAGATTGTGTGAGTAGAGACTCTTTATTTCTTGGGCTTCTCAAGTTTGTGAAGTTTTTTGCTGTGTTTTTACATCCTGAAGAAAAAGAAGGTAACATCTGTGGACAAAGCATTCTTTTGCTGATTTTATCTTCGTCCCAAGTTGTGGAGCTTTTTGACCCATTATCCACCATATTTCCATGTTTGGATTTGACATATCAAGTTAGGACAGAGACATAGCCCAGATCTGTTTTCACACTGTAAGATTTCAAAAGTTAAAATGTATTCATCTCTGAGTACTCCTTAGACACCAATTTGTGGTAGCTTTATAAAAGTATGACTCAGTGCATGTAATCAATCCCTAAAGCATTTCATTCTTTTGCAAGTTTTGCAGCAAATGAGACTTCACAATAATGGTGACATAATTTTATTTCCAAAATGGCAGTGAAGGAGTTCAGCTGTAACATTTATTCTGGGGCTATAGCAACGTGTTTATTTTTGTGCTCAGGGAAAAAAAAAATCCAACAAATGTGGATGTATTCTACTTTAAAGGAAGGAAAGAACTGTGAGATCCAAGAATATCTGTGCTTATATATAAAGTTTATTATAGATTTCTCTAGTTAAATTTCTTCATGATTTGTTAAACAGGGAGAAGAGCTGGAAGATCTATTACCTTAATGATTGCTTAATGGGAGAAGACTACCGAAGTTCAGTGTTCACAGAATTATCTACACTGCTTGAAGGTAACTATCCGCATTGCTTTTAAAGTCTGATTCATCAAATATAGGAATGTCAGTGCAGCATCAGAATATAGATTAAGTTAGGTAATTTGCTGTCTGGGGCCAGTAGCAGATGCTTAGAAATGAGCACCAGTTTATGGTTTCATAATACAGCCTGAGCCAAGATAAGACCTCACTGCTGCCAAGAGGGAAAGGTCCTAGTCTTTGTTTCAGCTTCTGCACCCCCAGCTCCTGGATTAGTAAACCCCAGCTCGCCTGTGCATTTCTGGTGCTCAACCAGACACACAGTAAACAAATTCACTGAAAAGGCAAAAAACTCAAATAATAATAAAAAGAAGTGCTTTTGTCTTTGGTGATTTGAGCTGGTTTGCCTTATGATCAGTCAGGTCACAGAACCAGATGGAGGGGTCACGCACTTGGGTTCAGTGGATGTAGGAGGAAAAAGCTTGGAAGGCTGGATAGGAGGAGGAATGAAGAAAAGAACTAAGGGAGGGTAGGGGGGAGTGAGGGCTCCCATTTGTGTCAGCAGTAAGACATATTTTTTTTGGCTAAAGCATTTTTTTTTCTTTTTTGACACCTACTGGAAATTCCAGTATTGATTTGTTAAGTTGAGGCAGTTCTTTTGGTGAAGAATATCTCTGTTATAGGAAATTCATGGACATTTTAGTGCCATTAGATACTTCTGAAAATCTCTGAGGTTCTTTTGTAACTTGGCACTATGTCCAATCACAAAAAACAGTTAAAAAAACAGGTCACTGTAGTAGGCAAAAATGACCCCAACCCTGTGAATGCTGATGAGCAGCAGATAATTGTGTGCATCTCTGTGTGGTGGGTGAAAGTCTGAACATTCCAGCTGGAGATCTTAGAAATGGGGGACATCAATTGTGGCAAATACCAGAGGATGCCTAGGAACCTTGGCTGGTCACACTGGAGACTGACAATTGCAAACAACAACACAGCAAGAACCAGCCTGACTTGCAGCCTGACCTTCCCAGGCATCTCCCATCTGAGAAGAGAAGACCTAGGGAAGACAGCGCTGGGGGGACAGCAAACAAGTGAAAAGTATGTGAAATAATCATATCAGGGAAAAGGTATAATCTCATTGGTTCTGAAATAGAAGCCAGTATCCAGATCCACTATGGGTTCTTATTTACTCCATCTCAACCATGACAAGCATGAGTCAGAGCCACTCAAGTTTTTCTCTTTTTTTTCCAGTTATTTTACAAGAGAAAGTTGGGGCTTCTTTTTGTTTTTCAGTTTTAGGGTCTTGAAATGCACTTTGATCATATTTTCAACTGTTGCTTCTCAATTAGTAATATAAGAAATCTACAATATTTTCAGGCAAGGTTGTATGTTCCCCTGTTTACCTGATTTTTGTAACTGGAGAATAAATGAAAAGCTTCATTGTTATTCATCTTGACATAAAAGTCGAAGAACTGTCAATTCTGGGCAAAGAATCCAGTTATATATGCACTCAGATATGGCTCTATTATTATTTAAGCTGAAAACAACTTCCTGGGGTAAGAGTACATTTAATTGATCTTCATTTTAAATTCATTTAAATTCAAGTTTTATTCTGTGCAATTAACTCTCAACTTGTAAGCCAAACTTTATTCTACTGCGAAACTAATCTTTAGAAGAACACTACTGTTTTTTCCTGACCTGAAACATCTAACACAATACAGATAGAAGTTTAATATAGTGCCCTGACTTTATATTAATATTTCACTTTGTGGAATGTGTATAAGAGAGAGTTCATGATCTCTATCAAGTGCTGCTCATTTGGTTACCTACTTAATTTTTTTTTTTAAGTGCCTCTGAAATTTGGACCCCAAATGCTTATTAAGACATACAATGAAGCTGCATGAGGTGATGAACATTTACCAGCTTCTGTTGCTGTTCAGCCTTTTTTCTGTAACTCAGAGCCCTTTTCTTGTACTTTACAGACAGGCAATCTCTTGCTTTACCCAGTCCTGAAAGGAGAACAGAAACTATTTCATTACTACCTCTAACCTAAGTCAGGTGCTGTCAGTGCTCAGCTCTCCAGCTACTCAGCATGCAGTGAAGGTGGATCACCTTCTCTAGACTGTCAGCTTCAGGGCAAGGAGTCTTGTACCTCAGAAGCCTTTACTTTGAAGTGCTGCTCCTGAGGCTGACTTTCTTCTTAAATTAATGGCAAGTACCCAGCCTCAGACCATTAGTTATTTTGTTCTGATAAAGCTGAACTGGAATGTTGCTTTGATTTGTTAATTAATTGCCAGTATTTTGCCACTTTTCTTTCTTTTTCTTGGAACATTTTGGGGGTTTGGTTCCTACTGTCCTACAGAAACTGCCTACTCACTTGTTTATCTCTTAGTTTTCTTCCACTCAGGAACATAATGAATAGCAGCCAACATCATTGTAACAGTATTACAGATATCTCCAAGCTGGATGCCAAGCTGTATAATAAGGTTTTGCTGTGGAAATTGGAATTTTAAAAGAATAGTATTCTTCAGTTTTATGGATTGAGTTATAATAAGAATCAATATGTTTGGGAGTTAAACCTAAGCAAGTCCAGGATAGTGAAAACAGTGATTTTAATGGTGGGAACAACTGATCATTGAAACAAATTACTGCTGATTGGAGTGGATAACCTGCAAACTAAAAATATTTGAAAGAAGGTTGCAGAGATTTTTGGAAGGATGTAAGGATGTACTTGCTTCAACAAAGAGAGTAGAGAAGGATGGTAAGGATGACTTTATATTACCCCAGTTTTCTCTTTTTGGTCTTAAAAAGTCTATTAACTTTATTTCTTGGACTAGAAATCTTTTTCTTCTGAATTATTTACCAGTTTCCTTTTTGTATCATTTTTCTTCACATCAGTAATAAGTAAACAAAAGTTTTGGGCTTTTATTTCTGGGGGACAGAAAAACATCCACAATGTTCAAGTCACAGTCAGCTCCTCTTCTTTCACCTCCTATTTGTTATTGATAAGGACAGATATATATTCCTCTACCTAAGCATCTGCTGAGCTCAGATATTCCACATCTTATAGCTATCTCTGAAGATAACTGTTGTATGCCAAAGTGCACTGTGGAAAGGAACGGAGTTTTATTGTATTGGATATTTTTCTGTCTAGCAGGGTTAGTAGAAAGGGTAGCAAGGCAAACAAAATTAGTATACACTAAGATGGTAATAATGTCACCCGTCAGATCAAACATCCTTGCTATAAGAGTTTTCTTCCTCTTCAAGTCTCTTTCAGTTATGGGCAGGGATGCTGAAGTAACAGCTCTAGGACTTTTACCATACTCAGACTTTACCTCTGTGTCATTAATTTGAACCTATGGCGAATTCAGAGATTCACTAAAGGAAAGGCTAGTTTCAGTTCAGTTCCCAGTAAAATGTGCATACCCATGTCACACTGCCAGCTGTCACAATTGGTTAAGTGCTCTGATCTCTTCAAAGCCACTCAAAGAACCACAGAATGATACTCAACCCTTACACTCAACCCTTTCTGTTCCGTGGAAAGCTTGGCTTTAATACTGAAAAGTGATCTTTAATAGGGTTTACTTAAATGAACAGGATGCTGCTTCTATACTCTTTCTGTGAGTGTTTTGATATCGTTAAATGATTCCTTCTCCACTAATTTTTACGTTTTTATGTTTACAACAGTCAGCTCTTTGCCTTCTATGGGTAAGGCAGCTCCTGGAAGACAGCACACAACATGGCAAATGCACCCTTGACACCTTAGTTTGATCCTAGCTCAAGCGAAATTCCTACCAAGTTTCTTTAAAGAATTGTGGTTTTCACTGGCCAGTGTGATTTAATTGATTCTAATTAAGGTTACCTCCCTAAAACTTTACTGTTTCAACTAAGTTTTTCTGGTCAGAATGCAAAATTTAATCAATAGGTTCAGTGTTAAAGAATGTGCAGCCTTCCTTAACCCTTTTGGCCCAGGAGACTAATCAGAAGACATCTCAGTATACTTCCAGAGGAAATGAATTTTTTTTTTTCACATACTGAGTAAAAAATGAGGAAATGTGAGTGTACACACATCCTTATGCAGGTGGTTTCTGACAACGTGGGCATCTAACCAGCTGTTTTCTCTGTTCCCTTCTCGTGGCTTTTGCAGCAAATGTGTTATTCTAAAGATTAAGATTTTCATGAGGGAAAATAGGAAGTCCCTAAATAATTGTTTTCCAGCAGACTGCATGGCTGACTGGGGAGCATAAGATGTGTCTACTTCGACAACTTACTGCAAAGGGGTAAAACCAACCAATTTATTTTCCACTGACAGCTGAAAACCTCTAGTTTTTCTCCCTTTCCTGCCTTCCTTGTTTATGCTTCTGGTTGCAGAGGTCGCTGCAATCTAGTTCCAACTGATTGCTAACAGCTGTGCTGTTAATTACTTTATTGGCCACCACAGATCCCAGCGGATAACATTTTTGCCCGATTCCCTATCTCTTCTCTATGTTTCTCCTTGTCTCTGCAGTGGGAATCAAAAACTTTCCCAATGCAAGACTTATTTAATTGCAAGGGGTTGTTTGAAAAGAAAAAAAATGCATGGCTCTCAGACATTTTTCAGTACTCGTCTTTGAATTACAGCCTAAATGTCTGAATTACAGACATTTCTTCACCTCATAGTCAGAGGGTGGGATCGTGGAGTCCCTTGGAATTGTCTGTTTTCTATTGATCATTGTCTTCCATCTCCTAGAAAGCCAAATTTTATAGAGTCAAACAGTTTTAAAGCCAACTATTATAGGCTTGTTATAGGGACAGCTTCATGAATTACAGAAGGTGTATGGTATAAAAGCAGATATAAAACAAGATTATAACTTTAAGGCATTCATTCATTTGAATGGATCTGATGATGTCAAGGCTCACAGTAAACACGCCTTCACTGAGTGGTTAGCCCAAGCACCACCTTCATTTTCTCCCCAATTCTACTACCTACATAGAAAAATCTTGTACCAATAAGCCAGTACATCCTCCGCAGTGGGACAGGGGATGGCTACCCTCATAGAACCATAGCATGGTTCTGGTTGGAAGGGACCTTAAAGATCACCGAGTTCCAATTCCTTGGGTTGTAACCCTCTGGGATCCAGGTGGAAGCTATCTAGAAACCAATTAGGAAGCATTCTCCAATGCCCTTCCTACAAGTCCCCCAGAAAGACAGACAGCTTTGACCCAATTAATAAGTGCTGTATCTGTGTCTGGGGCTGTAGGAGCTACTTTCAGAAGTACAAGCACCAGCTACTCAGGTAGGATTTTGCAAAGAGTATGTTTTTTGACTGTATTCTATTACTGAGGGTGTTGGGTATCTCTACTAGCACCAGTTGTAGATTTCTGTCTGAGATACCAACCCCTTTCTAGAGCTTTTGTTCTCTTAACAGTTGAGATATTTTGTAAAGGAAACCTTAAAAACCACTACCTATATCAGTAAATAACTGCAACTAATAACTCAGAGTGACAGCCACCCTCTTCTGATATTCTGTAAGGCAAATTTCTTCCCAAAAAAAAAAACCATTGAGGAACCCAGCACAACCTCCTGATATCTCCATACCCTGCTGAAATAAAATTAAAATTTTCCAGAAGGGAAAAAGGAAATTAAGATATGTTTCCTGAGAATAAGTGAGATTTCTTAACAAGACCGTTTAAATTTCACTTTAATTGCACTAAGAAAGATGGTGATAAAGCTTCTGGCAAAATGTATTGCTAAAAAATGTTACTAGAAGTATAAGAAAACATAGTAATAATTCATCTGGTTGTTGTGGTGTTCCCATTAAGAGTGGCTTTTAATAATACATTAGAGTTAGATAAACATCTATCAGTGTTGCAGCAGTACAGTAGATCCTGCCTTGGGGCTGATGAATAAAATAGTTATTTAGACTGAGGTCCTTTCCAGCCCTAGTTTTCTATGATTCCACACCATCCCAAGGAAAAAAGGCTCCTGTGTTTGTCACCCATGCTGCGAGTGGTGCTGTTCTCTATGTCTAAAGCCTTGTTGTGTGTGCCTACATAAAAAGTAGGACAGTAGGGAGGTGAATGCTGTTTCTGCCAGGTGGCTGACACTACTTTTACACTGGCAAAAGCAGTGTAATACTGCCCCCAGCAATAGACTGAGCTTGGGCTGTGATGTGAAGTGGAGACCCTTGACAGCTCCTCGACAGACAAGAGAGCTGGGAAGGCAAGCATTTTGTGGGACAGCAGTAGCAGCAATTTTGCAATATGGTTCTTCTGTGGAAAAGAACCACAAACTTGGGGGCATACCTCTGTGGGTGTTGGATCCTGCTGTGCTACTTATTTATCTGGCTGGCAACACAGAAGTGTTCAGATATTTAATTTATGTTTTGAATTTGCTTTCAGGGGATTATCAGAAGGTCCAAGAAAATTTGCTCATTTCCTATTTAAACACTCCATAGGCTGTGGAGTGTAAAGCCATTTGGCAGAAAAAAAAAAGAATCATATAGTTGTTTAGGTTAGAAGGGACCTTAAAGATCATCTAGTTCCAACCCCCCCTGCCATGGAACACTAATCCGGGTTCCTCAAAGCCCCATCCAACCAGTTCTTGAACACTTCCATGGATGGGGCATCCACAGCTTCTCTGGGCAACCTTTCCAGTGCCTCACCATCCTCACAGGAAAGAATCTCTTCCTAATATCTAATATAAATCTCCCCTTTTTCACTTTAAACCCATTATCCCTCACCCTATCACTAGACTCCCTCATAAAGAGTCCCTCCTGATCCTTCCTATAGCTTCACTTTAGGTACTGGAAGGCTGCTATAAGGTTTCCCTGGAGCCTTCTCTTCTCCAGGCTTAACAATCCCAGCTCTCTCAGCCTGTCTTTATAGGAAAGACACTCCAGTCCTCTGCTGATTTTTGTGGCTCTCCTACAGACCTGTTCCAACAGGTCCATGTCCTTCCTGTGTTGAGGACTCCAAAGCTGGATACAGTACTCCAGTGGGGTCTCACCAGAGCAGAGGTCTCACCTACTGTGACCTGCTGCCTATGCTTCTGTTGATGTAACCTAGGATGTGGTTGGTATCCTTTAAATAATTAAAATGGTAAATCAGGTTTTCACAGGATATTCTTTTTTTTCTTTCTATTTTAATTTGACTGATTTTTTTATTTCCTATTTATGTTGGATAGGTGTACTAAAGGTTTCTTAAGCATGTGAAATTCTTTATCTACATTATTTCTGAGATGAAGAATGGATAGATGCTTTTAGCAGCTGATAAAGAACATCTCACTTAAGGTTCATTTGTATTGTTTGTGTAATCGCAACACAATTGCTTGGCATTTGCTTTAAAATTTGTTCTGGACGGCAAAGTACAAGTGTAACGCTAATGGAGAATTAGATTTTACTGTTGCATAAAACTGCATGACAAGAAATCTACAGCTGGATGTTCTCAACCTAGAAATTTCTTCATGTTATTCTTTCAAATGAAACTTTTAACTGAAAGAAGTGGAATCAAATGAAAATTCATTGTAGAAGTGGTGGGGTTTTTTGGTCTTTAAAATAAAATTACAGGGTCACAGATGTTTTATCACATAAATAATCATCTAGGCTAGCAAATATTTTCTTAATTCCTTACATTTACATAGGTCTGCTCATCTGGAATAAATGCATCCTCTGCTGATTTACTTCCTATTCACTTTGCATATGTACCAAACTTCTAATCTAAGTTGCAGACCAGATATTCTTTATTATTGCAGAAAAGGATTAGAAAGCTAAAGAGTTGCCGGGAAAATCACCATAGGTACGTGAAGTCTATCAATGGAAATGTTTTCTTTCATAGTCACCTAGAGTCTGCTTGTGTCCACTGCTGTCACAGGATGAAGCGTGCTCCAGGAGAGCCACTTTTTACTTCTCACTGATGGTCATTTATACTGAGAGCAGGCCATTTTGGTTTTGGAGAGCTAAGAGGCAGTCAAAATGACCCCTATCCCGACTTGTTCACAGATAAATAAAACATTTCCATTTCTATTTACAACTCTAAGTACACTGGAAAGGCTTTATCAAAGCAGGGTAAATCAGAGTATGTGGAGTTTGGATTGGTCAAAATATATCCTAGACGCTGATGTCAGGAAAAAACATCAAATGTTTACTAGAAATGCAGGTATCTCTTCCAGTCCCAGAGCAGGAAGACTTTAGAGACAAAAGTTTCCCCTGTATTTGTCTTGGTTTTACACTAAATGTCTGCAACCAGACTGTCAGAAAAAGGACAGTGAATGTCTGCTGTGCTTGTATTTCCTGCAGCAACCACAACTTTCTTTGCTGGGTCCTTTCCTGCCTTACAGAAACAGTCACTGAAACAATCATTTGCTGGAATAGAAAAATGAGAAAATGATTGAGCTTTGAAATCTCTGTCTGTTCTGCTTCCCATTCTCCTAACTGCACATGGAGCTCTGTGAAGGAGTGTCCATACCACCCACAAAAGAAGGCTGGCAAGTATGTTGATAAGATTGCTGAGATAGCATCTCTAGGGGCATGAGGACCAGTATAGCAGTGGAGTCAACAATAAAATTACAATGGAGAGGTCAGTCTTTCTCTCTTTAAATCTTATTTTACTAGGTACTTTAGCAAATATCGAACATTAAATACTAAATATCCCATTGAAACCAATGTAGAATCTTGAAATGGGACCTTTGTCAACAGAGCTATTTATGTAAGAAGGCTTTCCACAGAGTGCAAGTGAGTTACTGCATACAGTAAAACAGATGAGCTGATAGCCTCTGGCTCCTAGAGGGGAATAACTTACAATCACTGCATGAGTCATGGAGACAGGCAGATACAAATGCCCTTGTTAGCTCAAAGTTAAAAAAAAAAAAAAAAGAAAGGTTCTGCTCTTGGAGATCAGCATTCCCATCAGGCCACCACCCTGCCACATCTTGTACATATTCCTAGCTCAAAGCAGATAAATAGGTCATTTGGGAACAGTGGACTCCAAAGAATTGCAAAACTGCAGTAAAGGGCACGGACAGTCACACCACTATTCTTTTTCATTACTTTCAAAAATACTAATTAAAGGTTTTGTTTCAGATTTAAATATACTATGTCTAATTCAAAGTAGAAATTCTAGTGAAGGGTTGCACCATCCTTTCACAGACAGCTGAGTGCAGATAGCCATTTGGGATAAGAATTGGTTGCTCTTTTTCTCTTGTTATCTGAAAGGAAGTGTTTTTGACTTGTCAGAGTGAAGGCTAAAGTTGTGGTGAGGGTAGAGAGCAAAGAGATGGAACAGAAATAGACTGATAGAGTATTCTGTGAATTTGTCTCATTGTTTCTGTAATCTGCATATATCTTTGACCTCCTGAGCTTCCAAAGGCAGAGATTTCTACAATGCAGTATGAGGCTTTTTATATTTTTTGTGTTGCCAAAAAAACCCAACATCAAAACCTCATTTTAAAGCCTGTGGAGATGTCTTTACCTATGGTAATGTTCAAGTAGCTTTCCTGCTGCATATCTTTTTTTAACAACAAGTGGATTCAGCTATTTGGACATAGCAAATGCTAAATAAGTGAATAATTCTACCTGGTTACCTGAGTTGTATATCCAGGAACATTTGAAGTATAAGTTTTAGTTTTGGAATTTTTGTCAGAATCTGGTCTCAAAACTTCTCAGAGGTTGTTCTGTGATTCCTGTTTGGGTCATGTCTCTGGTCTGTAGAGCTGGTCAAACAGGCTTTGACTGTCTGCGGTAGTAGCCAGGTGCTCCTACCTCTGCTCTGTTTGCAGGTTACAAGAAACACAGGGAAATACTCCAGGCTAAAATCAGAAATAAGACAACAACAATATTAGTCCCAACACATAACTTCCAGGTGTATTTTATGGGAACGAGTAGTTCATGATTGTGAAAAGCACCCAGTATCTTTCCTTTCTTCACAGCCGCCCTTTCAGCCCTAGAGAACACAACTACTTTTATCTCTCTCCTAATGAGAGGGAATTGCAGCCACAGCTCTTCTAAGTGGAGATATATGGTGGGTACATTGAAGTACCCACTGCGGTGTCACCAGGGCTGCAGGCTTGTTTGGAAGAAGAGTCTAAGTCAGGTCATTGAAATACCACATCCATGTGGTTACCACGTGCAAAACGTAAAATATCAGATGGCTTGTGAAACATTGCAGCTGCACTTCTAAATCAGGTTAAGAGATCCACAAGAAACACTGTAGAGTTTATTCCCTGGGGTTTGGTCTGACTACTTTGCAATGGTTGTAAGTAAAAAAATATAAATAACTAACAGTTTACAACAGTAGCTTGCACTAAGAGGTTGTCTTGCTTTTGTCACATTTTTCTTTTTTTTTCCTTTGATTGTTGCAATTTCTGGAACCTACAGACAGAAAAAGACATCTCTTTTGAGAAAAGCAGTATGTTGCCTTTTTTTTTCCCAATTCCTCTGTTCTTCTGGGAGAGTGAACTGTCTCTGCAATCAGTCAGTAGCTAACAAAACTAAAGTACAGCAATGTGACAAGAACAGTCACTTGTGCCATTTACTGTGTAATCCCTTGAGTACCATGCAGAATATCTCAGGTAGTCTGGCGTGCATTCCCCCTCTTTCTATATATCATATTTGCCCTAGAAATGTTGTTTTGAGATTTACTGTTATACCTCTGATAATGAGAAATGCAATGTGAACTCGATTTTTAGATATTTAATATTGCTGTCTCCCTCTCCCCCACACTCTATAAACTTTATTTCTTTAAGGGATCTGCTTGACTCTTCACACCCCTCAAAAAGTGTCTGGCACTTTCTTGAATGAAATAACCAGGCCCGCTGTCCCTGATAATGGTAAAATAAAAGAAAATAATAGAAAGCCTGGACTTCTGGCCATCTTCAATGAAAGCTTTCTCTGTACCATTTTCATGTGCTCTTCATGGAAGGTAGTAGAGAAGCAGTAGTCAAAAACCACACCATCCTTAAGTAGCCTTGACTTGGGTCATTAAAACCCTGGGAAACATTTCTCCATTACTTTTTCTGAACCAATAATCTTCCAGTCTCATCGATGTTCAATTGTCTTTGCTGAACTGGTTGTAAGGAGAGATGGATTTTTCAACACTTACCTCAGCCTGAGCCAGGCAGAGGTTACTATCTCGTTGAAATACTTTCTGACAGACGTGAATTCTAATCAGGCACAGATGATTTTTCATTCACTGAAGACTTGAACCAAAAAGGAAGGGGTGACAAAGCTCAATCTTGCTAATCTCCTTTCCTCGCTTTGCTAAACGTAATCGGCAATTGCTGGTACTGACCTTTCTTTCCTTGACATCAGGTAAAGGATGGTCTTACTGAGTTCATCTCTCCCAGCCTGATGAGGAGGCCTGTACTTCCAGAAGAGTGTAGGGTGCAGATAAGAACATTCATTCCCTGTTATGATCAAACACAGGTGAGCCCATTGAAACCATTAGTGAGATGGAGGAAAAACAGCAATTGAAATGCTGAAGTAGAAACCAAGCGATCGTTACACACTTGTGCAGATCTTTCCCTGCACCTCAGAGAAAAAAAATCTTTGTAGAGGAATACAGACTGAAATTACATTCTGGACAGTATGGGACTTTATTTTCTTAGGCACTTTTTCAAGCCTAAATGGAATGTGTGCATTTTTACAAATGAACTATTACAGAATTTGGCCTGGTCAGGTGTGATGCGATGATTCCAGAAGAACAGTGTACACTAACATGTCACATGTCAGCAATATAAAGCCCTGCTGACCTGTTACAGGTCACACCCAAGAAAACTTGTCAAGCACAAGAAAACTTTGACTCACAGTTTGCAAAATATTAGAATGTGAGCTTATAATCGGAATTAGTTTGACTTTCTGGAAAAAAAAATTAGAACAGCATATAAAACCTGGTATTCTGAGGTTCCCCCTTTATTCATAAGAGATTCACTCTCAAATAAATTAAAGATATTTCATTACTCTTCTCTTGGATGCCTGGCAGCTACCTTAGAGACCACAAAAACTCATAATTAGGGAAGAAACAAGGGGAGAGAGAGGGCTGAAACATGCTTTGAAATACATTTGCATTCTGGAGGAAGCAAAAACCCCCTCAAAGATGGAAATTAAAGACACTGGGATAAGATCTCACTCTTTAAGGCAATAACCTTGAGAAATAATATTTTTTCATGGGAGTTGTATGTGAGTCCAGGACAACTGCTCTCCCCCTCCTCACACTCCCTAAAAGACATAAAAGCAAGCTGAATCGGGAGATTAAGCTATATTCTCAGTATGCATGTTAGTGGGCTTGGTTTTCTCCTTTGAAGGTATCTTCAGCTTTATAAACAAGAACACTGAGAGTCTGGTCTCATAGGGACAGCAAATCTAAATAAAGACTTGTTGCAGGCAAAAGAAATTAAAAACAGATTGAGAAGTTAAGCAAGCCAAGCCTTTTTTTTTTGATACTAGCTATTAGAAAGTACTGCCAATTAAACTCCAACTTGTTTTGGTATCTGGTGTTGCCAGGACCCAGGAAAAGTCTTCCTGACACGTATCACTTGCAACCTTTCCACCCAGGAGCAATGGAGGCAAAGCTACCAATAGCTGCAGGAATAAGCTTTATTGATGCATCATGTCTTTGTCAGGTCCAGACATCTTTTGTGGGATTTCATTTGAGTTGTTTACAGCGTAGACACGTATGTCTGGGCTCTTTATCTAACCTCCCTGTGAGGTGAAGAGAGGAAAAAAAGACACTGGCTAATTCACTTAAACTCAAAGGGACATTCAAGGAGATCAAGACTGTTTGATTAAAAGTGTCAATTCCTGTCCAGCAAGTACAAACAGAATCCAGGGTGACCACCTGGCAGGCATCTAGACCTATGCAAAATTTATCCTACCCTTCATTTTAGCAGGTGTTGCATAAATTAATAGATCACAGACATGCGAATAATCAGACCATGTCCCCCCGATGTGCCCCCAAATAGGATCGTGTGGCAAAACAATGAAAATATTATTCCATAGTTCAAGGACCTCTCCACAGTTATACCAAAAAGCCCCCATCTGCTGATGCAGCCATGAACGAGCTTGTTGCTGCTGCTGCTGCAGAGGAGGAAGTCAGCAGTTGCCAGATGTTTGCTGGCCCTGAATTCTTTGTTTGTGGCAGCAAACCAAACGGAGCACAGAAACCCAACAGGCTTTTTTTTTGGCTTGGGTTCAAACTATGAAATGGTCCTACAAATTGGGTTGCAGCCAACTCTTCTTCTCATATCAGGTGTCCAGGGAAGAAATCAGTCAGGCCTGCAACCTGTTTTGCCTTACCTATTCTCACTCCCAGGAACTAAGATGGGCATTTTAGTTTCATTGCTCTCCTTAGCCATCTTTCCTGCCCTGGTAATGTGTTTTCCCCCCCATATATATAAATATATATATCTTTCCTCAAACATAGCAATCTGAGTATTATTAGCATAGAAGTTATATCAAGAAGTACATGAAAAAGCCATTTCCTATACCCTTTCCTTGCAATTATAGTTAAACTGCTTCGATAAATGACAAAATCATTCCTTGCACGCATCATTACCATTAGAAAAGATTAAAATGTTCTGGCTATCAGAAAGACATTAAATAACAACCCACACACAGAGGATCAACTTCTGAATGCACCCCTCCAACCGAAATTCCAGCACGTGGGCCCTCCTTGTTAAAAAATGTCTCCAGATGCTGATTCCCTTCCCCTGCCCAAATAGCCCTGGAGGTGATGAAGGAGGAGGAAGGACAGGCAAAAAGAGGTAATTAAAAAACAAACAAAAAACTGACATCGGTAAATCACTCTGCCTATAATCTGCCTGGAGCTCAGGAGAATCAAGCAATCTCTAATCTGATTTCCAGAAAAGGGAAGAGGCTGAGAAGGGCCAACACTTTAGTGTCTAAACCATTTTTTAGCTTAGCTGTCCCTGTGTTATTGCACTTAAGAATGTGTTATGATTTGCACTGCGGAGTGCTAGTTTATTATCCCAAAGAATGTTTTGGACAGCTTCATTACACAGACAATAGATTCATTTAGCTGGTGCCTACCTTTCATGAGGCAAATTTTAAAAGCAGATTACTGTTTTCTGTACATTTGATGAAAATACATTTAGACTGTTTTCTCTAAATACGAGTTTCTTTGATAGGTTCTGTGTCCTAATTATAAGATTCACTGCACATAAAATTGAACTCAAGAAATAGCTATTATCCCTGGATTGTTTAGCGCTTGGTACTGCAGGGTCACTTTCCTGATTGAGGCTTCACTGCTCTATTATGATGCAAATGATGTTAGAATAAGAATAGGGAAAGCATTTCTCATTGATTATGAAGTTTAAGCTATTTTATAAGCAATATATGATAGTTTGCATTGTGTCTTGCACAGCTCTACAGAGTACAATTTCAGTAGCACCTATCATGCATAATGCTATACATGAGGCATGTTATTTTTCTCAATGCTGCTGTGTCGTTGTGTGTACATCTACATTGCATTAGAAACACTCATTTGCTAAAATAACCCTAGGTATGTCATCCAGAGCTATGTCCTTGGCAATCTCTTGTTAGTGCTGAAAGCTCTGAGTCTGTTCTGGCAATCTTTGACTTCACTCTGTGAGTTCCTCAGCTGGGAGGGAGGTTGCTAGTTAGCTGGCAAATTGGCTCCAGCACCACTCACCAGCAAACCCAGGTTGCACACAAAGGACTCTTCAGGCCTGCACATCTGACCTTGATTGGCCCAAGTCAAAGCCACACAGGCTCCAGTCTGCTGTGTTCCTCTTTTTCTGTTCTTTTTCTTTTTTTTTTTTAAGGCAGCAAAATTGTGAAAAGAGATGGAAATTTTCCCTTGACCTCATTTGGATATCAAGGCCAGCCCTTGTATCCTCAGGGAGCAGACAAGTATGTGGGCTGAACATGCTGCTTGACACAATTTGTCTTCATGAAAACACTCGACTTGTCAAAAGTAAACACTTGCAGGAATCCGTTTGTGCCTGCTATAATTTTGTCACTCAACTGGCCCTATTAAGTACATTGTTAAGTACATTACAGCCCACTGCTTTGTTATTATAATTTGTGACTTTTTTATGCTATTGTCTCAGTGTAGTCACAAAATCTACAGAACTAGGAATCCCAGCTATTAATGTGTTGGGCTGGCCTGGAAGAGAAGTCACATGGCTGCTTATATTAGTTTATAGCTTCTTTTGACTTGGAGGATTGAGGGCTTTTTCTTTTTAGCATGTTGATAACCTGGCACCTTTTTCTGTATTTAGAATGATTTTGGGATATGAAGATGGGCCACAAAGCTGAAGTTAGAGGTTTGGTTTCTCTGCTTAACCCTCATGACCAGATTTGTTTACTCTGGTCATTACAGAGTGTCTTATTATGGGTGAAGTTGCATACATCAGAAGGGAAGCAATTTAAATTTTATATCCCAGGGTAAATTTGGATTGCTTTAGAGACAATAACTGCACAAGGCCATGTTTCCAACACTCTGCAGGTTTAATTATGTCAGGCTGATATGAGAAACAGACACAAGAACTGGATCATTCAGAATATGACAAAAGAAGTTCAATATTTGTACTTCCAGAGAAGGTAAAAATATTTTCCAAGATTTAAATCTTACCTTATATTTCCAAATAAAAATATGTTAACTTTTTGAATACAGTTTATACTGTGAATTTCCTGGGTCTGAGGAGAACTATAACAACAGTACAATGATTTATTTTTCAGCTTTTGGGTACCAGCCCATGCATTCAGTTCTAAATAAGATGTCTTTCCCTTGCTTGCACTTCAAAAAAGCCTGGCAAAATGCTAATTTCTCACTCTTCTTTTGAACCCCATTCTAAGAGCAGAAGCCACTGGGGAGGGCAAAGTCAATGGTACACGGCAGCCAGTGAAGGTCCAGCAGTTTGCCTTCATGTGGGGAGCACAGGGCAGCCAGCGGTGGAGCTGCTGTGTAATTTGCATTTGCTTAATTGTCTGAGTAGGGTATGTGGTTGGATGTAATGACACAGTCATTTCAGGAGTAGCTACAGAGGTGGTGTCCCCAGTATGTGGTGACCCCAGCTGTGTTCCTTAGCCTCTTAACATGAAGTTCCCTCCTCCTTCACAAAGAAGGTCTACAAATGTCTCTAATTCAATTCACTGCAAAGTCACCTGGGTTATGACTTGCCCTTGCTCTAATCTACCTGCTATTACTCTGAAATGGAATAGGAGTCCTTGCGTGATCCTTCACAGCATCTTATATTCTTCAGCCTGGTAATGTCTTAAACCATTCTGTCTAGACCCAAAAACCATTCCATTAGGTGAGACTACTCGAAATAAAGGAGATCAAAAGAGTCCATATCCCAGAGAAGTCCGTGCTTTAAAAACTTCACCGTTCCTACCGTAGCTCTGACAGTTCTACCTTATGTAACCAAATACCAGGTACGTGTAAATTTCTGATAACATTGCAAAAGCTACCAGACTAACAATTAACAACACTCACAATGAACACCACTTTCTTCCTATTAGGGAAAAAAAAACAACTCAGCATGGGCAACTTTGGACAGAACAAGCCCCCTCTGTGCCTAGCTTGGAACAATTCAATGTGTTTATGAGTTCTCTTTGTCCTGCCCTAGGAGGCACACGCATCAAAGAAATTAATGCTCCTCTGACACTTTTTGTCAGTGTCTCCCTGGTTCTGTTCCACCTAGCAGACCACCAAGAGACACGAGTATGGGTGTACTCACAAGGTCTCAAAGGTCATCATATAACAGACTAATGCCCTGTAAGAGGAACAATGAAGTTTTGCTATCTCAGTCTTAAATTTCAATTTATCAATATATCAGCAGCCAATTCACTACTAATTGCTTCGGTGTAGCCTTACCTTCAACCTCTTGTAAGAGCTGAGGAGAGGGCATGACACACCTGAAGACAAGAAGTTATCAGGATGCCTTAACACCTGGAGTGGGTGTCTGGAAAATTTTCTGTTTAATTCTATGGACCTTGATTAAAAGTTTTAAAGCTGCTCACAAGATCTAATAATTTCTCAGTACCCAGCAGCAATGTTTTTTTATTTTTAATCAAAAATTATTTTATTTTTAATCAAAAACACTGCTGTGCTCTACAATGAAGACTGAGAAGCACCAGAAACTACAATATAAAATATTGCTTCCCTTGGCATCCTGAAGTGTTAATGTAACACTGCTATGAAGCAAAGCTTATATATACCTAGTTACTGGCAGAAGAAAATAATTGTGAAATGTGCCTCCTTTTTCCCCTCTGGCTCTTAAAATGGACAAAAGCAAAGACAGACAGGTATAAGCAGCCTCCTGACAGCAAGACAAAAAGAACTCTCAGCTATACACAAGGTCACCTTAAGAAATAGGTGTTTTAAATACATGGCTGTAAAGCTGCAGTGGCAATTGGTGACTGACCATCAGTCCTGATTTGCATGGTGCTGGCTTCCAGTTGGCTCAGAGCAGTGGTTGGAACTCCTGTGCCTTAAGAAAGGTGGAGTCACTTTGTGGCTCTCTCTCAACTTCTCCTGTGTAACACTCTGGAGCATCATACGCCATCTTTCTCAGTAGCTTCCTACAAACTGCTCCCAGCCCCAGCAACCTGCACCTCTGTGAGTGCAAATGTTCTCTCATGCTGCTTTCTGTCCCCAGATTCCCCCACCTGAAGGTCCAGTAACATTGTATCTGGATCTCCCCACCTGCTTCCTCTTCCAGTTGGCCCCCATAAGCATTTTGCTTCTGGGAAGTTAGGAAATTTCAGGGTGGAAAATAGAGTGAATGAAGGCAACGGCAATTTGGAAGTCTCCTGGAGCTTCTCACCTTCCTGGTCTCCAGTGCCCAGGATGCATCTTGAGCTGCTCTTCCTTCACAACTTATGTGCCTACTTGCTGACTTTACCATATTGATTCAGTCATCTAGCCCCCTAATCAAACACTTTCTGTCTCTTTAATGGTAAACTCTCAGGAGGCTGAGTCTCCCTCTAGATTCCCCTCTGCCAATGTCTGTAGAACAGGGTTTCCCTGCCTTTCTTCTGTCCCACTCCTTTGACATGCATCTTCTTGAACATGGCGCCTTGTTATAAACTTGAGGAGATAAGGAAAAACTACAAAACAGGCATTAAAATAGTAGAGTTTTGAACTGCTCCTTGAAACAACTTGATGTACAAAGGCTTCCCGTTGTTTAACTATCCCAGAAGATAAATTCTGCAGAAATCCACTCAAGCTGCAACCCAGCAAAATCAGCCAGAGCCGCGCAGCTCAGGCTGCATCAGGGAGTGTTGCTGCTCCCACAGGGCTGTCTAGGGGTTCCTCTCACTCCAGCAAACCCTGGTTTTGTTTACTTCAGGGCAGGGTGACTGGGAAGGCTGCTGGACAGAAGATATGTGATGGAGACATGAATTAACCTAGGTAGCATTCCTGACTACTCGTCTTTGAAGAGCAGGCATTGTATGTAACAGTGTGATATCACTCCGGTGTGAAAAGACAAACATGGTTTTCACCCTTTGTAGAAGAGGGAGTTTCTTTAACCAGGCTTGAAAATGGCAAGTGCCATAATTTTCCCCTCCCTAAAGAAAGAAAGAGTGGTGATTGTGTATCTTTCCCTTCTAATTTAAGTCCATTTTGTGAAATTACCCTCATGATTTGGGTATGCTGGGCTGCGTCTGCTAATTGTTTTCAGTTCTGTTGCCTTTAAGAAACTGTGCAGTGTTCTGTGGCTCAGCTGTGTGTACCTTTATTAGGAGACTCACTAGATCTCTGGCATAACTCGTGCCTATATCAGCCTGTTCATAATTTTCTCTCTGTTTCTCAGCGCTGCTAGTTATATCTTCAGCTAACATTGGTGCAGTAGTGATTGCTGCAGTTCAAAGTCTTATGTACTTTTTTTATTCTGTCAGTCAATCTGTCACTCATTTTTTAGGCAGGGGCAGTAGCAGAGGTTAGAAGTAAATTATTTTTAATGCTCACTGACAGGGACAGATTGGATACTATCTCCTTTTGGAAGTGGAAGCATAAAGGTTGTACAAGGAAACACTCTAGAAACAGGCAGAAAAGGTCTTCCTTTGCCTTTGTAGCCCTAGTTGTGTGATTTCTTCTCTCTTTCCAACAGATGCATAACCTAATTAGATACCCATAAAATCTCAGCTCTGTGGCATAGGAACCTCTTCTGCTGCTCTGGCTGAGACCTCGCTGAAGTGATCTCATTTGTGGCTTTGTAGGCCTGAGAATTTGTAGGCCAGATTCCCAGAAAATCAAAACCCCTTATCTTTGTGAATCACACCACCTCAAATAGCTCATATTTTATTTTCCCACTGTTTGCTGCAGGTCCTTAGCTCATCTGCTGCCTGTGCTTCTGCCTGTGCTTCGTTGGTGGTTCACTAGTTTGTCTCCACCTGTACAGAGCTGTGTTTTACAGTCAGGTCTGGCTGAAGACTTTTGAGTAATCATTTCACGGCACGCTTAAATAATTTCAAATCATGTCAAGTGATGAAAAATAATTTCAAATCATATCTTGTTATTTTAGTGCTTGCTTTCTGCAAGTAGTCTACGTAGCAATTTTTCCTATAGGAATATTTCTAGTAGTAATGCATTTTTACTTGATTTTCAGCAGGGACAAAAAGATATATTTTTCCTATGAGATACTTAATGTGGTAAATGATGTAAAATATAAATTGTAAATATAGTTCTGTCTGCAGGTGCTATTTAAGTTAGTAGGTGAATGTTCTAACTTGGTATAGGAAGATGTAGTTTAAACCAGCATAATAATTTCTCTGGTAATTATACATTGACTTGTCTTTACCTCAGCTTTTATGTTACTTCCCACAGATCAGATAAGAAGTTTATTTGGGTTTGGCTTTCTTCTTTTCCTCATGAAAAGATGACCTTATGTTCTCATTCTAGAATTGTCTGAGGCCATGCAGTAGGTCAACAGAAAAGTTAGAAGTTATTATTCTTTATTTCTGCTCAAAACAGGCAGCTCCTTCTTTGAAAACATCTTAGTGCAATCTGCTGACATTCAGCAAAGCATCCTATTAGCCTACACTATAAAGATGGTGAATGTTGAAATCTTCAAATGCAGTTTTTGTTACCTAAATTACCATTAAGGAGTAAACATGTTTACTGACCGAGCACCCAGACGCACCTAGCAGAATGTGTTTGGCTTTTGTTATTTGCTGCAACAATAAATAAGGAGTGTAATTTGATTGCCTACGTATAGGTATCTGTTGCCATTTGAGGCTCCATTGGATGCCTCACTTGACATACAGTGACCTCTCCACGAGGGTATAGGTTTGTCTGTGCTCCCATGCCATATCTGCTACCCATGGGAGGATGTGTCTAATAACATAGACTATCAAGAATATATGTCTATTCCCAGTGTCCAGAGTTGCAGTAAGCTTGCTGGGAAGCACATCAGGAACTGCCAAAAATATATCCTTTTTTTTCTAAAATCATACAGCAAGTTGTATATACTAGAGAGTGACCAAGTTGTCAGTTGATGGTAGATGGTGATTCCTGAAACCCAGCAACTGCTGTGTTATCCTGTGCTCCCAGTCACTCTGCCTGCTTCCCTTACCCTCCTCCTTGTATTTGCTTGCCTGGCACTCTCTTCTGAGGGCTACTGACTCCAGAAATGCAAATGTCTTAAGTGCAGCAACAGTCCTGCTTCAGAGAAATCGTGTCCTTGTTGGAAGTAATAACTCCACTTGATGATTTTTGCCAGATTAAACCCAAAATGCTCAACACCTTTGAGATCATCACTGTCCTTGTGTAATCATGTGGTTGCTGATTAAGTCAAAGGTTTATTGCAATTATAATAAAGAATCAAATCTCTGATGTTGCACAAGAAAAGGTGGGAGCTGAACACATGTACAATCAGCAATGAGGAGTCAGGAATTTGCCTTAGGACTAATTGTTTGGTTTTAAGTATATCCTTGAAAATTCTGCCTTTCAGTTCCAAGTTATATGTCTCCAAGGAGTGTAACTGCTGCCTGTCAACACCACAGAACCAGGAGAAATCCTGTTTTCCCTCCTATCCTATTACTCAGCAAAGGGTTAGTCATAACGTCCCAAAATAAATGTGACTTTATAACATAAGGCCCTCACTATGCCTTGCCATCCATCTCTATTTCTGGAGTATTTCATTATTTCATTTTCTGCACTCCTCCTTATTCTAGCACACTGATTTTAAGTGAGAGTGTCTAAGGTTACACATTCATGTAAAAAGGAAAACACTTCAGGCTCTCTTTTTATCCTCTTTTATGGCTGAGAAAATGCCTGATTATCAAATTTAAAACAATTATTGGAAGCAAAAACCCTTACCAAGACAAGGCAAAAGAACCTCCAGATACTGCTGATCATTTCCTACTAACAGCATCGTTATTAATCTTTGACCATGTTGGCAGAGGAAAGCAAGTGGTACAAACTATCATCAAGAAAACAGAACAGGAAAAATACAGCCCTGGGGGTACAACTTTGACTGTTCAAGAAGGGTGTCAAAAGCAAACTGGAGTAGCTAGTCTCTTTGCTCTAGCGTATGCACAGAGCTTGACTTCAATTCCATTTCAAAACAAAAGAAAAGACCCCAACTATTTCTTTGGTATTTAAAAGTAATTTCCTTTTCTGTATGAACCTTCACAATGTGTTTCATTTTGATATGTAACTTTGTGTGCTCAAAATCTTAAAATTACCATGGAATAGAAAGACGACATTTTTTACCATTGTGAATCATGAAACATAAAGGTGTTCATTGCTGGTTTATTCTCAGACACAACACTGATCTGAGTTTCAGGAATGAGAAAGCTGCAGGCAGGACATTGATATATTTTTATATTCCGCCTTACAGCGCAGAGAAAGATACATTGCTGCATTATCCTGGAGATTTCCAATATAAAAAAAGCATAAACAACAAAGGTTTGAAATGTCAGAGCAACTTCACCTTCTTCAACACATGAGATATTCTCCATTTCATAAGATTTCCACCATAGTTTCTGTGAAATGGTGGAATTGTTAAATTTTCCTCACTGGGACAGTAAAAGACTGGATTAGTATTTGGGCTTTGGACTGTGGTCTAGATTACCACATTAGGGATGTTACAATGGAAAGTATTTCCTGCTACACCAAAACCTATTCTTTTTTCCTCTTTGGTTGGCTTGGTTCTGGAAAGGTAACTTGAACACAAACCCAGATGGAATATATTCTCAAATGTAAAAATTTAACTTTCCTATAATCCTAGTTAGAGCAGCTCTCAGACTGAGCATCCGATGGGAGCAATAAGAAGCTATATGGCAATGCATATTCCTCAGCCTACAGAGGGAAAGAGAAATCAAAAATGTGTACTCTTTAAAGGTAAAATCCACGGAGAGAAGTATTAACATTTACATTATTCTAGTGCCCTTTAGTTGAGATTCAAATTTATCTTACTAATTTCCATCTTTAGTCAATCTGTTCTTTCTGCAGGCCAGAAAGTGCCAGTTTTTATGCCCAATACAATGTTGTTTAGCTGTTAATGTTCATGACAATGTCAAGTGATGACATGGTTGTTATTTGACACAATCTTTATTGTCTTGTTCTCAAAGTTGGAGTCACACTGGGAAAATTGGGATGGCACTTAGGTGTTTTACTCATCTTCCAAATGCCAAATAATAAACTTCATATAATGTCAACTTTATACAATTCAACTCAGCACAACTGGCTTTTGCAAAAATTTATTGAACACAATTTTATTAGCAATCTTCCTTCCAGATAAACATAGCATTAATAATAATTACCAACAATCAGTGATATAACATAACTACTCTAAATGTGGATCAACATTTCAGTGCTCCAATGACTTTTGATTTGTCACTGAGGTATTGCCCTGACAGTGTGGATCTGGAGCTCTTCGCTTTGGATAGGAGTTCCCGTGCTGCCACCCATTCTTTATACTCACTCAGCTTCTGGTACAGCATTGCTCAAATGTACCCACAAATAATTTGTCTGAATGAATGGTGCCTGCACTTGAAAACTCAGATAAAATTAGGTTATCCAGTGAAGTTGTAAACTGGAGTCATTAGTTTAGTCACCACATCAGATCATGTTTTGCATTCTCAGAAATGAGGTTTCATATTCCTTTCTACCTCAGAAGTTAATTTTAGCACTCTGGATGCTCTACCAAGCTGACAGTGGCAATGGATCATTCATACTCCATGAGCTTCACCTAAAACTGCCTTATATCCTCAACTTGGTAGAATCTAGTTACTTCATTAAGTGCCTTTCAGTGTTAAAAACTAGATCTTATCATGGACCTAACTTTCCAACCTGTAAAATGGCCTGAGGACTAAGAGCCAATCACTCCTTGTATATAAGCATTTTGCCTCTGAAATCCTATGCCACAGAGATCGCCTTCTTATATTGTGTTATTAAAAGCAATAAGGTGGTCTGGAGGTTGGCTTCCTCCAGCTACAGGGAAATCACCATGTCTAATATTGTGGCTACACAATATTAGATATCTTGCAAGAATTGAAGCCCCTGCTACCCACCGTGTTGGATGAAAGACCAACTCTGCTTCCCCAACCCTGGTGTGAAGCAGCCTGGCAAGCAGGCACAGTCTCTCAGGTGGAGTTGAAGGGCTATCTTTCACAGTCACCTTGGATGGCCAAAGGTTCTCTGGAAAGGCAGGCTAGTAACCAGGGAAGAGGTGCTATGGAAAAGTATGTTTCTTCACAGCAGCAAGTGCTGCCTACTGCAAAGACCAATCTTGCTGCTGGTCCTCCTGTTGTATCATCCGAGTCCTACACAGTTTTCCTTTCCTTAGGCTTGGGTAGGTATAGAAGGAAATCAGAAAGGAGACTGCAGTGCAGCAGCCTGGGGAAATGACAAGGACTAGCAGTGCATGCAGATCTGGAGTCCAAGGGTGACGGGGACACAGGGCTTTTGTGTGCCTGACAGGTCCCCCATGCAACAGAACAAAATCTCTCCCTGTCCTTCCCCACCCTGAAAATAATAACCTTGCTCAGGAGGAAGCTCACTGCTTGTGCTTGAGAGACAGGATCACGATATTACAATCACTTTCATTCTTTTATCTCTCCATGACTTGAATACATTTAAATCCCAAGTGATTAGAATGAAGAAGAGAAGGAAGGCAAGGTTGTTTGAGGTGACTTGAAAAAAACCCAACAATGTCTCCTAAATTCAGATACTGTGAAGAAAAGTTTAAAAAAAAGGTTATCCTCTCCACAGCCACTGTTCTCCTCCAGAGCTTGCTCACAGATTCACAGAGCTGTAGGGGTTGGAAGGGACCTTTGGAGATCATCTAGTCCAACCCCCCCTGCCAAAACAGGATCATCTACAGCAGGCTGGACAGGAATGCACCCAGGTGGGTTTTGCATATTTCCAGAAAAGGAGACCCCACAACCTCTCTGGGCAGCCTGTGCCAGTGCTCTGCTACCCTCAAAGTAAAGAAGCTTTTCCTCATGTTGAGATGGAATTTCCTGTGTTCTAGCTTGTGTCCATTGCCCTTGGTCCTGTCACCTGTCACTGAGAAGAGTGGTGGTTGGTGGTTTTGATACTGCCTTCCATATTTGTTGGAATATGTTTGTCCTCAGTTGTGGAGGGCTTGAACAGCAGGGCTCCTTAATATTCCTTCCCTTGATTTAGCTAGAAGATCTTTTCATATCTCATTCACACACTGATTCCCTTTGCATATAGATAGACCAGACTATGAATCATAATTTCCCTTCCAAGGGAATTGCTGATATTATTTTTATATTTTGGAAAGTTGACATATTTTGTTTTAACATTTTTGACTGAAATGAATAGTTTTGATGTTCCCAAATCAGAATGTTTGGTTTGTTGAAGTCAGCTGAAACTTTATTTGAAGTCAATTCAAAATGAACATACCTCTGCCAATGGTACTTCAGGTCCCTGGCTTGCCACTTGCTTTGAGATGAAACTGCAGTGACCTAGGGCAAATACAAGGTTGGATAAAGGAGCAGTGCCTGTAATGGAGCATGAGAAATAAGTCACATGAATTCTGACATAATAGGAATCAAAGTGTTCAAGTAGAACATATTGCTGAACAGATGATTTTGTCCTATAGTCATTCTGTCCAGGAGACAGGATCCACTGGCATGACAGGGGCAAAGGAATGTCGTGTTCCCACACAGGGAGGAACAGTGCTGAGTCTCTAACAGTGAACCTTGTTGCAGCCTCTCTGCATAGTTCCAAAAGGCATCATCTTTAAGGAAGAAAAGTTGGCTCTTTCACACCATAAAAGACAAGTTCATGGTGCGCAAGAAAAAAAAGAAAAGAAAAACAATGCAACAAATAGCACTGATAGTGAGCCTGCTGTTCTATGTCTGTTATCAATTCTGAGGGAATAAAAGACTTGCAGACAGTAGGAGAGTAGCTGATTAGCTGGATGCTTCTCCCAGGTCCTTCTTCTCCAGCTACTGAATGTATTGATTCATTGTACCTATGCATTGCATAGGATACTGAAGCATAAACTGCCTCTTTCCCTCTCTCTTTCAATCTGATTGGAATACTGTAATCCTATGTAGGAACTGCATAGATTTATCAGTACATTTATGATGCTGCAAGAATATTTCAGCTAAAGAGTTAGGTTAGCAGCCTGTTTTATGATTATTTCCTTTCAATTGATATCAGTAAGTTCTGTCTTTATTTTCTCTGTACAACGGAATGAAATTGTAGTGCCATTTGCCGCATATTAAAAACAGATATATATGCCCAGCATATAAGGAGTGCGTACAGTAGAAGCATACCTTACATTACGTTTAATTACATAATATAGAGATAGAGCTATGTAGGAAAAAAGGTTGAGGCATGCTGCTTGGCCACCTCCGTTACATAAACAAAACTAACAAAAGCAACCAAACCAACCCTCCACCTAAACACCTTAAGACTTTTTTTTAAATATATAAGATAGACTTTAAGACCTAAAATAGCTTTTTCTCACTCGATGTATTTGAGAGCAGAAGGGGAACGGGAAAATGCAATAAACTTTATGTAAGTAGAGGGGTTAAGGGATATAACAGCTCGCTCTTGAGCACTGATGCGGCTTCAGGGTTCTGTATTTGCTTTAAGGGGGCTACTCAACATGCATGATCTTCATTAGTAACTTGTCCAGAGCAGTGTCAAAGGTTCACTATCCTATGAAAAATTCAGACTATTTTTCTCCCATTCCAAAGGGAGAAATGGTTTCTGAAAGTTCCTATAGGCATTTTCATTGCACTAGCACAATGCTTGTTTTTTTAATTTTTAAAACTAAGTTGAGCCAGGGATTTCACACCGGGAAGTTCCTTCGTTGGCTGCAACCCCTAGGACATCTAAGTTGCCTAGCACCCACCCCAAAAGTTTATCTATGATGATATGTCATAAGTTTTGTTTATGAGGTAGTTTAGTGTATTAAGCCAGAAAGAAACAACTCTAATGGATGCTTCGTAACAGAAACTAAAAGTAATTTCAAATCTATTTATGTTTAAAGTAGAGCATATCTCCAAAAAATTTCCAATCCTGTCAAGTAAACTGTGCATAGATCATTTGTAAAAATATTGGATGACAGCACCTCCCTGTGCAGACTGTAACTAGTTTGTCAGTAAGCCTGGAGTATGTCAAATGTATTGCCAAAAATTGAATATAAGGGATAAAACTGCTGGCAAGTTTTGCATCAAAAAAACTCTCCCCAGAGCCAAAAAAATCCCAGAAACTAATTCTAAATTTTCTACAATTTTTTGATGAGAAAATCCCTTGTCTCTGCTCTTCTCCTTGCACTCAGCATGGAACTCAAAGTATTCACTTCATTGAACACCAGAAATGGTTTGCCTACAAGATGAAGTAGTCATCAAGCTAAAGGGTGCAGTTCCTAAACTCTGTTCTTCAAGCATCACACAGTGAAGTTCAAGCCTGTGGGAAGCCTACCTTGTGATGGCATGGATATAGGTCCTCTGAGGGCTGGGAAAGGAAGCAATGGGAGGAGAACAGGAAGTTAGGGGAGAAAGCAAGTTTCTCTAAGGTAACTAGCCAGGGTAGATCAACTAATTATGGACAAGATAAAGCAACGGACTTCTACAAAGTAAGTTAATTTCCTGTATTAGTGTCATACGCAGAAAGTGTTACTCTAAGAGTTTCAGCGTGCACGGTATAGTTATCATAAGAAAAGTGTGCCATCTTGTGGGAAAGTGCAGAAAATATCAAACCATGCTTTCATATATATTTTGCGTACATTGTGCAAAATGAAGGGCAGGTGTCTCTATGAATAAATATTTGAGGGAATATTCAGGAGGTCACTATCCAAAGGAAAGTCTTCAGCTTGAACACTGAAGGCCCAAAATCTTCCATAGATAAGTCCAACTTTCTGATCAAAAGACTTATGTGGGCTTTGTAGTTCTAGGATTGAGAAAATACACTCAACCAGGAGATTTATTAATGACAAATGCCAGACTAGAAGACTTCTTGCAGCCAACTGGAGACTTAACAGTGGGCTAACTCTTACCCAAAATTAATCAGCATAGCCCAGTTAACTCATACCATCCTAACATGTGATTCTTTTAAGGAAAGAATATGCAGGTTGATCAGTAGAGATGGAAATGAAAATTACAGGGAAAGGAGAAAATCAGAACTTGCAGAACAAAACTTGTATCACCAAGGCCTCAATCTCTGTGATTCTTGGCAAAGACCAAGTCATCAAGACTTCATATCCAGTTATTTTAGCAATACAAATCCAGTTATTTTAGCAATACAAAATGAAAACTAGACAATAGCTACAAATGTCTTGGTCAGAGATCAAATGCTTTACAGCTAATCCTTGGCTTATTTATATAGTTAGTGTGTGAACCGATGCAGGTAAGGCACAGGAACAACCATGAAACCATGGATGAAAGGCAAAGAACAAGTTTAATCTCCATACCTCACAAATTGGAGAGTCTCTGAAGCGACACCTGGGCAGAGGCACACAAGCAGGGGATGCAGACATGACACAGCGAGTGAAAGTCCTGATTAGCGAGAGTCCATGTTAGCCAGGGTCCATGTTAGCCAGGACCCGAGCATGAATGAGTGAGGGAGAGCAGACTCCCTGCTCTTGCTGCTATTTCAAGGGTTCAAATGGGCACAGTTTTCACACTGTGCTTTGATTTTCTTCAACAACAGGGCAGGAATCTCAAGTGGCTAGATTAGATGTCCCTGAGTCCATCACAGACGTATGTTATCTAAGTGCAGATGTTCTACTTGCAAGCACCCAAGACTGAACAACAATTTGTGTGATACAGGTGTTTCCCAGCACCCCAGGTGCTAGTCACTTGAATGTATTTACAGTCCTCCTTGCCAATCTTCCATTATTTTCCTACAGTTTGGAAAAAAGATGCTCTTCAAACAAGCATTTGGACATGTGTGTTACTGGGATGCTGTTGCTCAGGTGTTCTGCTGCGATAGGCATCATGAGGCAAAGATGAGAGGAGAGAGACATGCATCTCTGGGGGTCAGGGCATAGAAAAAGAGAAGACAGGTGGGGGCAGTTGTCCTCTACCAAAGAAAAGAATAAGTAGTAGGAGTTTATGGAGGAAAAAAACGGCTGTGCTGTATTCTTTCCCTCCCCAGCAGCTAAAGTGAGTGCTGTCTCCTCTGACAGAGCCTGCTCAAAGCCACCTCTTAGCCCCCTGCTCACAGCTGGTCCAGTAACTGTGGGACACTACTTCTACAGTATGAGGTTAATGAGCTCTTTACAGCCAAAATTGCTCAAGCTTCACAGCTGGGCTTAGCTTTTGACAGGAAGAAGTGTCAGATGTGTCTTATTAGATGCTCTGCTTTCCCATAGCCATTTAAATAACACAAAATATGAAAGGAAATAGTACTGACTGGCATACAAAAAAACCCCAACCAAACAACAAACAAAAAACAAAACACCACAAAAAAAATGAAAGCACAGGTTAGGACAAGATTCCTTACCATAAAGTCCTATTTGGGACACACATGCTTTAAATTTAAAAATGACTGAGAGATGCTAGACAGTGGAAGGAAAAAGGATATTAATAAAAAACAAAAAGACTATCGGAAGTCTTAATAACCAACAAAAGAGGAAGTCTGAAAACTTTTTGATCTTTTCTGCTTGAAAAGCTTCTTTGGTTCAAACAGTTCTTTGACATATAACAGTGTCTAATGTAGCAGGGCGATAATTTTTAGTCTGGTTTGTTATTTTTACATTAAGAAAATTAGTTAGAAAATAATGAGAAGGTCAAGCATCAAAAAAACCAGCAAGTTCATGTGATATATCCAGAGTGTTGGCAGAACATTTTTGAGTGAGCACAGATCCATGGTGTGGGGCAAGATTCACAACACTGAACCAGAAGCTCAGGTGCCAAAGTATGGAGCTTGATTGCATTCTGTTTCCTGTAAGTCAATAAAGAGAGAGGGACTGCAGAGAGAAGTTAAGGACCTCTGTTCACTGTCTGAAGTTTGGCAGATTAAACCAGGACTTTGCTGTGGCCGTATTCACTTTAGAGACACCAGACTGTATCTAGTCCAAATTAAAACTGCATGTAGTATCGTTAGAGTGCCCCCAGCAACATATTCCTCAACCTATTGATTTGCTTTGATTGAGCCAAACTGTTGCTCATGTAAACTTTAGCGTGTGTTTGCTGATGCAGCACTCAGCAGAGAAAGTTAGTCTGGACAGAGAGCTGAGCAGACACAATTACCCTGTCACCAGGCTAACTTATGTAAAGATAGCTCAGAAGGTACTTTTTGCAGAGGTTCACTCTTTCCCAGGAATTGCTAGGAAGAGCAGGGAATGCCAAATATCAGTCACAATGTCCCCTCCACGTAACTAAAGCAGTTGTCCAACACCCTGCCTTGTGGCACGCAGGCTTACCCACTGGCTGACAAGCAGGAAAAGCAGGGCCAGTGTTGGCAACAAGGCAACACACAGCTTCAGCCTTAATACTCAGGGTACTGTGAAGGCTGTTGCTTTTCCTGGCGCAGGAGAATGTCAGCCTCCAGCGGCAAAAAGTCCTTTGCAGCAGAACGTAGCAGGGCTTCGTGGAAGACAATGGAAGGGCCAATGAGCCACAAAGGTGGCATCTGGCCTTGATATTGAGAAGAGAGACAGAGTAGCAGTAAGGAGTCAACATCAGCACCATGTTCCTGTAGGGTTTTTTTGCATTTAAAGATGGATTATGTAAACCTATGCTGATTGCATCATCTGTTGGTGAGCTTCACTTTGGAAGGCTCAGACTTTTAGTTGTATTAACTGGGGCTTCCTATGATGACAGCATCAAGTCCAGTGAAGGAAAGGGGACTATATTTGAATAAAGGTCTAATCAGGCCAGTAGCAACTTCATATTCCCTCTGCTGAATGGCCTCTTTGTCAATTCAGTGCAGATGTTTGATTGTAGCCTGGTCCCTTCATTTCTTTTTTTTATGCACAGCCAAACTGGTGTCATAAAAAAACTTGTAATAACATTCTTGCATATTTACTCTGAATTTCTCTCAGTTGGTTTTAACCTTTCTAAAAATATAACTTACATATGTGTTTTGACTAAAGAACATTTTTCATTCCTGTAGTCCCTGACTAGAACAGGACATTGTGATCATTCACTGAATTTAGGGAACCTGTGGCAAGATCTGTCTGTCTGGGGAGCAGACAGAAAGCTCTTTGGAGGAAAAAGGATATTTGCAGGATGGAAATCCATCCTTCCTTCCATTAACAGAAGCTGTCATGGACAAGCAGGTGATGTGCACTGGCTACACCATGTACCTTTTGTTCTTCTTTGTTTCTACTGGCAGTAGACATTCTGCTGGCCCCATTCCCATCCAAGCTATTCAACTTGAGACAGCTCCAAACCACAAAATTGGTTCCAATTTTAATTTCTCAAAGCTTGGGATAGGTTTTTCATTCCATATCTAGTTATAAGGTTGCTTCTCATAATAAAATAATTTATTGCAAGTATCTAAAATATACAAAATGTTGACAACTCCACATCTGACATTATTTCAATGATTTTTCTTTGGGTTTTTTTCAGTCTAGTCCAGACTCCCAAGAAGAACTGATATATAACTCTAATACTTGCTTCCTCTCATTTTCGGCTAGACTTATTGCTTGATTTCCTCAGGAGCCTTGGGAACTCCCAGACATCTGACTTTTAGCAGGCTCACTTCTAAGGCAGATCACTTCTCCTCCCTGCCCCATCTGTCTAGGAATTCTCTCCTCTACGCTTTCTAGTGACAAGTTCTTCCTGCATATCAGATTGCTTAAAAAAGCCTGAAAACAACTCAACTCTTTTACATGGGATATACTGTATTTTCTTCCTTGCATACCCATGCAATGAAGTGGAAGAGGACGGATATGAGGCCTTCCCCATAGCCTTGCTCACAGTGCAGGGGAGCCAATTGTAGTCCCAGAAAGCGGGGAAAGGTGTGTTACTAATCGCCTTGGGCCAGAATGAGCCTAGAGCCACCACCAGCAGATGAAGAAAAGAAGTTATGGTTTAAACCCAGTCCCTGGAGGTTTTAGGTCCTGCTGGTCCAAAAACCTGGCTGGTAATTTTTCATCATTTTTATTATTTGCCAGGAAGAAAAAGTAGGTGACCTTATTTCAGCACCTAAAAGTTTTAGCAAGCCACAGCACATTGTCTAAGAAAGCTTTTCCTTGCTCTGCACTGGTGACGGCATCTGTTTTCTGAACCTGGATCTAGTTGGTGCTAGGCTGTGTTGTGGAAGAATTGCACAGGGAGTTTTCTGTCTCTGTCCTTAAAACCACGTTATTTTTAAGAAGTAACCCACAGTATTTATTTTGGCTGGAGCTTGCCAGAGTGTCTTAAGATTTTAGTTTTGCCAGATATTGCTGTCATGATCAGTGAAGTGTTCCACTGCACTTATTTCCCTCTGTAAAGAAAGCAAGCTCAGGATCCGTGCATTTCTAAAGACTGAATATTATGTAAGAATTTGTGCTGAAAAATCTATTCTGGATTTATATGTCATATAGACATATGAAGTGGACACTTTTATGATGCCACATATCCACACTTAAACATTTGTGCTATTTAGTGCTATTTTGTGCCATTCCCCAGACCTCCTCAGAGACCATATATTATAGTATTTCCTTTATATTCTCCTATCAAGAGATACACTCGCTGCCAGCCTTTTCCTTATGGGTCCACGTTTCTTACACATGATGGCTCTTTGAGCCATATCCATCTATAGATGAGCAGAGGAAAGAAAAAAGGTTGTACAACAGTCTTGCAACTGTTCCCCTACAAGACCATAAGACAATTAAAGCTAGTGTGAGAGAATTGTCCCCCTTTTTCTCAAGACTCCAATGAATGTGGATGCTCTCAAGATTCCTCTTTACATTTTCATAACTCTTGTTAGAGGCTGAGGTTTGGCAAGAAGCTGGCATCACAGGTTCAGTTGAACTCTGAGCCTCTTTGAGGGAGCCAGCAAAGAAAGATGCTGGAGAACCAAGTAAGAAGAAGCTACAAAAGGCATTGCTCCAAAGCACACACTGCAAAACTCTAACAAACAGGGGCACAAACAGGCAAATTCTGTGACCAGACTTTTAGCAGAGTCATTGATGGACAACTGTCCTTCAAAAGTAGGATGGTCCCATTATAGCTCCTCGTTCTTCTCCCATGCTTCCTGTGTGTTCAGGTCAGTTTGACTTATAAGAATAAATGCATTTAGTTATGTCTTTGGTACCACATATTCAGGAAGGAGAGAAGTATCATAAAAATCCTCTTTCTAACTAATGACAAGAGTCAGAATGACTGAACCTTAACAGCCAGTTCAGATCACGAGCTGAGTAAGGTATGAATCTGACAGAAACCTGCAAATAAGCTACTTGTTTAAACTAAAACTGATTTCAGTGGGAGTTTGTCTCAAGGAAGAACTTCTGAATTTGGCCCAAGCAACTTAAATAATGCAAGAGAGCTTGGTCAGTTTCTCAACTTTTAGTTAGATAATATCTTTAGATTTAACCCAACTTCATCAAAACAATCTTTCTCATCCTACTGAAAGGCCTGGTATGGGGAAATGTGATGGCAAAAAAATCACTTTGAGGATGTGCTCTTATCAAAATGATCAGTGATTGTGATTCTGATTAACAAATCTCTATTATAGACATCAGAAGCAGTGACCATCTTTGTTTAGACAAGACCCTGAGCCACCTGCTCTTCTATCTGTCACTCCTTTGAACTAAGTGATCTCCAAGGATCTCCAACCTTATTTTTTCTGCAATTCTATGAATCTAGTGTTACAAGAAGGCTCCAGCACACCATTAGTCATTCTTTAAATATTATTCATAAATTTTAAAATATGACGACTACACCATTTCAGAGCCTGTTCCAGGCTTCAGTACTTGTGTGACTTCAAGAATTTCTGGAGAATGAATAAGTACATGATGTACCTGCTCAAAATTCAGTGGGATGAAAGAATAGGCCAAGGGTATAGAATAGTAAATACTAGTTTCACATAACCATTTTTAATTTAACTAACATAATTGCATATAAAGCATGTGCTTTAAAGTATATGGTCACATTTAAATGCCTTTTTGAGGCTTGCCTGACTTCATCTCTTCTGTGTGTTTCATTAGTTGTGAGAAACAGATGCTAATAATAATAATAATTTCCCTGTTGCGTATTGACTTGGCTCACTGTCCCTTCCACTAAAAATGAGACAAGCAATGATAATATTTTTTTTTTCACACAGATATGACATTATATCTTCTCACCCTAAGACACCCCTAAACAAGTGTCCTGATCTTATAAATGTTTCTGAATGTTTTTGTGTAATTCCCCAATTTCAGTTGCAATGCTAATGTGCTGGATATTCAGTCTGCAGGGTCAAAGACTTAAGACAGTCATGAGTTGCATGACAAATGAGTAAGAATGTCAAAACTACTTACATGACTTCAGGCTGGACTTACTAAATTCTTTAGATATGTAAACACGCAGAGGAAGACCAAATATCATTTTTGAAAGACCCTCCTTTGGCTAGGAACAAGAAACTAAGTTTTTATAGGTTCAAGTCTGCAAAAACTTCTTGACATATAAAGTGAAATTTAGGTACCTGAGTTCAAAACTTATGACCAGATCATCTTCTACATGCTTTAAGAAGCTCCAACAGAGTTTCCTAACAAGTAGGTGTTACTTGTTACCTGCAGGACAGTAGATTTAGTCAGTTCTTTCTGTCAAAGGTGTGGTTTTTCTTGGAATAACTTAACTATCCCAGGGCTAGAGAAAGACAGCAAAATATTATTCTCCCACTGATTTAAAAGGAGCAAAGTGAATCCACTGAGGAAAATATCAGGTTTCCTGTCTAAAAGAGTGAATGTTTGAATCCTTTTGGTTACTTTATGAAGGACTAGCTACCTCATCAGATTTGCCTTAGGATCAGTGTGAAAGTATAAGCATGATGGGCCTTTGCACCCAGGCCTGGGAAAAGTGCCCAGCTCATATGCCAGGGAGCTGACTCTTCCCAGAAGCGTTACTCTTGGACATGCAGGCAATAAAACAGCAGTCCCCACGTTGAGGTTTTATTTATGAAAATGTTAACAAGCATGTTTTTATTAGGTTTGCAGTTAGTTATTTATTGGTTTTCTGTGTAGTTCCTTGAGAGAGGGAAGTTGTTTATTTTCTCACGACTTAGAGAAACTGCTGTTCTTGAAAACCTTATTAAAAGCCTTTTCATATCTTTCTGTCTTTGTTTATAACAACACTAACTGTAGCAGTTAGTAAGCCAATAGCTAATTAATTTTAAGGGCTGCTTTTTATTGTTGCTTCTTAAGCTACAACCAGGTTAGCCATCCACATTTAACATCCCGTCTCTATTGTCCTGATTTCAGCAAGCTGAGGGAGTGAGAAACACTTGCCTCAGAGAACTGATGTCTTTCACCCTATTTACAGTCTTACACAGACTTGGTAATGAGCAGTTGTAACAGTGAGGGGAAACTGGGGTTTTTTTCAGTAGTTCTTGTTGAGGTGCTATAAAGAAAGGAGCGAGGGCTTTTTATCAGCAAGCATTCACAACGTAGGCTACTGAGAAATGTGTGTGGGCTGGGGATTTTTTGCTTGTTTTTAAGAGGAAGCAGATGTAAAGTTCAGATATTAATTTCCAGCCTAATCCGTGCCTGCCAGAGAGGTTTCAGGCTCCTGGCCTGGCTTATTGCCCCGATGAAACCTCACTGTGCTCCTGTTCCCAGAAAAAGTAGGATGGTGCTGCCGTCCTGCATGGCCAACAGCACAACAACAGTGACTGATACCAAGTGTGGCAGCTTGGGAACAGGGAACTCTTGGGACAGGGGTCCTTGGAGGTGGCACATCAAATCCTGTTAACACCACTTCTTAAGGAGCAGAGCGAGCTAAGCTCTCCTGTCCTGCTGTGGTCTAGACCCAGTGCAGGTGGGAGGGATGCTTTTGTAATCACGTGAAAACCCAACAGTAGGAAGGGAAAATGTGACAAAGAATAATCCTCTGCTAAGGAGCTTGCAATTTAAATACAAGCACATTGTTTCAGGATTTAAAGAGATTAGTGCAATGTAACGTGGACACTGACTCCGGCCTTCCCAGCTCACCCTTCCTAGCTGTTGCCTCACTTAAATGACCATGGGTGGAGGGACGGCACCACAATTTTCTTTTGCTCTCTGACTGACTCTCTCTCACCTGCAGTGATCATCTCAGAAGGTCCATCACAGGCTGAGCAATGCATTTCTCTTCCCTCCGACAGCACTGAAGGGGATTTTCAGTAGGGAAATGGCTTCCCCAAACCAAAATGTTCAGAAGGAATCCTTTCAAACTAGTCAGTCTGTATGCTTAGCTGACACCTGAGGACTTGCACTTTCTTGAATTTTGGAGAATTCAGTCTCTTCACGCTACCTCTGGGTCACAACAGACCATTGCAAATCCTGTGGCCTCCTCACCCTCTCAGCAAGACTCCTCAGTTTCATGACCTTTTTTGATGTCTGATTTCAATACTGGTAGAGCAGATGTCTCGCTGTGGTTTGATACCTGAAAATGGACTGTCATCCAAACACTCCCTCCACCACGTTGCTGGGAGAGAATTTTTTGTATAGCATCACATTTTTCCAGCTTATGCTTTTGTCATCCTCCATTAAGGCAGAAGGGCATATTCACACAAAAGTCTTTCAGTCTATTATAACTTTATCAACCAAAACTGATGTACAGTATTAAAAATTGTCATACTTGAGTTACTCCATAGTGACTCCATGTCTATCGCAGTAAAAGTAATTCTACTTTTTCGCAGTAAAAAGTAAAAGATATTTTTTGCTTTTATAAATAGCTCACATCAGTCTGATGACTACAAATATTGTTTTGTTTAGGGGGTGACTCTGCTTAGGTAAGACATTCAGTCACTCATACTATTCAAGAAGTTATTCTTCTGTGAAGCATCAAGTACTATTTTTATGTGAAGCATAAAAGTATTCCTTTCAGGATGTGAAAATGGCAGTTACTTTTACAATCTATGAAAAAATCAAATCTTACAAGAGTCATTCTGTTCTCCATCTCTCCCCTCAATGTACATATACATAATAATATTTTGTATCTTCTTATATGAAGCAGTTACAGATTATTCTTTCTCAATTGATTAGCTCAGCCAAAATAAATAACATCTTTCCCGCACTATTTTTCCAGCACTGGTTTACAGAGTTTGTTTGCTCTGTGACAGGTGGAGTCAATGCTCTGAGGTTAGTTCCCTGTAAAATTAATTCATTTCAGTTGGAGTGACCACGCAGGAAAATACAGCATTTTTTATTAACGGTGCTTCAATTAAAAGAGTGACTAGGTTCATTACTTGATGACTTCTTGTAACTTAATTACCAGCGTGTGTATCAGCAGCACTTCAGTGTCAGCTCATATCCTCAAGCAGGTGAGCAAGTCCCAGGAATAAGACCCTCTGAGCTCAGGTCCCCACCTGAGGTTCAGTGCAAATTAGTATTGCAGCAAAGTTCTCCAAGAGACACCAGTGCAATGAAGCTTGTCCGGCCCATTAATTTCTATGTCAGACAAAGGCACTGATTATGACCTAAAAAATAATTACTAAATGACTGAGTATATATATGCGTAGCATGAACATTTGCAATACATTGATGACACATATATAGCAAGGGAGCAATTTATGTAACATCTAATACAGTGAATGACTTCTATATGTATAAAATAAATTACTAAGTATTAAATGGTAACAACAGAGATAAGGCTTCAGTTCTTTCATGGACAGAATGGAGATGTTATATCTAGTTTTATGTCAAAGGCTCACATTGGACTTCCCAGTGTAAAAGTCAAAAGGTAATTGCAGAGTAACACTGTGTGTATGTTTGTATAATTACTTGAAAATCAAGGGCGTGGGAAGAACACAGTTATTTCCAGCTTCATACTGCCTTCTTCTTCAGTGCTGTTTGAAGATGGCACAACACGTAAACATTTTGTTAGCCACTTCAAGATCGCAAGAAGAGGTGCCCTATACTGTTATTGCAGTGGGGCTTATGGATGCTTGATACTACATAGGAGATATTCTATCTTCTTTCATTTCGTTTCATTGCTTCATTTACTCAAACGAGAGTTTTATGAGAATTTGATGTTGTAATTGACCTTTTCTCCTGAAAACATTTATTATCACATTCACCATCAATATGCCTTTCAGTGGCACCTATGTATAAGGAAAAATAAATCTTTTATTTATGCACTTTATATACTAATCTTTTTTATCCTGTTATATTTGGACTTAATAAAAGGCTCTTTAAAATGATCAGTAAACCATGGCTGTGAAATTTACCATCTGGGAGCATAAACAGACCTGGAATGAAGATGAGTCTTAAGAGTGGAAAAAATTTTGAATATTTTACAAAATAGGCCAACAAAACAAAAAAGATATTTTGTTTTGAATTATGTTTTTTTCATTCTACCACATCAAATATGAAGACAGCAGGCCTGGGGCAAGGGTAGCTGCTTTCCATTAAGTGACAAAGGAGAGAGAACAGGAGAAGACACTACAATAGTGAAAGACAAATAGCCACCTTCTTATCACAAGAACATAATTTTCAGATTATTTCCTGTGCTTCATCTCTATTTTGTTCTAAATTTGTTGTGGAGTTTATGTAAGCAAAATTTTCCTACTAAGATAGCTCTTTAAGACAACGTCACCTAGGGACTTGAATCTCTTCAAGAAGCAATAAGATGGTTTACAACAAATGGTTTGCAGGCTGAAAATAAGAGTATTTTGGGGGATAACATTACACTTAATGCTCAAACTGACCTAATGACATCCTGCCACTGAGATGGGAATCTCTCCCTTCCCTTCCACTGCTTCCTAAGCTGCACCTTCCAATCGCAGCTGCTTGCTCTCAACCCCAGGCCACACCAAGGAGGTTTGCATGCCTCTTGGCCATCCAGAGGATCAGAGACCTCATTTGGCTCAGAAAAGGGTCCAGGAGGTGTCAGAAGTGGCGGAAGAAGGGGAGCAAGGTCACTCACTCAGAAGCAGTGGTAACAGGAGTTGGTCCTCCCCTCATTTCAGCCTGGAGTGAACTGTTGAACTGCCACAGCTGCTCCTGCTGTGTAACTTATGCTCGGGGTTATGATGCAGGAAATACTTAACCCTGCTGTGATCCAAGGTTCCTATGAAAACAAGCAAGCACTCTGGTTCAAGAAGAAATAAACCACTTTATTCGCAGGCTACTTCCAGTAACAGTGATGGAAATGTTCTCTTTTTTTTCTGCATTTATGATGTTTCTTTTATATCCATGTAAAGGATGTATCCGTGTTAGGCTATCAACGTGACAGTATGTAGTAGGCAACAAAAAAAATCTTGGAACCATAGAATCGTTGAATTGCCTAGGTTGGAATGGACCTTTCAGATCATCTATTCCAAACAAAGGATTGCAGGACAAAATGGCCTCACTGGCTGTTACATACTGGTTTTCTGTCCAGTTCTGTGGCATCTGAGACACAAAAAAAAGCATCTGCTGAGTGATTGGAAGGGACAGTAAAGGTTTGCTGATAGGTAATATCCTATACAGTGGAGTTACCCAGGAATGATTGTAATTAAAAGCTAGTGATTTACCATGTGAAAAATTAATAATTTTTTTTTGTGGTTACCATCAGACACATAAATGTTGTCATACACTGTCATGAGGAGAGTGCTCATGAGATTTCCTGGGCACCTCTTCCAGTACTGCACAATCTTTGGGAGAAAACCTTTTTCCTCATTTCGTACCAGAATTTCCCTTGCTAATGCCTATGGCTGCTTTGTAACATGTCTCTGAGCATCTCTAAGAGGTTGGATCCATCTTCCCAATGGCTGCCTTCTAGGTGGGTGAAGACCCATTTAGGTGTCTCTAGATCCCCATTTACGTTTCTGTTCTACAGGCTGAGAAAGCCCGGTTTCCTCAGCCTTTCCTCATATAGTTTGTCCTTCAGGCCCCCAGCCCTCTTTGGATCTCTGCAGTTTACTGCTTTCTCTTGTACTGGCATGCCCTGAAATTGGACACACATTAGATGTGGCCCCACCCGTGCTGAGAAAGAAATAGTCACTTCTCTTGTTATTCCTCTGCTAATGCAAACCAATGTGTCTTGTGTTTTTCTTTCAAACCATCTAAATTGGAGATTTCCTATTTGTGTTGAAGGATAGTAATTCAGGCTTTTTTATACTGCCATGAAGACTGCAGAAATGCTGTGAATTGATTTTATTCTATTTTCACATTAAGGGATGCTGGATTCTCAGGAAAACATTAGACTTTAGCAGTCTGTGGATTAGGGGAAGGCATTAAACATCTCAGATATAAATATCAGAGCTGGCACCAAGAAACATCTGCTGCTATAGACCTTGTAAAAGGGAAAAACAAAAAGCACCTCAGAAGGAAAGTGAAGTTATATATATGGTTTGAAAGGTGTCATTCAGCCACCGGGGAGGCCATTTGATCCAAAGGAATATTCACCCCTAGAATGTTGGCCAGACAGGCTGTTCCATGAGGGGCAAGTGTGTCTCTGAATCCTGACACAATCCCCCTTGCTGGGAAACGAAAGAACTCTTCACCCATTCTTTGGCCCCTAGGTGATGTTTCTTTCCTGGGAACTGCATCAAAGAGACAGTACTCACCAGGAAGAAAGAACTAACAAAGGGAAAGTATAATATGAACCTTGGTCTTCAGCCCAGCATAACAAAAGCTCTTCTCATCAATACAATGTCCCTTTTTCCTAGCTCAGAAGTGAACCATCTCATTTTTTACACAGGCAGGTTTACTGCTGCTTACAGAGTATTTCAGAGCCTCAAAGGCAGTAATAATGCAGTTTAGATTCAAAATGACTCTTATGATATAAATCAGCACTGGAGCATCTGTTCAACTAAGGCACAAAAGGATGAATCCTTGTCCTCCTCTTACCTATGAGTATGTCATCTTTTCCATGCTCTAGCATACCTGCAGATCCTCATGCCAAGATGGTTTTCCATAGTGGTTGTAGGTGTATCTTGTGACTGTATTCATCCTGTCCTGCTGAAGAGTCCCAAGATAATGATGTTTTAATAGCAGGGCAATGTTACGTTTATGGTTCCAGCCCAAAGTCTCGATCACCACAAAATGACTGTTCTTCCCCCAACTTGATAGGTAACCTCAGCACAGTTTGTGTGTGTTAAATGTATCCTTCACTGAGGACAGATTGCTACTAAGTTTCCTTAGCAAAATATTTGGCTTCCAGTTAAACTTTTTGCTTACTGCAAATCATAAACTAAATTGCCACCAAAGTCCTAGTATACCAGAAACACGTGGTAAATTCTCTCTGTGTTTAAATGGGGTTAGTAATTACAATGCAATAAATGAAAAGAAAATGCAGGCTTTTTTGTGTGTATGCTACCCAATTATAAGAGTCATTAATCAACTTCAGAGATTAAATATAAAGCATTTACTAATTAAATAGTGTACACAGAAAAGGCTAAAAGCATCGAGTGGCTTGCTACCATTTCTGTACTGAACCATTTCTACTCTTAACTTGCCTGTATTTGGATCAGCAATCAAAGCAGACATTAAAGCACTGCACAGCCTAAATCATCCAATAAACCAACATGAATTCAACATTTTGTGCATCTACAGGACCTTATCATTAAGACAAACTCTATAAGAGTTTCTTCCTGGAACAGCCCTGGGACTCTTCATTTAGACATCTATTTTCTAGGAAACCTTAGCAATCTTGGATTAAAAATAGTGGACAGAAGTGAGAATGGTCTTTTTAAAAAAAGTATGTCATTGTTTACCATTTTATTCTTTCCTGGGTGGCTTCATATTAAAGCACTGCAATCTTGATAATGAGACACATTTTTATGAGGTGAATTAATCTCAGCTGCACCATCTGAAAGTACAGTAGTTGTGGTTAAGGCTTGGTTTGTTTTGTATAGCCATAAAAAGAGTACAAAGCTGGTGTAAGATATTATTCATATGCAGTGGCAGAGCCAAAGACACAGAGTGTGAGCTCCTGTTAACTCAGCAGGTTTTGTGGTATTGATCTCATTCATTCATTACTACTACGATGAGTACCTTACCTGTGCCCATTTGCTCATATGTTCTGTGTCTTGGTATTTCTGGACTTTCATTTCCAATTAACACCCATAGGGCTATGTAGGTTCCATTTAAGCAGTGATTTTCCTCATTTTCAGAAAGGTTGAAATCTTTGAAATGGTGACACCTATTTAGATTGTATGAGATTCACATGGTTAGAGATACTCTGGTAGATTATATGTTCCTGTTATCTTTAGAGATGATTCATTTTGGCAAGAACTTCTAGTTACCTGGAGGATGTACAGGGCTGCTGTAACAATGAGGACAGCAAACTTTGGAAAAAATTTAGAAAAGGTTTAGAAAATTCACCAAAAATTTGCACAATTTTACCAAGACAGGACAGCTTCCTAAAGGTGCAAGTTAACCATCTTTGCTCAATAGAGCAAACGTGGAAACGATTGGACCCATATTTGTGACTGATGCTTTGCCATAGCGCAGTTTTCATTACTTTCACCATCCCTTTTGATGTTTTCATAGAATGATTAAATTCCAGCATGAAGATGACCATTGTAGCACTTTTACTTCTGGTCTCCATCCAAAGCTGTCTTCTCCTGCCATTCAGTAGTTTGTCAGTATCTGTGGAGAGGTACAGCAGTAATGTTGTGTGAATGTGCCACAAGTCTTTGCACACTGACATTTCATACAGCAGGCTATATCTAGAATAACCAATACTTGGGTGCACATCAGCTTGAAGGGCATCCCGGAATATTTAGCTTTGCAGCAACGGATATGTTTGACACAACTGCAAAGTGCCAGAGTCAGCTAGAAACAAAATGCTAGTCGATTAAGAATGGAAACAATTGAATATTGTTTAAAGTTCAATTCTCTTTGTAATGACTTATTTTTTAGCTGGTTATTAGATGATGTTTATTATTTCCTTTTATTTCAGAACACATTAAAGCTTCAAAAGCCTTAACAAATCTTATTTGTAGCCAAATCTGCGCTTTTTTGGTGTGTTTTTGTCTGACCACAAGGAATGTAGTCTGCTTGAAGTGTTTATCAAAGAAACCATACAAATAGGCAAATTTTGCAGAACAGATTTTTGTGGTCCAAATGCTCAGAATATGCATCATGTTTCACGAACAAGAAGGTATTTCAGCTTAAGTCATTTCACATTTTAATGACAGTATTTATTAGAGATACTATTTGTAAAGTTTTTTCATGTTCTCAGAAAGCAGGTGGTGTCCAAAAGAATTATTCAAATAGCTTTTCTTCTTTACCCTTTTTAATTCTTTCCCCATGGCTTCAAATCGGTGTCTTAAAGCCTACATAAACTTTGAAAAAGGAGAAATATAACTTGTTCCTCCTATTTCAAGAAACAGCTAGAAAAAGCCTTGGGACGAAAACTCAAACAAACTTTAAGGAAGTCCTGAATTCCGGCACTACCAGAAGGTGGGAAATGCAACATTCAAATAAAATGTTAACCTCAGGCTTATCATCTGTACTTAAATTCAAAGTCCAGCCTCTTTCTTCAATTTCATCAGGCTCTAAAAATTTCATGGAAAAAAAAAAAAAAAGTGGACAAAATGTTCATGATTTTTTTTTCTTCATTTTGGGGGTAATTGGAAAGCAGATCTCTTTCTGGCAATGCAGATACTTCATCAACCAGACTCAGCCGTACAGTGTTCCCTGGCCCTCAGCCCTGTGCTGGGTTGGTGGAGACAGAAGGAGCCACAGACCAGTGGCCACCGGGCAGCCCCTAGAGCCAACTAGGTTGCCTGCCTGTGGTCAAGGTCCAGTCCCATGCCCTTTAACATTCTTCAAATACAGACAGCATAAGCTCTAGGGGGGAGAGGAAGAGATTGCAAAGGCTGTGGGTTCCTGTGTGAGATTTCCTCCTCCTCCTCTAGTGTCATGAGATTCAGGTATCTACTGGCCAAAGTCAGATCTGAAATCTTAGAAGCAGCTCCGGAAGGCAGTACTCAGGTAGCAAAACCAGCATTTCACCCTTTTTTGACAGCAGCCATTCTTCCTGGCGAGGCATTCAGGAAATATTTTCCCAGTGTAGTGCCTGCTCACTTGACTTACATTATTTTCTTTCAACAACCCAGTTTGTGATTTGCTTTTACAAATTTTTCACAATGTACATTAATTTCTTATCTCTTTAACCTTTTTCATCGCTTCTCAAAATATTGATCTGTACTCAGCAAATATTTTCTGTTTTTCTAATTATATGTAGCCCTCACATATTTACAGAGACTGTTAGAAGGGCTTTTACCCTGTAGGCAGAATTTCATTCTTGCAGTCATATGCTGAAATTTTTGTTTCAGAAGACAGGAATTCTTTGCTTGCAATTGTGGGACAAGGCATTTTAAATATGAGAATAAATATTTATGTAAGAAAAACCCCCAACAACCGACAGCTGGCTTAAAAATAGACTTCTCAAATGTATTACAGAGGCCTTTTCCTTCTCATGTCTTTGAGCATGCTTTATAACCATCTACACAGAAATAGCTCCAGGCCCAGGTTAATGGTTATAAGGCTCTGAAGAATATGACATTAATTTTCTCAAAATTATTTAAACTAAGTACAATTGATATCAAATAGCAACATACCTTCCTAGCCAGCACAGACACCAAACATCAATGGTCTAATTTTCTCACCACAAACCGCTAATTAAAACAAATATAAAATCTATGTAATGCTCCCTCATTAAGAACAAACGGTGCATTTTGAAAGGATTCATAGTTTTCAGGCCAAGTTTGAGATCCTGAAAAATCAATTTCTGCGTGGGAGGAAGAGGTGGGCTTTTGATGTCCCAGATGAGCTACCATGGTGACAGCAGAAACACGTGCTGTGTGTCCCCTGTCCAGGCAGCTGCAGAGCATCAGCGCAGAGCTAGCTTCTGCAGAGAGCTTCTCTTTCTCCCACACAGACTCAGTTGTACCACCTGAGCTGGGCCGTGGTGTACCAGGACACAGCGAATGCTGAGCAGTTTGTTTTAACCCCTGGGTGCGCAATTCTGGGTGAGCCTACCATAGGTGTCAACACCCCTCAGCAGCGCCCCTTGTCTTTATATAGAAGAGACTCTTGTGGGGAGGTGGTCTAAAAGCTTTCTCAGGTGATTGCAGGAAATCTACCCTTTGTGGGGACAGGACTGGAAAGTGGACTGCTGGGAAAAGGCTGCAGATGACTGTCTGCACTCATATAGGTTGGTGCAGAGCCCCCTCAGAGCAAGGAGAAGGGATGCCAGCAGATCCCAGGGTACGACCACCAGACATAGAAATCTGCTAATCCAGGTCAAAGGCTGTTTCCTACCAGAGCCTGCTTTAACTGTGCAGAGAAAATTCAAGCTAAGACACAGCCACAAGCTAAATAAAAAACATTCTTCCTTTCCCTGTCACAATGATGAAAACTAATTTTAAAAGTATGTGCCTATTATGGGCCTGATAAGGAGCCCGCTGGGCGTCTTCCTAATTACTTGAGTTGCCTTGGGTGGGGTCTTGGACATTTTGATTACCTTTTCCTGCCAATGGGGTCAGCCACTTCCTCTGTGGTGATGTGTGTGCACGTGGGAGACAGAGACAACATTGGGATGGCATTGGCAGACACCCAGGAATATCTGAAGATATCTACCTCTCCAGGAATTCGGTAAGGCCTCAGCAGACTATTTAGCAAGCCACAGGGAACCACAGAGAGCAGGCACTTGTGGATGTTATAATTACAAGTAAACTAATGAAAATATTTGGGCAAAGAGGGAGGCAGAGTAAACAACCACAGGTAAACTGCTCAAAGCCACAAACGTGGCACGCAGCACTTGGCTCCCAACTCTCCTCTGCTCCTGCCCTTCCCTCTTCCCCAGGGGCTGGTATCAGGAGAAAGCAAGGCATGAGGTCACTGTAAGAAGAGGTTTTGGGACAAGGAGGTAGAGTGAGGTAAGAACAACAGGCAGAGCAACCATGGCTGCTAGAGAGAATGTAAATCTTCCCCGCTTTGTGGCCACTAATGGGTCAACACACTGAGGGGAGCTGCCTCTGCTTCAGCATCGGAGTGTCCTGTCTCCTTTCTGGCAGTCAAACACCAAATATAAAGTTCCTCCCCACTCAGTTATCCATAATGACCTAACAGCTCTGTTGCAAATATTATTCTGTGATTAAAATGGGACTTGACACATGCACGGGACCTTGCCTGAGAGGGTGTTTTAGGACCAAACCCTAGTTTACCAGGAGAAAATTAGAATAACGTCAGAGCTATTATCTCCCTGGGACACATGGTTTGAATCCATTTATCTGCTAAGTTTCCTTCTGCTTTCCAACTAAAGACAGCAGGACATGCACATCCCCAGAGGGAGGGAGCAGAGGGAATAAAAGAGGTTATTGTCACACAAGCAATAGCCTGCAAAATCTGCAAAGCTGCTTCATCTTTTTCCCTTTGCTGTCCAATGTTTCAGAAACTTAACTCAGCTGCTGGTGATTTCCATTAGGCTTACTGTCAAAATAAAAATAAAAAATGGAGATAGTGGGTGAAAGAGATGGGGGGAGGAGAAGAGAAGGGATCAACCATCTTTATTTTATGATTTTTAAAAGGATTATGTTAAATTCCTTTTTTTCCTACTTTCCCAGTTTGCTAACATTTACATTTAATCTCACATTGACATTAACCAGCATCTGCTTCTGCATAATGTCTCCTTTCCTTATTCTCCCATTTTGACTAAAATGTGGCATACCCCTTAGATCCATCTCTTAAAGGTACAGGGTCACATTTTGCTTTTCCCTCAGTTCTTCTTGCAATGGCCAGAATTATGTGAGGAGGTGGAGGGACCTTTTAGAAGGGAAATGTGCATAATTTTGGAACACTCCATGCATCTGGTCCTGGTCACAAGAGGAGGTTACCTAATAATGGCTTGACTATGGACTCTACATTCAGAGATTACTGGGTCATAGAAGTGGTCTGAAGAGGACTGTGCCTGGACATTTCTTCCTACTCTTTTCTTCAACCTGCTAGCAAGCACTATGAGCAACCCTGTTATTGTTGGAGTTATGCCCACTTGTTTTCAGATAAAATTGATTGCACACGCTTTCTGTATCCAACCAGCCCTGCGTCTCCTTGTTAGCACAAGGCATGAGATCTCTTCTGGAGTGGAACCAGCTCCAGGTCAGTGAGGCCAAGCTGTTTCTAGCTGCACCAGTCTGGCCAGTGAAATGGCCAGTAGTACAGACCAGTTAGTGCATGGATTTGTAAGGAGGCTACAGGACTGAATGAAATCATGCTAGCTAAGCAGAGGAGCCTGTCCTTATCCCTTATCCCCTAACATGGAGCACAGGCTTCCCCTGGTGTCTGGGAAGGATGGGGATGCTTGTGGCCCAGTAAACTCCTCGGTAAACCAACTCCTGTAATAATCAATGGAAACATTAGACTGGGAATTTAGTCATGTTTAGTCATGTTGTGACTAAATACTCAGAACTTTGTACTAAAAGTGATTTTTCTGTATTTTTTTCTTCATCTCCAGCCACGTTCTGCCATTTGGCTCAAACCTTTACTTCTACGCTATGACTGCACATGCATTTTTCAGGATGTTAATTCTTCCACATTCCTTCTGTGCTTTCTTTTTCCTTTTATTGTCTGCCCTGCAGCACTGCACCGGTGGGGTTATTCCTTATCTCCCTTTACACTTCTGCATGTTCTCCTGACCACCTTATTTCTGCATGAGAGCACTGTAAGAGCTTTCCAGCCTCTGCTGCATCTGTTCATTCCACCACACCAGTAGTGTTGCATACCTGTCCTACTCTGGCTTCCTGCATCTGGGGACTTAGTACAAGCAGTGGGTTGGGTTTGGTGTAGTTTTGCCCAGCTCCTGTCATACATCCCTATGTCTCTGTTGACAGCATCTGGCCTCTCACAACCTGTAGGTAAGATGCATTTGTCTTCCCTGCACTCTGGGTAGCAACAGCAATGCACCCTCTTGGTGCCGAGCTCTTCCAGGAAGATCCACGTTATTAGAGACATAAATTCTGCTGATGAAACAATCACAGGGTCTGAAGCCTGCTTTTAATGACAGGGTGTCATAGCTGTGGGAACACAGATGTATGAAAAGAGAGGGACAGATAGGCATCTTGCTTTGCACTGGGCATTCGCATATTTCTCCAAAGAGGATATTCATAAATCCTGTATCTGTAGATAAAACCCTTACCACTGCTTTCTGTGGTGCCTGACACAATGACTTGGCTCCAAGAGAAGCCAAACTGGAAGCATTTCTTCAACTGTTTGCATAATCCTTTTGAGCTTTGTGGGCTCAACTAAAAGAAGTACTAAATCCAAGCCATTCTTGGTTTGGATTTTAGTACCTAAACCTCATTTAGTGAGGTTTATTAAGCCTAGTTTTGATTATCATATCTCTTGTTACAGGACCACAATTAATGCTGATTGGAAACCAGGCTTTCTGCCCTGCAAAAGTTTTTCCATTGTCAAAAATGTTCTGAGTTAAGACAAATCCAACATCTTTCCGAGAAAAGGGTTGGCTTCTCTCTTCTTCTTAAAGTGGTTTCATTTTGTGTAAGTAATTACTCATTAAGAAGAAGAGTGAGGAAGCCTTTAACTGGGGTTATAAAATTCTCATGGGATGTTGGAGGAGCCAAGTTGGGATCCCTGAGTTAATTTTGGTTTGCTTGAAGGAAATGGAGTGCTTACAACGTAGGAGTCTGAAGGACTCTTTTCTCATGTAGTGAACAGACAGATAAGGCTCTTGTCTCAGACATGGTAGTTACAAGTATTTGAATCCAAGTTTTCCATACCTTGTAGAAATGCACTGTAAGGTTTCATTCATCCACTGAGGTCTGAGTGCTCGCTCAAGTTTGACTAACAGTTCCCTCTGGGGCTGAGAAATCTTTCCTCACAGAATTAGTACATGCATTTTCCCACACCTCGGAAAATTCTAGTTTCATTTCCAAGAAGATGTTTTCCAAGAAGAAACTTACTCATCATAAAGCTCCCTACCACCTCTCGATTACCCGAATCTCACCAATTTTACTATTTAGAAAAAGGACATAGTCTCTTGTTTCAGCAACAGGTGACATAAAAGAAATGGGGCCTCCATTACAGTTTTTGCAACTGTGTGGGACAGAAACAGTTGGGAATAACAGTCATGAATGATTCAAACTTCTCTGAATTAAAACAACTTAGCAATGGTGAATTGTTCAGCTTACAGACACAAGCCAGGTCTCTCACTGTGGCCAGTACCATTAGTTCACTGCTGGTTTGGGGGAAAGCCTGGAGCTAATGAGACTTTTAGTCTCTTAGCATGAAATAGCGCAGTCCAGGATGCAAGGAGCAGCTGATCCAGCTTCTGGAGAATGACAAGTGCAAGGATCAGAGAGGTAGGGGTGCTGCAGTGCAAGCGATTCCATACTACCGTGTTTTGCAGGTATGAAAGATGGTTTACCCTCTTGCTGAGGGAACCACTCTAAGCAGTACGCTCTCTCCCTCCATCCGCAGACACACACATGCATATATGCTTATATAAATAGTTCTTCAAGGAAAAAAAAAAGGGGGAGGTGAGAATTTGCTGGTTTTTCCATTACATTTGCTTTCAAGCTTTTGTGCCAAGCTGAGGAAGGAAGAAAGTGAGAGCACATCTGAAAGAAACCAGCCCACACCCTTCACAGCAATGAGAAAGGTAATTTGGTTGTGTGGTCACCCATGCACTGTGCCACATGCAATCAAGAAATCTTGGCAGATAATAAGAACACTACGCTATTAATTTTGATGTTTGTGGGTGTTAGGCACGAGAGAGGCAGCCTGTTCTGGAAGGCATCAGAGAAAAGTAGCAGGGAGCAGCACCACAAGCTAGATTTTCCCCTGAGGGAACATGTCTGACACAATTGGCAGCTCATTTCTTCTGCCCTTGGATGTGAGCTTCTTCTGAATGCCTCCCTTGTGCTAGGGCTGGTACTGAGCTAAATGTGGGCCTGGTGCCAATGATTACAATTCCCATTAGCTGGAATATACATTAACTTGAGGAGTTACGGACCTCTCCAGCAAGGGAATAGCCTGCTGTATGCATCCATTATTTTTCTGGAGGAGAAGGAACTCTGTTGTGTGCCTATTATTCAGTCTCACAATCTGTTTGTTTGGGGTTTTTTTTTGTTTTGTTTTATTTCGGTTTGGCTTGGTTTGGTTTTTTTTGGAAACTGGCACTATTGAAAATGACTTTATAAAGGCCCTGGGCCAGTTTCATCACCACACTGTAGTGTTTTAGGTTGACAAGCAACGTGGCACCGGGTGGCTGCAGCCTGCAGAGGATGAGGACATATCCCAGCAACCGGCAGCTCCTTGAGCCTGGCAGGATGGCTGGGAAGTTTGCATCTTCCTTTTCCCCACCATGTGAGACCCCACCTTGAGTACTCTGTCCAGTTTTGGGCTCCTTACCACAAAAAAGATATTGAGGTGCTGGAGCGGGTCCAGAGAAGGGCAACTAAGCTGGTGAGGGGTCTGGAGAGTAAGTCTTATGAGGAGAGGCTGAGGGAGCTGGGCATGTTTAGTCTGAGGAAGAGGAGGCTGAGGGGAGACCTTATCATGCTTTATAACTACCCGAAGGGGGGCTGTAGAGAGGCGGGGGCCGGTCTCGTCTCCCAAGTCACAGGAGATAGGACAAGGGGNNGGGGAGGTTTAGATTGGATATTAGGAAACATTTCTTCAAGGAGAGGGTTATCAGACATTGGAATGGGCTGCCCAGGGAAGTGGTTGAGGTGGAGGTGTTCAAAAGTGATTCAAAAATCACCTCCTTGGAGGTGTTCAGAAGACAGGTTGACGTAGTCCTTAGGAATATGGTTTAGTGATTTTTGTTAGGTTGATGGTTGACTAGAAGATCTTAAAGGTCCCTTCCAACCTAGACAATTCTATGAGTCTATGATTCTATGTATGTAACACATAAGGCAAGAGGCTGCCCTGCAAGCATGAGCAGAGAGAGAGGCATCACAGCTGGGAAGAAAGTCTCTTGAAAGCTGCAGTGGCTTAAATGGCTGTGAGAGATCTTTGGAATGCAGGGCATTACCTGTGGTTTATGCTCACCCTTGCTCCTTATCCTTAAATACATCTGCCATCCCATATAGATTTTAGCTATAAGCATGAGTTGTTAAATCAATGAGCTGTCTCTTCTCTTGAAGCCTAGGATCCGGTCTAAGGCTTCAAGATGCTAATCACTTTATAGCTGTTTATGAAGAAAAATCCTGGTTCACAAGTGGGAAAAGTTGTCTTGAACAATCATCCAACACCCCATGTGTTCAGGATATTGATTGCTACTTTAGTCTGTGCAGATGAGGAGAGGAGGCTCTGACCTCCTTTTCCTCTCCAACCTCTGTGTTATTTTCTGAGCTGTCAGTAAAACTGTGTGTCTTGGCTCTTATCATTATCATCAAGTTGCTGTTTCACAAAAGAGTCCTGAGGAAAGGCCTGGAGAAGTGAGGAGCTAGTATCTGCTGCTGCTCTTGGGTGTCCTCACACTCTCCCACCACTGAAACAGGTGTCTTGATTTTAAACTTGGAGAAGCCGGTCACTTTCTCATCCCCTAAAGCTGCTAAATAAATCTACATGCTAAATATCTCTGTTGGTTAGGCCATTAGGGAATGAATTACGATGTGACACGTTTGAATAAAATAAAGGGAAAATTTGTTTCTCTCTTCCCTTGTCTTTGTGGCTCACTACAATCAGAGGCACAGTATGGTGCATTAATTGGAGCAGGGCCCCAGCAGAGGTAAAGGCTCATGTGTTCTTGGTACGGCACAGACAGTCTCTGGCCAAGTGATTTTACAGTCTGAAGAGATAAGCAGATGAGGAACAAAGGCAGCATTGTCTTCCCTGTTCTGCACACAGGGAACCAAGGCAGAGAAAAGTCAATGATTTACTCCAAGTTAGTCTTTTGGTTGAAGCCTGCATCACAGAGAGAAAGAAATGGCAGGGTCCTTGAATTCCTCTTGAAGACCTTTGCCACAAAGTTAGTCTCATATTTGAAAACTTTGGTGCTTCAGAAAATTATTAATTGCTTGTCTGGAGGTCTGACAGCTGAGCATACTACTTGCTACTTGGCTTGCTACTGTAAGTAACTCTTACATGTGTGAGGGTCTGCACATTCTCAGTGGACCTGAGATGTCAGGCACACATAAGGCCTCCCATATATTTTTGGAGGATGTTTTGAGTCCCTGCATCCTCTCTACCTGCGAACTCATTTAAGGAGCCTGTTTAGGCAACTAGGAACAAGCAGTGTTTCATTTTGCAATAAAAATGCAATTGCTTTTTAATTTCTCAATGTAGAAAAGCTTGATGGGGTGTAGAATGCTCATTTTGCAGAAGTGAATGTTAAGTTTACAGACTGTGGTATCTTAAGGTTCAGAATTTGCTTTGCAGGTCACCTGTTGCATCTCTAATTTCTTTGTCCACATGGCTTCTCAAGGAGAAAGGAAGAGCTGGACCATGCTTTTACTTCCATCTGGAGGGAATGGGTTGAGTTGTTCTTTCATGTCACTCCTGTTTTAAATCACCTGCACTCCCCTGAAGAGGCCCACCAGTGCTACGCTGGACTAAACAAGTGGGAATGTCAGTGTGTTAACTGGCAGAAGCAATAGGTGGAAGTAGTTTTCAGAGCAGGAACAACCGGGAACTAACTTCCACATTGTGCTTCCCATCGACTCAAGTTTTATCTCAGGTCTTTTTTATAAGAGCCCAACTCTGTTCAGTTCCTGTGCCTCTATGCTGATGCCTAATCTCATCCCCATCGGGCATTCAATCCCACCCCTCTTCTGTCATTCTCTTTATATGATCCAGCCTCATCCCACTCCCAGCTGACTCTTTACATAGTGCTACTGCATTACACCCTAGCTCTAATACTATCATCACATAATCCATCTTCACCATGTCTCTAGTCTTGTAGTTTTATAATTATTATACAGAGTCTTTGCCTTCCTCTTCTCCCTGGGGCAATTTCTTTCAACAATTTCAACAAACTGATGAATCTAGGGTCATAATCTAAACTAAAACATAAAACCTGTAGAAAGCTATGGTCTGACTGTTCTTGGTAACTATTTGTGGTAATGAGCTTATGTTTATCATTTGGTGTTTCACTTTGCTCCAGAGATCACATCAGTTATTCTTGGTTTTGTATTGTCAAACTCTGTTGGTTTTTTTTTTTTTTTGATTTAATATTTCATAGCTCTATTTACTGGAGAGTTTTTCTTCTTCTGTCTTGAGGATTTAATAATAAAACTCCCCCTGTGAATGTTCACTGCTGTCATTATTGACTTTCTAGACTGAAAGGCAGGAAATTCTCTGCATAGCTGGCCTTCCTTTATGATATTAGCAGTGATTTGTGACAGAAAATTCTTGTCTGCTTCATTTCAGACCTCGTCCTACAGTAGCAATGTTAACAGCATTTTCTGTTGCTTAACTGCAAGTCATGGCCTTGGTGTTTGCATTGGCTTCATGCCACTGGAGCTTACATGGCTGCCAACAGGTTGCAAAAAAAGCAGAACTGATGGAATCTTTCAAAAGTTTAATTTTCCAAAAAGGGTTGTGCTCTATTACCAAATAAGGACTACACATATATAAACTGGTATAAATCAGCACAGATTCTCTAAGGCAGGTGTAGCTTTAGTGATTTACATCAGCAACTGCCCTAGCAGCCACAAGGGAAATTAACAGTATGTATTTTATAAGGTGCAACAAGAGAAAGAAGGCAGACTCCCATCAGTGACTTTCCAAGCTAGCTTCTGCTGACTCCATGCTCCTTAATCTCTGGGCTGGTGTGAATAGCACCCCCTGGACTGATGCTTGAGGAAATGAACAAAAAAACCTTGCATATTGTCTTGAAAATTTTTGGGGAAAAAACCATATCCTTATATAGAGCAACACACATTTGACCAATGCAGCCTTACTAGCACATTAGTTTTATGAAGTCTTAATTTAGGAGACACCCTGCCTCAGCATTGCTGGGTTTAACTGTGAACATGCTTAACTTCACTCTGAGCTGTATTCACAGCCCCTGTTTCAGTATCTAGGCTATCTGTACAATGCCTGGGGAGAAATCCTGGTGTCTGAGAATGATTCACATAATCCAGGCTGAAACACAGAGAATATCTAAGCTGGTCAAGAGGAAATACCAAGGAAAAAGGGGTATATTAAATTTTGTGTCTATTTAGAGCTTAAAGCTAGTGGGAGTTATTTGTCTCTGCTCAAGTTTTCATTGTAAATATGAATGCTCTCCTGACCTTTTTTTTTAATCTATAACAGGAGAGGAATCTCTTCTTAGTTAATTTGTTAGTCTACTCAAGTAAAAATAACTCTTCTTCTGTAGGCAACTTGAACTTTCATCTTTTATATAAGCCTGGTGAATAATGAAATATCGGTGGAATATATCCTGCTTCCAAAAAAAACCACCCAAAAATAAGATGAGTAGGTAGTAAGACCTGCATCTCATGTGAGTGCCGTGATCGTGGAAAAAGAGTCATCCTCATATTCGTTCTCTCTGCCACAATGAATATTTCATTCCTTCCGGCAGATACCAATAGATTCAGCAACAGATTTGAAAAACTCCATCTCAGAAGATCCTGTAATTCAGGTCCTAGAGCATCTCTTATGGTATGTGTTCACATCTCCTCAGGCAGAGGAAGGATCTGAGCTAGGACACATGATAAAGCAGGCGACTTCTCAAAAAATCAAGTCACAGACTAAAATGGGTGCTCCACCTTCTTTATGATTATGTGGAAAAAACTGAAAAGTGCAACATGAGACCTGAAAAGGGGAATCTGAAGTCATATATTTTTGTAATTATTAAGGCAAGTCTCAATATTTTGTTTGAAATATGAAATAGGATGTGAGCAGCTCAATGTTTTCAAGTTAGATACAGTGATACAAGCATTTATGGAGCCTTACAAGGGAAGCTTAGATACACAAAGAATTCAGATATCTGCAAAGCTGCATGGGCAGAATTTAAATTTTGGTTATTTAAATGTGGATCTGTAAAGTCTCAGCTTGGCATCTAAGTGCTTTTGTGAATGTGAACTCTGGCAGCTAGATCAAGGTAGCAAGGGAGCGCTGGGGTAGGAGGAGAATTAAAAGATGCCTCAAAGACTCTTCCAACTTATAACTATTACACTGTGTGGATATGTAAGCTTCATCCTGTCTGCCACTGCTTTGAGGCTTGGTGAGATTTTGCTGTCCAAACTGCTGCTGCAGAAAGCTGCAACCTCAGCTGAGGTGCCAGCAAGAGTTACTATGGATAATGAGGTTGAAATGCCAGTAGTCCAGTTTCAAAAGAACTTCTTTTCTTCTCCTGGGAGCTTGTGTACAGCTATTTTTTTCTCTCTTTGTGCTACTAGCTATGAGAATATTGCTTGGCCTCTTGTGGAAGCTACTTACTTTTTTTTTTGTTGGGGGGACTGGTGCTGTATCACAGAATTGGGAGCTGCTGCAGTGCCAGATTGGGGGCTTATATTTTGGGCAGAGGACTGGATCAGGTCTTGGTTTCTAGCCCCAGCTCTACTCTATTTATTCAGTGAGTGAGTCACGTTGTGTCTGTGTCGCCATTTATCCATTTCTATGGTGGGAAGGAGACCAATGTCTGTGTCATGCATCAATATTGTTCCACTGTGCTGGCACACTAGCAGGCAGATGTCGCATGGCCTATGGAGCAGGGCAGGGCTCTGGCTGCAGAACAGAGTTTCTGGTTCAGAGGATCTTCCTCCCTGCACACACTCCATTTTCAAATCAAAGCAGGGTGAAACTAAAAATATCTGTCTCTATGGTAGGAGATTTGCAAGGGACTCTCGTGGAAACTGAGGTGTCAGGGCAGACTGAAACCCTGCTTTGTGTTTGGCAGAAGCTCGTCAAAGCCAAAGCTGAACTGGCCTCATGAGCTGATATTCTCCAGTGAAAAAGAGATTATTTATCTTGGAAGACCCACAGGCTGCTGATCTTGGATCACCCATTGCCTTGTTTCACCTTCTATTCTCTTTCTATTCTATTCTCTCCATATTATTTCCCACAGTGAGCTACTGAAGAGAGCATAGAAACACCTCACCTGAAGCACTGGTCGCTCAGAGCATCCCCTGGGAAATACAGGGTTTCTACACTCCCTGCCTGCTGAAATTGTCCTTTCACCATGATAGCACCTATGATGGGAAGGAAGGACAGCTTTGGAGTACCAGTACCAGCTCTCTGCTCTCACTGTGCATGGGCCACAAAAAGGAAGCTGACAGCTTCCCTGTTCAGTCTCCACCTACTTCATTCCTCCCTGCCCTATTTCCAGGTTTCTTAAAAATACTGTGTGGGCATAGCAGTGTGTACAGACACTCACTTACAGCATCAGGATGGAATAATCAAGTGGAAAATCTGCTCCCTTGGTATCTAGTCACATTGCTTAGAGTTGCATAAATGTCCATTTTCACCTCAAACAGCCTGCCAGAGGCAGCAGTTGGTCACACCTTTCCTGTGCTTGAAAGGTCTTGCTTACTGGGGGCACTGGAGGTCTTGCAGCTCCAACACCTAAATTTATGAGAATTGGCAAAACATAACTGTGACAGTGTCTAGCACTACACTGATTTAGGACCTCAGTATCGACCAGCCTGTCGACCAACTCTCAGACTCCTTGCTTCAGCAGCATAGTACCCTCTCCCACCAGACTCATCTTCAGGATGAATTCTTCACCTCACCATTTAGCTCCTCTGCTTGATACTTCCAAAGCAATCTAAGAGCTTTTAATATTTATAAATAGTGAAAATTGCTACCCAGCTTCAACATTCATTATAGTTGCAGTGATTCAAACCTCCCGCATAGGAAGAAACTGCCTTGAGCTGAAACTGAGCAACTACCTAATAAAATATAGTCATGAGATGAATAGAAGCTGTATAGTTGAAGGGCCCTGAGCATGTTTGAAAGATTTATTTCCTGGAATCATCTGGAGGGCTTTTTAATATGGAGGATATGACTTTCTGTGTATATATGTCCATATGGAAGAGGAAAAGATCTACAGTTTTAAGGGGGAAAAGAGGCGTTTACAATTCTTGTGGAGATGCCAAAGGGAGAGCATTATTTATTTTACATGGACCTGTTATATTTACAGCTGCATTTCCTGAAAGAAAACAGATGCGGGTGCATCATTCACATCTTAAAGTCAAATTTGCCCTACAGTTGTGGTACACACAGAGACTCGGTCAAAGCTGAAATGTCTGAAGACTGCACTCTGGGGCCTTGAAACACAGATGGGGAGAGTTTGTATTTGAGCTCAGATAAGGAAAATGCTGCTAGAGAGGATTCCGTAGTCAGAGTCAGATCGAGAAGAAACAAATAATAATTAAAAAAATCACGTATGAAGTGGCTTCAGAGCAACATCTCCAGGGTATGAAAATAGAGAGATCAGTAATTGTCTCATGCCCTCAGATCCCTTTGAGCGGTGTGCCAGTCTTATCACACATCTTTTCCGTATCTCAGCTGCTGCTCCTCTGTTGCTCCCAGAGTGCTTGCTCCAGAGGCTGGAGGTGGAGGGGAAGATTAAGGAAGGAAGTTCCTGGCATTCTTCTCTTTTCCCTTTCTAGGCTGGATATACGATGCAGTGAAAATGAATGAACATCCAGTCGGTGGCAGCCAGGAGGCAGAGCCATCCCGCAAGGAACTTTCTGCACAATAGTTGCAATTATGGTTCACAAGGAGACAGAGCCTCCTTCATTCTCTCTTATCAGTTGCTATTTCTTTAGGTGTAAACAATGAAATTATACAGCACCTCAGAAGAGCTTCCACCACTGAAAGTCTGTTCCTTTGTTATCCCACAGAATTTTAAGTTTTCTCATATTTTTCTTTCCTTTTTCCTGGTATTCACATCCTAAGTGCTGCTTCCGCTTTGTCTACCTCACTTAGAAACATCTTGTTCACAGCTCCTGCTGACATGAAGGTTGTCATGCCAGGATAGCTAGGCTGATACAGTTAAATTAATGAAGCCATCTATACCCACTCTGTTCGCTTGCTAGAGGGCTTCCATTAAGGTGGTTTACTAAATTAAAATGTACTTCCTCAAGCCATACCTACTGGTTAAAGTCTCTCCAGTAGGAGTTATACCACAATGTTTTTTCCTCAGTGGTTGACAGATCATTGCTCCCTTACTATGGTGTAACTTGTATGTTCCTGATGCAAATCATCTTGAATTGCCCATGCTGATGACTGGATCCACCTCCTCCAGAGAGTGACTCACTCATTCTAAGTGACTTCTCTAAGCTAGGTAGGAATAATCATCTTCTTGTGGCATCTATCTTTCTCTCTCCCTTTCTCTAGAGAATGTAAAAATAATTTACTCCAGTTCCATAATTTCCAGACAGATACATATGAATGAGTCCACTCTTAGCTTTAACCTTGCATTCAGACCAATCCCTAATATGTACTGGTAACAAAGACTATATAGTTAGCCACCCTCTGCTTGAATTATATCTTCTGTCATCTTCTTGGCATGTAAAATACTGTCTTAAATTCATGTGCTATTCATGTAGGAGTAACCTGAGGCAGTATGAGCATAGGAAAATCTGTACGTGTAGGAAAAGAAGTGGAGTTGCCTTAAGCAAGACAACCTTATTTGACCCTCCTCCTTCCTTTACAGCTGGTATTACTTGAAGTTGGGACAGAAAAGAATGAGGGGACTGAGGCTAAGGCCAGACTTTGGCATGAGGCAGACAGGAGCTGAACAGGTTTTCTCCAGGCCTTTCTGCCAGTGTCCATTAATTCTGAGCCACAGTGCCCTTGCTCATTCCAGCTCTTGGTCCTTTCTCTTAATTCCTCTATTTATACCTTCTGACCTAGAGTATCCTTTCTTACGTGCCAAGTTTGACACCAGTGTAAATTCAGGGATTTCTGTGGATTTCTTCCTGGCTATGAAAGAAGAAAATTAGACAGATCATCTCTAGACACCAAATGGAGTATCTCCTCTCCCTTCATTCTGCTAAATATTCATTATATTATATAAGTATTATATAAGTATTCCCACGAAGCATCCCCCAGTGGTCCTCAGCCTTGTCCTGACACTGCTGCTGAAGCTGTGTCAGGGACAGTACATACCTGCAGCTTGCTCCATGTCGGGTTGCTCTGGGATAAACGTTTTCAGTGTTGCCTTCCCTGGGGCCAGTGTCAGGAAGCAGATGCCAAGTAGTACCCTTTTTGTTTAGCATCACTTCTCCACATTCAGCCTGTAGATTGTCTTTAGAATTGCTTAGTGTTCCCCATATTACCACTGAAGAGGGCCAGTTCAGGATTTGGACCTTCCTGTTCTCTGCACTGGCCAAACGGAGGAAAAGGCCGGGAGAACCGGAATCTAAGCACGGCATTATATGTTCTTAATAAAGGAGCGATTATATGAATCACAGTAGCAAAATGTTCTTGCAGAGCACATGCCCCACTCCCTGACTTAAGTGTCCAAGGGCAGCTGTACATCATTCCAGAGGAGGCTTTCGCCTTAGACATGGGTTAGCGTATAGTCTGCTGCATGACGGAGGAGTAGCTGCAGAGCTGGGATTTAAGCATGTCTTTTAATGAAGTTACTTGTGGCTGTTTATTGGACAAAAATAAATTCCGCTTGGCCCATATAACAAATGAAACTCAACTACAAAAATGTAATGATATTTATTCACACAGCTGCCAGCAAACTCACATGCACCATGAGTCATTCCAGATGTGGATAAAAACTAAGTCTGTCTGTGAAAGTAAGTTTCCTGATCCCGAGGAGACTTGGTTTGGGAGAGGAGCTGCACACTGACTTCAGCTGTACTCAGAAGAACAGACAGGTTCTCCTTCAAAGGGGGAGGGGGAGAGGAAAAGCCATTTATTTATTCCTGAAAAGAAAGGAGGTAGGAAATAGAAAAGCTAGTATACAGCTAGACATATTTATTTTAAAGAGAAGGATGTTTTGGAAGACTTTGCCGCTGCTGCTGTTCTGTTACAGTGCTCATGCCACTGTGACCAACAGATGGAGCAGAGGTAAGATTTTAAACATGAAAAACTATTTAAGAGAAAACTCTGAGTTTGTAGATTTGCTCTGAAATTATATATATATATATATATATAATTTGTCCCTCCCAACTTTGGAATTCTTTTTTTCCTGCATTAAACAGGAGATCAGCTAAATAATTATATAGACTAATAGAAAAAATAGATATGCATAAATGCCTAAAGGTAAAATTACATATGTATTCTATTATAATACAAATACATATATACAAAATATCCCAAGAAACAAAACTACATTCTTTTCTCAGTTTTTCATTTCTCTCTCCTTCTTTTTTTTTTTTTTGCCTTTCACATTAACAACAATTAAGGGTCATGAAACCTTAAGGCAAAAACATTTGCAGTCACAGGTGGCAAATTTGTCTGCTCCACTAAGCAGATACCTGGTAATAGTAAACATGACGATGCCTGGATTGTGTAAGGTGCCTAGGAATGGCTACGACCCTACCCTGACAGATTAGTACATACAACATAGAGAAAGCTACCTGTGGTGTTACTGGGCATCAGCTGCTAATATGAACATACATAGTTGTGACATATTTGTCTTCAGGTGTGTGACAGTGACATATGAAATGGTTTGGGACTACTGGATTGCGTAGGAGCTGCTTGCTTAAGAGCTAAGGATGATGCCCTTTCTCTTTTTTATTTTATTCTCTCCTCTGGTATTTGGCACAAGTTCGGCAGCTGCTGGAAGTAGAGAAAGGAAACACCTCCCAAAAGATTTCTTTGGTTCTGATATTGAAATTCACAGATATTTAAGGAACTGGAGTCTTTTTAAAAATGAAGAATTCAGATGCTCCCCTCCCCACCCCAATCTCCCGTGTCTTCCTTATTGTAGCTGGTTCCTTTCTAGTCTGCAATTTGGGTTTACTTTTGATGTTATTTGGAAGGCAATAGCTAAATGAAGCAATGAAGACCTATGCAGTTCTGCTAAGGCTGTATGAATGTTTACATACAGTTAATATATATACAGTTACTGGGGGCCCACTGACAGGGCATTGACCTGGGGCTCAGAATGGCAGATTCTTTCCCCAGCTTTTCCATCAGCCTCTTGGATGATTCTGGATGGTGTCATTATACCTACCTGTATCTTCCTTTTCTCTTACTTTGTAATAGAGGTAATGACGCCAATTGTCATCATAAAATTGCTTAATTTAGTAGTAGGTAAATGTTGGGATGTCACATAAAAAGGTGAGGAAATCAGTACTAGATCTGCATATATGCAAAAATAAAGCCCTAGCTTTTGGAAAAATGAATTCACCTTACCTATGAAATGGAAAAAAAGCAAAAAGTAAGGGGTTCATTTCCATGGAATAATCACTATGCAATTTAAGGATGTTCTTCACTTTTGCTAACATGATAATTTTAACTAAAAAAGAACAACACAACCATAAAAGGAATCCATGCAAGTATTCTCCATTATTCTCCTGGAGAACCTGGCTGTCCATGGCTTGTATGGGAGTACTCTCCACTGGGTTAAAAACTGGCTGGAGACCCAGAGAGTGGTGGTGAATGGAGTTAAATCCAGCTGGTGGCTGGTCATGAGGGCTCAGTACTGGGGTCAGTTCTCTTTAACATCTTTATCAATGATCTGGACAAGGAAGTTCAGTTCACCCTCAGTAAGTTTGCAGACAACACCAAGGTGGGTGGGAGTATTGACCTGCTGGAGGGTAGAAAGGCTCTGCAGAGGGATCTGGACAGGCTGGATCGATGGGCCAAGGACAATGGGATGAAGTTCAGCAAAACCAAATGCCGGGTCCTGCACTTGGGTCACAAGAACCCTGTGCAACACTAGAGGCTTGGGGAAGTGTGGCTGGAGAGCTGCCTGGCAGAAAAGGACCTGGGGGTCAACTGTCAGCTGAACACGAGCCAGCAGTGTGTCCAGGTGGCCAGGAAGGCCAACAGCATCCTGGTCTGTATCAGGACTGGTGTGGTGAGTAGGACTCGGGAGGTCAGTGTACCCCTGTATTTGGCACTGGTGAGGCCCCAGCTTGAGTAATGTGTTCAGTTTTGGACTCCTTACCACAAAAAAGACATTGAGGTGCTGGAGCAGGTCCAGAGAAGGGCAAGATGGTGGGGGGTCTGGAGAATAAGTCTTATGAAAATAAGCTGAGGGAGCTGGGGTTGTTCAGCCTGGAAGAAAGGAAGCTAAAGGGAGACCTTATCACTCTCTACAACTACCTGAAAGGTAAAGAAAAGTAGAGAGGTGGGGGCTGGTCTCTTCTCCCAAGTCACAGGCAACAGAACAAGAGGAAATGGCCTCAAGTTGCACCAGGGAATGTTCATGTTGAATATTACGAAAAAAATTTACACTGAAAGCAGTATTAAGCATTGGAATGGGCTGCACAGGGAAGTGGCTGAGGCACAATCCCTGGAGGTATTTAAAACATGGCATGGTGCTCATTAAAATATGACATGGTGCTCAGTGACATAGTTTAGTGGTGTTTTTTTTTAATCAGAGTTAGGATGATAGTTGGTCTAGATGATCTTAAAGGTCCCTTCCAATCTAGACAATTCTATTATTAAAGCCCATTTTTAATCACCATGAATATTTAAAGGAAAACAAGAAATCTACTGTTGCCTTTTGGGAAAGCAGATTGTTTTCAAGCTGGAGGCTCTAAAGCTTGTTTTTTGAGACTTCAGAGGGAAGATAAAATTCATTCTCTGTTGTGATAAGGAGTTCAGTTCTTACAAATATTGCATACAGACATCTGCTGAGGAGGAAAACAGATTTCTTCTCCACAGCTGCTGGGACTATTCAGCTCCAAATATCTTTTAGAAGCACGACTCCTTCAACAATATCTACTACAGAGAACCTCCACTCCCTCTAAACTATCTATGTGTCAGCCCAACCAATCCCATCCTAATCTGCAGTATCTAGAGGGCCAAAGCACTGTCCTAATTTTGTAATTGCTTAGAAACCTAAGAGGAAATTTGAATACCGAGGCAGGACACACCCTTCTGCAGACTCAGAGCTCTTCCCTCCCTCCACATATGACAACTGACTCTTGTCTGGACTAAACCTCAGTCACTTAAGTCTTATCCAGCTCCTGATCTGAATTTTGCAATGGAAAAGCAAAGACACATCAGCATCTGGTCTGATGGAAGACAGATATGCATATCATCTACATGTTGACTAGTAGACCAGATTGTTTACAAAACAGTAGGATAAAGGGTCCTGTTTTAATTAACAACAGTTTTTTTCAGTAGAAATTAACAGTCAATATTAGATAAAACAAGGCCTAGTTTTACTGGTTTTTCCCTAGGGGACATTGGGGCATCCTTGGGTGCCCAGCCCTTGTAACAAAGTATTTAAGCTTTGGCTCAAGAAAAAGCCAGATGTGAGGAAATATGAACATACTTGTGCTGACTGGTGAGTGGGAACTCCAGACTGCCACCTCCCTTTTCCCTTTGCTTTTATTTTTTCCTTTTACAAGCATCAGCAAATGGAAAAAAAAAAAAAACCAACAACAAACAAAACAGTTCTGGCAGAACAGCTTTTTTTTTCTTTTTCTTTTTTTACTCCCTCTCAGCCATTTGTGTTAAAAATCCCACACACTCATCAGTCTACTTAGATCCAGCTGTGGACATTGGTCCAGAAGTCACAGGCCCTTGGTCCCTAGAATGGACACATTCATAATAATAAAGAAAAGAGCCCTAACTTGTGACAAAATAAATTACTTGTCATCATCCCAGATTTCCTTGAGGCTTAGCTGTGATGGTATTACAGATTTTATGAAGCACCTGTCTATGGAGAAAAGATAATATTAGGTCTCTACTGAGTGAAATTCCCTATGTGATGGTAGACAAGAGGTCATCTTAATTTCTGAAGATCCCAAATAAGAATTCCAGATCTTAAGATATGTCTTTTAACTGGATAAACCAAGGAAAAAATCCTGTTGTTCTTTGACAACAAAGATAAAAATACCCAAACGTGCAGCTGTGTCACCAGAGACAGTGTCACCACCTGCCATTCAGTTGTTTTCATCAAACCACTCTGACAGGTACCAATACATTGGAGAGCAGAAGTTAGATTCAGATTTGCATAATAAGAATTGCCTCTTCCCTGAGGAAACCTTATTAGCTTGTTTCATCTCAGCCAGCTGTAGGTTATTTGCTGTAAGTGTTTCTTGATTCACACAAACAGTACACAAACAGTGGTATGCTTGCTATGTGCTTGCTCAGGGAGTGAAGATGCAGTATGATTTCTTGTGGTTGTGGCTTCTTAGACAGCAGGGAAGCAGTTGTCAATGGTAACTTTGCCCCTCAGAGGAAGCTGGAAGAAGAGATGTTGAAAGAAGGTAAGACTCTTTTCACCCATCAGCAAGAAAAGGATGTATTATCTATATTACCACCATCGAGGGTTCATGCTTTTGGGGAATAGCTGTGCTGTGCCTTCCAGACCTCCAAAGTGGTATTATAGTCACATCCAGATCTATCTGGTCACACACGCATTTATTTTGCACCCAGTCTCTTGTGCTCAGGGAAAGTCAAATGGCTGTTCCCTAATGGCGGGGGAACAGTTTGTTCTCCTTAAGGGCTTTCTGCAGAAGGAATGACTTGGGAGAATAGCAAGCAATAGAAATCCTCTTTGATTTCTCCACAACAGTGCAAACTTTTAGTATTTGCTCTAGTGTTGTGGCAACTGAGATGGTGAGTTTGATGGAGCAGCTGCTAAATGTGCAACTTTTGCAGGCTGCTTCTGCTTGTGGGTTTAGCTACAGCAGGCTGGCAGCTCTATAGTGCCAGGAGAGAGAGGACTATGTAGAAGAGAAAAGGACACTGGCTGTTGCTAGAAATCTAGCTAGTCCTTTTAAAAGGAAGCGGTATTTAACATATTCTATACTCTGTGATCATTTGCTACATGCCAGGTTGCTGTGTGGACAAAGGATGGGATTAGGGCATGCACTGCACCCCCACATCTTTTGACCTTGTCTGGCTCTTTCCTTCCCACCTCATATTGCATCCTTAGAGCCAGGCACTCCCTTCTCAAGCCACTTCTGGGATTCCATCACTGACAGTAATATTTGCTTGACATTTTTGGTCTGGACAGCACAAGAGAAGGGAATGTGGCTTCAGTATGCAATTAGAACACAAATGGGCAAACATATATGCCCAGCAGGCCTTGAGTATACCAGGTTATGCTACACTTATTTAGGACATGTTGAGGTTTCCAAAGGTCTGATCTATGGGTAAAAAGAAATTAGACCAGCTGGACTGGCTACAAGAACTTTTTAAAGGAGAACCTCTCCTATGAAGACAGGCTGAGGGAGTTGGGGTTGTTCAGCCTGGAGAAGAGAAGGCTCCAGGGAGATCTTATAGTAATCTTCAGTACTTAGAGGTGCCTATGGGAAAGATGGGGAGGGAGAGACTTTTTACCAGCTGAGTGTACTCAGCAATAGGATGAGGGGTAAAAGGTCTGAACTGAAGGAGGGTAACTTTAGATTGTATATCAGGAAGAATTTTTTTGCTATGAGTGGTGAGGCACTGGGATAGGTTTCCAAGTGAAGTTGTTGAGACTCCATCCCTCAAGGAGGTGTTCAAGGCCAGGCTGGATGGGGTTTTGAGAAACCTTGCCTAGTGGGAGGTGTCACTGCCCATGGCAAGGACATTGGAACTAGATGATCTTTAAGGTCCCTTCCAAACTAAACCATTCTATGATTCTATGAAACTGCAACATCTATTGAACTTCTTTTAATTTCCATAAAGCTATCATTATCCAATTCTTAAAATACATAGCGCACATAAAACAATCAAAGATATGAAATGTTATGAAACAGAGCCAAGTCTGTCTAAGCCTGGCTTTCTAAATAATGTTTCTTCTTATGGAGATAATGCAATATTTCCTTTTTCTCTGGCTCCCATATGATCACTTGGAAAATTGCCTCAATTATCCAAACTTACCTGTTTGTTGGACTCATTCCAGTGTCCTCACTGGAGCTGCAAAAGGCTTGATTGATGTTCTGCAGGGGTTTTTCCCACTTACCCTGAGTTTGTTCCTTAAGTCTGTACCAGTTCCTGGGAATGCATGTTTGTAGGCTGGAGTCTCCTGCTCTGGGGGTTCATTTGCCTGGTGAAAATTATTGCTGCACCAAATATTGCAACTGTACCAGTAAAGAGAGGGAGACTGTCTGAAGGGCAGTCTGGGATTGAAATTCAGAGAAATTAGCTTTGCAGCTGGATGACCTGAAGAAGACAATTGATATATCTATGTTTTTACTTCCTGAATTCCTTTGCAAAGAACTGTATAGGAAATGAGTATAAATGAAAGTCATAGACCTAAAATTAGATCCCTAAAAAACAAATTTTTCCTTCACTGTAAGTAGTAGGAAGGAGGCATTAGATGAATATTTTCTGCCCGTTAGGAAATTAGAAGAAAGCAAAAACCAAAATGTGTTTTCAAGCATGTCTAGAATATATTTGAGAATTAATGAGCTAAGGAGACAACTAGAATATCTGCACAATGGTGTGTGGAGCAGAGATCACAGACCCAGGGCGGAGGCAAGCTGACTGCTTTGCACATCACAGGACAGTGCAGGGACTGTAGCTGGTGTCCGAGCAGGATGATCATCACATTCATGGCATGTGCCCAAGGGAATGATCTGTGCCTTTTAAGAGGGATCACCTGGTTGGACCCAGTGCTACTGATATGGACACACTGCCTCTGGCTCTGACATCTCTACCCTATGCGATGCTGTGCAGTGCAGACGTGGCCATCCCGTTCCCTGTGGCAGATCCCTTGGGCATCAGCCCTGGTGTCAGTCAGTCATTAAACAAAATGATATTGCAGGAATAGCAGAGAAAGGACTGAAGGAGGGGCTGAAAAGGGATTAGTTATTGGCACCTGGGAAAGATGTTCAATGTTCTGAAAGGTAGCTATAATAGTCTCTGAATGGATTTAACCTGCATAGGACAAATATCCAATGGGGTAGGGCTGCAATTGTAATCAAAATCCTTTCTAGTATGTCCCAATTCCCCAAATGCTTCTTCAGGGGCATACTTAATTAATTTAACCTACATGGAGGATGATCCCTGAATCAGAATTCACAGTGGATACCTGAACTGAAAGACATACAAAGGATGCTTAAAAAAATCAAAGTTTATAATCTCTTCTAGGGCAATGATGCTAAACTGTGATGAGATCAGGAGGATAGATTATAGAAACTTCCACGTTTTAGTTTAGATCACAGATGGATATTGTTCTCTATAAAAGCAGTCATGCTGTTAGCAAAGAAGGATCTAAGTGATTCTGAGGCTCTTTTCACCACAGGACATAGCCAAACAATGGCTAAAGCTTACAGCTTACACAGTCATAAATTGGCTGGCAGAATCAAAAGTTAAGAAGGGAAAGGAGATACACAATGTTGAGGAAGTCTGGGTAAGCAACAAGAGGAAGACACATGACATAGAGCTCTCTTCTCTTTGATATGTGCCAGACTAAGTGAGAACTATCAGCTGAAAGTAGTACCAGTAGAATTTTCTCACTGATCCCAGCTCTATCCGAGTACTGAGGACTGGCAACTCAGTAAGACATTTGCTGCCAATTTGGTCATTTTGGGGGGGATTCCTGTATGCCGTAGTGTCCCGTCTATCAGCCTTAGTCCCTGGTATAGAACTGTCATGGGTTCCAGATCAGTTTGCACAAGGGTCCTTTGTGTCCCAACCAAACACAGAAACATCTCCTGCCATTCAAATCTTCATGACAGTTTCATATGCAAATAGTTCCCTTCACCTAACCTTTAACAACTGCCTTGCTGTTCTTAATGCATGCTGTTAAGAAAATGTTCCCTTCCATAGGTGAAGCAGCTTTGTTACAAATGAAATAACTCATGTACAAGTACAAAGACAGTAGAGCATGCTGTGAGTCCCCCCCCAAATTATCTTAGACTTTACTGCTGAGCCCAGGGATCCCACTGGTACCTGGAATTATGCAAGCACACAGTTAAAAAAAAATCCTTTCCCTCCCCAATAACCTTCAGTGTACTTAGGAGTGGATAGGTAGGCATCCCTTTTCATTGTGGGGTACAGGGTAATTAAAGCACTTGCCCCAGTTCTCTTCTGGATGACTGTGAGTGTGTTGTCTTGTATGTTGTTAATAGTAGTGATTTTTTTTTTTACTTATTCTGTTTCTGAATCATAAAGTGCTTTTCTTGTTTTCTTGGGGTAGGTCATGACAAATTCTGCAAAAGCATTAGGACTTTTCAGGCAGAAAGAAATCCTGTCAGAAGCACTGAATGGTACAATGTCATTGAAAGGAAAGTCAGCAGGTCTTAATGAACATCATCAGGCTGAAGAGGCTCTGATTACTCAAATGGTGACAGGCAAGATGTAAATTGCTGAGGTAAAGCACTGCATGGTGAAGCATTTAACTGCATGCAGGGCCTGTGCTCGGGTTCAAGGCAGGGCAGGCCACATAGGGCCAGCCTAGGATGCTGGAGACGATCTCTGGTGCTTGCCCGTATGCGCAGCCTGCACCCATCTTGATCTGGGGCTTTGAAAAATCATCCCTTCTCCCTCTGCACCCTGGAGGTGTCCCGCTCAGAAGTGTGTCTGAAACCTCATTCATGATGTGGAATTTGGTCTCCTGTAGTAACCCTGATTAAGAACTTCCAGCCCAGATGCATTATATGCTGGTTAAAGTTTTTTTCAGCAAAAAGATGCTGGCAAGGGTGAAGCTCACGCAAGTCAGCTACATGGATAGCTGATGGTGGGAAGCAGAGGAGGAAAAGTACCAAAGCATTACAAAAATTAATTAAAAAAAAAAAAAAAAGCAACTTGAGGACAAGCTACAAATAAGACTTGTAGGGAGGCACATAGACGAAAGTCCCCAAAGGGGGGGTCATCTATGAGGTTTTCTCTCCCGCTGGAAGGAAAAAAAATCAGAGGAAGGGATCCTGTATGCTTCCATTGTCCCTGTGACTCTCATTACCCTGAAATCCTGTTTTATTTGGCTATTACTATGGCAGCTTTATGATATATCTCCCACAGCATACTTGCTCATACAGACACATTTAACTAGCTTGAATCTGCACCACAAATCACTACTCAGTGCCTAACTCTTTTTATCCCCCCCCGAGGTGCTCCAGGCTGCATCAATAACCTGACTCTCTTGTCTCATTATCATGGTGCTTGTGGTAGGGTGAAATCAGTGCTGGGGTTGAGATGCAGAAGAAGGTGAGGAGGAGAGGAGCGGAGTTAAATATGCTCCCCTATTCCCAGCTTCTACAAACATTCCTTTCCTCTGGTGAAAGCGTATGTGGGGCCTTTCCTGGCCCAGTTTGACAGTTAGATTTGGCAGCTCCCCAGTTCCCTTGAGATCGGCACGCATACCACTCGTCCTCTGGAAATTCCTCTCCAGCCACAGGGAAACAGGTTACCAGCCAGGAGCAGGACTCCAAACTCACTGAGTCTCTCTCTGCTTGGGAGGAGCCAGGTGGGTAGCTGAAAAAAAGTCACTGAGAAAGGGAAAAATAAGTTGTTCAATGCTCAGAGGTTATTTGGGAGGAAATGAGACAGTGGAAGGGCAATACTGAGCTGCAGTCTTGTGTTGGAGACCCAAATGCACAAGGTCTTCCATGATGCCTTCATCACCCACCACCCATTGGCATGGCACTGGGGAAGCAGAACACTTTGCTTAGGTTTTGCCTAAATGCAAAAAGAGTTAACTGTACTAGACCGGATGTGGATATCTGCTGCAAGCCAGAACATCAGAATTTCATCGTGTCCATCTATTTGGCAGGTGGTGGCATGCCCCAAGCGGAGCCAATGCTTCTAATCTCTTATCTGTCTTGGAAAGAGTATAGACTTTCCAATCTATCAGGGCTTATTTGAACACAGAGAAAGAAATAAGAGGCAAAGGCAAAAGGCAGAGATACTGAGAAAGAACTGGAGAGAAAGCTGGAGGTAAAAATGGAAAACGGAAGGGAGTGGTATGAATGAGAAGAAAAGAGGAAGAAAAAGGAAAAGTGCGGAGAAAAGGTGATAAATGTGGATGGGATAGTTTAAGTGCGCATATGCTTAAGATTAGGGTAGAATTCAACCCCTTGTCAGCATGGCATGCATTCCCATTTGAACCCTCCCTTCAGAAGGTGTCCATCTGTCATAGCTGGTCTTTATCTTATCTGTCTGTTTCTCAGGCTCATGGTTGCATTTCTCTGGAGCTGGCACTGCCTTTTTCTCATGTAAGAAGGACTAGTGCTTGCCTCACCCCCACCAGTCTCTCAGCACACCAGGATACTGAGACACACTAGTCTGGGCACTTCAGCACCCAGTCACAGTATAAAAGCTAAAGTTACTGCTACTGAATCAACAATATGTTGAGGTCTGCTGTGCACATTTCTGTTTTGTTTTGGCTTTTGCCATTTAAGGCATGCTGCATTTTTATTTACTGCAATTGTTCATGACTTGGCATTGAACAAACTCCATTTCCAGTTAAACACTACTTGCAGACATCCTAATATAGTACGATATGTGGTAAGTGAAACCATCCATTTGTCATAGTCATAGCAACTTCTGGTTTTCTGGATTGCCATGCCAATTTGGCAGAAAGCTTTGGAAGGTAATAAGTCTAATGATAAAAACGTATATATATTTTGTTTTGTTGCTTTCTACCTCTAGAGTTTTTACTAAACAGAGCTCAAAGGGGCTAGCCTACCTTGACTTGTACTTAGCAAATCTAAAGCTCAGTTGGGTCCTCACAATGATATAAGGATAGAAAAGTACCCAATGGTTTTTCCATACTGGGTTGTCCCATGACAAGAATTAGATACAATCAACAAAAATCAGATACAGTTAAGCTCAAGTGGCAAAGGGTAGTGTGTGACCACCATGCTGGGCTCTCCGGGGGAAGGAGGGTGGTGATGTGGCCTGGCTTCCACACAGGATGGCTGGGAGAAGCCAGGGTGAAGCAAACAGGCATCACGGTGTCTGAGCTCAGAGAACCCCAGTTTTCATGAAAGGACTACAGACACCAGGTATCCTCTGTCAAACATCAGTAGGAGCCAGAACCTGCTTTCTGGCCCGTGCTTAGGTTTTTTAGCTGCATTATCTGACCTTCCTGTACCAGGGCCCTGGATCTCACTGTGCCCCATCTCTCCCTAAAACCAGCACTGCTGCACAGAGAGAAGACACCAGCCACTCGTGTGAGGTCTGGGCAATGCTGCATGCTGTTGATGGATGGAATCCTCCAGGAATGTAGAGAGCTGAGAGGGAGATTTAGATTTTTAGCAATGAGACTGAGAAAGACAAGGCAGTTACAGGCTGGCAATCACACAGATTAAGGGCTTGTTTTACCATGGTGCTGTATTTCCCATGTTCACAGCAGGAAAGTGCTGTGGGCTGCAGCTGGTCTGTCTTTAAAGAATCTGTCTGGTAAATAGCTAAGTGTTAGGGATGCCATAAGAAATTGTCTTTCCCTAGAAAGACATTCCTTTTCTAGCCAGAAAGTTCATTTAGGGAGCAGGCTGTTAGACACTTGCTGAGAACTTCTGGATGTCCTTCAAACCCCAAAGACTAACTGCATGTGCCACAGACCATCAACCCAGCACGCATCTGGTTATGTCAGCCCTAATCTCTGTGCATGCTGCTCACAGCCAGCATGGTCCAGCTGAGGTGAACTCCAAAACTGAACAATATTCAAAGTAAAGTATCACCATCAAAGGCAAAGAGCTCAGTTTTTAATTGCACAAATTTGTCGGTAACGCAAACATAACCAACTCATCATATGTCTTAAATTCATTATACCCCTCCCTCCTTTCTATTCACATGATCAAAGATAGAATTGTGTATAGTGTCCAGCTGGCTTTTCAGACTCATCTATGATGTCCCTCAAGAGCTTCTCTTGCCTGATTGAGTTCATGCTGCCAAACAAGCCATAAACTGTCAACATAGCAAACAAAGCATATTTCCCCTAATGCCTCTATATATGAATGCTGTTCAACCTAAGGGTGGACCTCAGCACCCCCTGAATGTCTGCCCATTGAGATGGAAAAGAGTGCTTGTCCTTTGCACTGCAATTCAGCTGGGAATGGCTACTTGAACATGTTGTGGTTTACTTAGTTGTTTTCAAAACCCAGTGTACTTCCTTGTATGTGCTTTTGTTGACAAAGTAGTGCATGCACTATTTAAACAAAATTACAAATTGCCTTCTGAGTGTCCCTTTCACAACAAACAAACACTCAGGCCAGCCTGTCTCTGTAACTCAATGCAATGGGGAATAACTACTACTACAGTGTGTCTGAGGACCTAAAACATGACAAGCTAGTTTGCATTCTGATTAATATCAGCACACTGCTTAGACATCAACAAAGAACTTAAAGATTACTGAGTCTAGAATCTAGAAGTATAAATAGGGGGACAGGTAGTCCCTGCCTTTTTTTTTTTTGGCCATGTTAAATGTCAATCTACCCCTATAAATTACTAGTTTGTTGTATTAGCGTGCTCCAGTATCTCAGACAGTGAATACTTCTTACCTATAGGCCAAAGATAAGTAATAAAATTTCCCTAATATGACAAAAGGAAGTCATCTAAAGATGATGTAATATGAATGTCAATCACATGTTCATAATCAGATGATCTCTATAAGCTTACCTGGGAGATCACCATCACTGCCAAGCTGAGGAAGACCTGTCATGCAGAATTATCACACAATGAAGTCTAGTTTTTTGCAAGGAGTGTTTATCTTGGCACAAAACAACAGATGTCAGATTGACCAAAAAAGATTTTTCCATTAGCAGCCTATAATGACAACCCACAGATTGTATATATGCTGGCAAAAACTTTTCTAAATACATGCTTTTCGTAATACAAGCTTCAGAGTGTTCAAATTAGTAAGAAGAAAGTTCAAATCCAGGAAAAGGTTGAAGTTTACAATGTGAGTATCACAGCAGCTTATCTAAAGTGCTTCTCCACACAAATGTCTTCTTTACCAGTCCCCACTAACAGATGAGTTAAATCAAAGAATAAACCCAGCTGGTTTCAGTCAGCAATGTGCTAGAGGTTTTCACTGGAAATCAAGTCTTCCTCCCTTTCCCCAAATTTATTCTTCCTAAGTCTAGAGCATGAGGTCATTAACATTTTTTTCTTTAAATATTTAGTTAAACTACTTTCCTGTAAGCCAGAATCTATTTTATAAATTCAGCTCAAAAGACTCCAGAAGAAAATAATGTATGGTAAGGAAGAATAGCACTGAATCAAATACAAGAGACAAATTGGCAGAGTCCTCTTGGGCTGGGAGCCATTGAGAGATGGCATCTGTAGGAGTAGGAACTGCAGCAGTGACAGATGTTGGGTTTTGAATTTCCATCAATTTCAAGAGCAACTGTCAGCATTTTGTGCTTTTCAGGTCCCACTCCTCAGAAAATTAGATATTTGGGTTATTTTGTTGGCTGTAAGATCTCAGTAAGCCTGGATCTAACCTTCTCCTCTTCCCTCTGATCCCAAGCATGCCTTTCATAGCACAGGGTTCTCTGTGACCTGTCTGCCCGCAGAGAAGCATCATGGGGCTGTTGGTGCCAGCTCAGGTCATCTGAGGACTTCATCCACAGTGTCCAGCTACCTTCAGCAATTTGCAATGCTCAAGGCTCTGGCAGGGCTCTCTGTATTTAATGGTGAATTCAGTTGTATGCCAGTCTCAGCTTTTATTTCACTAGATTGTGAAACCTGAAAGACCTAGGGAGAGTCAGATTTTTAGGAGAGCATGAAATAACAAGGAACAGTGGAAAAAAAGCAGCTTTATAAAATGGAAATCCCATGTGTGTGTTTGTGGAGTGGGGAAGGCAGCTCTAAAAATAATCCATTTTGTATTCATACTTCAGATTTCTTTGCTATGTTTCTGGCAATATCACTGAGACTGTCTTGGCCCACCATTGCATCTGCACACACTGAAATCCCTCGATTAGACTTTGTAGATACCTACATTCGAATTCCATTAGTTTTTCAGTGTTATTTTCATGCAGGTGCAGAAATTAACATAACGAGGCCCAGACATTCATGCAGGTGTGAACTTAACAGAACAGATGTCTTCTTGTGGTGACCCTCACTCACTACTTCAGGAGAGAGATGTGGTTCCCATGCCTCTTACCCAGGGATACAGCACAGCTTTTCACCTTTCATATTCTGCTCAGGTGGAAAAACAGCTGTACCAGTCCAGTTCAGAAACATACCTGAATCCATTTTCAGCTCTGAGTTACTTTCTCAGACCTCTTGTCTTTATTGTCACTACTAGAAAACATACAATGCTTTGAAAAGACATTGTCTCCAGAAATAACTCATTTCCTCACAAAAAGGACCAATATCCTCCTGATTTTTGTTTGCTGGGAAATGCTGATTTATACTCTTTCTCCATCTAGAACATATTCATGTCATTAAGAAAAACAGCAGGTGCACTGGCATTTGGAGCTCAATGAGCAGCTGGAAAGGCAGCTGGGGTTTCCCTGCTTTTGAAGAACAAGTGAAATCCCAGAGCAGAGGAAGCAGAAAACTGGGATTTTTCCTAACAATTTATTTCAACTCAGATAGGGATTTGAAGGAAAGGGGAAGAGAATTCTGGTTATTTCTAGGCTGAAGAAAAAAAAAATTGTCAATATAATGTTTATTCTTCCTCAGATTTATGTTGTGATATTGATATGAATACTATAATAAATACTTTGTTATCAGTTCAATAGCCATTCCTAGATCCACCATCAAACACTTAAATTTACTTGCTAGATGAAACTATTCACAAATTATTTAAATTAATAATTCCAGGATCCAGGGTGTCTCTTTTTCACTTCAACTAACAGCTCCATGATCTTAGTGGAACAGTTCCTGTAGGATAACTTTAGCACAGGAAAATTAATCATCCATAACAAGAAACATTAATCATTTTCTTAATCTGCAGATAGGCTATAGTTTTTAAAGTCAGAATGACCACTTATTTTTTAATTTGGCTATCTGCACAGAATTTCATGTAGTGTCCCTTTCAATAAGTCCAATGCGTTCTGTTTCGTTTTCTGTGCACATTTTCTGAAAAGGCAGACAGATTGAACTGGAAGACATCATGAGATGGAAATCTGCTAATACTTTTTTTAGTGTGTAGTGTAGGGCATCATCATTCTCTCAGCTAAAAAGGCAAAGTAATTTCAAAGAGAGCTTCAAAATCTACATAGTATTGCTTGTTTCTATAAAGTACATGATATTGTTCCTGTTCTCTCAATATTCATTGTAGAGAACTCATCAATTGCAAGTTAATACATGGACTGAAGAATCTGAGCTGTCATTTGTGATAATGAAAAGAAATTCATACCATTCCTGCTGGGTCTGTGGTTCAAGCTGGACTTTTTATTTCTTTCTCACCATCAGTCTTGGAATAAATTTTAGATATTCTTTGTGATGGTTGAATTTTCCCTTTTAAAAGTTCAGAGAGATCTAAGCATAAAAGGGAAGGAAGTGTTTGGCAGCTAGTGGTCCTGCAACCAATCCTCACCTCTATCAGGAGCAATGACTACACCACTTGAGGTGGCCATCCACCAAAAGGAGCCCGTGAGCTTGATGGTTAGATCAAGGGTGTACAGGCATGAGGAAGGGCTTATGCTTTTCCCAACCAGGGCTGACATCCATCCTTACATCATCTGAAAGCTGGAATCATCACCAAATGTCCTAAAAGCAGTTGGACCACACTTGCACTGGGAATTTCTCACATGTAAAAGCCCTGCTGATATAATGACTGTGATGGAGAGAGAGACAGCTAATATCTACTACCCTTTTTTGTGTTTGCTTTTTTCCTCCATTCATGACCAGACAGATCCCTGGCTTGGCTCACTGTGTGGCCACACAAAGCAGTGTCCCTGCCCTTCACACATATAGTGCCCACCATAGCCTATCCTCAGTTCCTGGTAATATGGCAGCAAACTGAAGGATAACAACATATTTCACTCACTTCTTCCTTTCCTCAGTTTCTCTGTGTGCATTTTTTCTCTCTCCATGCCTTCTGCAACATCTTTACTCCAGGATGTAAAAGTCCTCTCTTGACTGACGATTGAATCTTTTTTCATGAGGATAAATAATTCCAGGTGTGGAGACCCTCCTTATGACCAAGGGAAGAGTAAATAACACAGCATATTTTGCTCCAGGCTGGGAACAGGTGAAAATGAAGCATAATGGAAACCGGGAATAAATTCTCAGGCCATTTTAGTTTGTTGATACTAGTCACAGCAGCGAAATCATTTTACCTAAATCATAAAAGAAAAAATATCCTCTGCTTCTCACAAACACAGGCTCAGATGCACCATTTCTTTCTCTAGCAATATAGCTAGAGAATATTCTCTAGCATTTATGTAAACATAAGGTTTTTTGGTCCTTTTAATACACCTTTACATTTCTTACTCATGTCAAGTAGCTAGAAAGGCTATTACCACCCTAGTTTTTATACAGAAACTGTTGCATGTTAATCTATTCTAACACCTCTCAGGACATTTATGAAGCACAGAAGTCTAGGTTTGAGTGGATTCTGTTTTATGGAACTCAGACACCCTTTCAAAACATGTGTGGTTCTTAAAAAGAAGGTAAATTACTAAAAGGTAACTTTGAAAAAAATGATTATGTGGTGAACTAAGAAATTGAATACAAATTGTTATTAATGCTAAGTGATTTACACTGATTTTTTTTTTTCTAAGAACAATGTCGCTTGCTACCAGCTTTTGTAGGGAGATCTATTTCCTACATCGCTATTAACAAAAGTTAGATTTTCAAGATGGAGCTTTTATTCTTTTAACCAGCCAACTGAGAGCTTATGGGTCAGGATTAAAAGGAGGGTGATGACTGCTATGTATCACCTCACCAGGAAGACCAAAGGGATAAGGGGGGATGAGGCTGTCTCTAGACAGATAGCAGCAGACTCATGTTCACAAACCCTGCTCCTCATGGGGAACTGCAAACACCCCCAGTATCTGTTGGGGTGACAACATAGCAGAACATAAGCAATCCATGAGGTTTCTGGAATGCGTTCATGATAACTTTTGTCTCCAAGTGATAGAGGAGCCAATAAATAGAGATGCCATGGTGGATCTTCTTATCACTAACAAGGAGGGGCTGGTAGGGAATGTAAAGATCAAGGGCAGCCTTGACTGTAGTGACCATGAAATGGTGGACTTCAAGATCCTTGCAGCAGCAAGGAGGGCACACCATAAGCTTGCTGCCCTGGACTTCAGGAGAGCAGAATTTGGCCTCTTTCAGGGATCTGCCTGGTAGAGTATCAAGGGCTAAAGCCCTGGGAGGAAGAGCGGCCCAAGAAAGCCAATTAATGTTCAAGAATCACCTCCTCCAAGCTCAGGAATGATGCATCCCAACAAAGAGGAAGTCAGGTAAAAACACCAGCAGGCCTGCATGGATGAACAAGGAGCTCCTGAACAAACTCAAACAGAAAAAGGGAGTGTACAGAGAGTGGAAGCAAGGTAGCCTGGGAGGAATGTAGAGAAATTGTCCTAGCAGCCATTGGTCAGGTTAGGAAAGCTAAAGCCCAGAGAGAATTAAATCTGGCCAGGGATGTCAAGGACAGCAATAAAAGTTTCTGCAGATACATCAGTGATAAAAGAAAGACTAGGGAAATTGTGGGCCCTCTCCAGAAGGCAAGAGGTGACCTGGTTAACCTGGATATAGAGAAGGTTGACATGCTCAACAGCTTTTTTGCCTCAGTCTTCACTGGCAAGTGGTCTAGCCACACTACCCGAATCACAGAAGGCAAAGGCAGGGACTGGCAGAATGAACTATCTTCCAGTGTAGGAGAAGATCTGAACCATTCTATGATTCTATTCTTTTTATAACTAAAGAAGAAACAAATATCTATTTTAACCTTTAACCAACAGGCAGGAATAAAAACAGAGCATTGCCACTATTAATCTTAGTCTTACGAGCTAAGAGAGGAAGTATACAGAGCTGAAGGTAGAAAGAAGCAAATTCTCTTCGTAGCTGATTTTAAAACTCTGCTAGTTCATGTGGTTTGTAATTAAAATGTCTTCCCCTTCTCACTGCTGCATTCTCCTAAGGGGCATTGGGATTTAATATCCCAATAATGGAGATTTAAATGTATTAAAGTTGGAATGCACAAGCCTTTGCATTGCCCTTGTTGTCATGAGAGCTACTTATGTGAGTAACTGCAATTCCAGATGCACATTTCAGAAGCTAGCCTATAGCACTGCAGTGTTTTTTCTTTGTCTTTCTAGTTTGTGTGTGTGTGTGTTTCCCTTATTCTATTCTTCTTATTCTTTCTCCAGCTTCCTGCTCTTTCCATTTCTCCTGTGCTAGGGCAGTGTTCAATCATTTCTAATATAGCAGTTGTGATATAGAAAAGCAAAAAGCCAGGAAGCATAGAGGAGCTATGCCTGAGCACACTCCTTTGCAGGGCTGTCCAGCCAAAGCTCAGGTTCTGCCCTGGCAGCTCTTGAAGCTCCAGGACAGTATGAACACATTGCAGATGGTGAACATGCATCTTTCTGGGGATGAGGCAAATGCAGGACAAGAAGTAAAGAAGGTTGGGATTACTATACATGAAATATATTCATCATTTATTAATACTGCACTTTTTTGTGATTTATGTTCCTACTTTCACTGTTACCACACACCTTTCATAGGTCAACACCATTTCAACCCAGAGGAAGCAATGCTTCTGGTACCAAGATCTACTCCAGATGCAAAGCAGTAGTTGCTCAGGGCAGTAAAATATTTAGTGACTTTAACTCCAGGATGGTAAGAACAGGTCTTTCACAGTTACCCTGAAGCAATAAATTGGGAATAGTGAATTGTTACTCCAGCAGTGGAACAAATCAGTACAAGGACCCACCAAAGACATGTCTGACAGAAATAAAACTTTAGGTATAAAATATACTTCTAGTCTGATTGTAAACCCTCATGGGCAAGGTGATCAAATTGGAATATGAAACAAAAAGCCTTTATCAAGGATATGCAAAATTTGGACTTATGTCCTCTTCTCTTTTGGTGGCATGGTGCAGTATAGAGTCTGAGTTCAAAACTATGCTTCCTGTACATTGTTAAAGAAAATCCTCTTGTGAGCATTTCAGGCATTTGCCTTGAGATCCAAAGTAACAATGACTTCTAGGAACTTCCTAGCAGTCTTTGCAACAAAATAGGTTCAGCCAGCCTAGCTCAGTCATAATTTATGCATGGCATTATAATGGTTGCTGTATCTGCCTCTTGGACAACGTTGAGTTCAGTTGCTTTGAAGACTGCTTGAATTCATCTTGAAGAATCATCTTCATCTTTCAAAGAAGTCAGTGCTAGTGAGAAAATCTGTTTTCAAGTTGTCAACAAATGTCTTCTCTTGACAGGAGCCTCTAGGTGTGCTGAGATCCATTTAGTGCAAATTCCAGGCAGGTTAGAGAAAAATGTCATAACACAATTAAAATTTCCAGCTCACTAGTGGAACCAGCATATGCTCCAAGCTGACTAACAGCAAGTTTAAAAGGGTTATGCATCTGGCCCAGGAGATGGCTTTTTTGACTGTGTCAGAAGCTGGCATAAAAAAAAAGGCTGAGCATGGGCACAGATTTTTTATTTATTTGCTTTTCTAGTCATATGATGTTTAGGCTAGGGAAAAACTCCACCACTGGAGTATAATTCAAATGTTCTGTTTCTCTGGGCTTCCTTTAGGGCAGATTAAAACAACAATAGCCAATGAATTTATTAAAAAAATGTTTTCCATACTTTACCATGCCTTCATGAACAATGACTTATGAAGTTTTACATTTTCCTTTTCTTTCATTTCAGGAGCAATATGCATATTTGTTTCCATGCACAAATGTACCCAGAGCACTGAACAACTGAACAACAGTTTTATTCCCTGCTTTACGAATAAGATAAAGCCAAATAGGGAGAAATTCCTGTCATCATAATTTGTGATGCATTAACTTCTTTCTATTGAGGTACAGAAGTCCTGGCTTCAAAAGCCTTGATCAGGAAAGGGCAATTTTTGCTGTGAGGGATCAAGCTGGATGTACTGCTGATCTTGTAGGAGTTTCTCACTACTTAGGGGTGGGTGGCTGTCAGCTTGCAATAAAAAGATGGCTGTAGTGTTTTGAAAGGATATAGTTTTGCAGAGCCCAATTAATCCCTGCTACAACAGCTGAGGAACGCATAAAGGAATTTCGGAGATCACTTCTTTTTAGGTCCATCACTGAGAAGATCTGCTGCTATCTGTGTAACTGCTCCCTGCCTTACACTCCCAGAAATAGGGGACTGGTCCCAGGAAGCCAGTGATATCCAAAGAAATTATTTTCATGAGTTTCTTTAAAGTCAGGATTTAGTAATCTAAGATAAGAGGACAAACTGGCAGCCTGCTGACCGAATTTGGCTTATAGGACAACTCCAGCTGGACTACTGCTTTTCCCTATGCTGACACCTCTCCTTTTCTTTGCTTGCAAGGAGTCAGGGGGTTTGGCCCACAAGTCTTTCTTGTTCCTCTGCTTCTCCTGACCTTCATGAAAGGGTCCCACTGAAGTAATGAGATAGCTCTTTTCCATGCCCCTGAAGTCAATAAAAATAATTCCTACTGACCCCACAGTTTAACTGTGTTCATGTCCTGGAGACCTGGGGAGCTGTATGTGCTTTGGGGCCATGACCTGCACAGGGCCTGATTCATGCTTTTGGCTTCATATTTTTTTGTAGAAGAAGAAAAGGGTATTGGTGATGCATAAATAATTGAGCACTCTGTACTTTTTGAGCAAGCACATCACAGGCAGCAACTGGGAATTCAAAAGCAGGAGTGCGGGCTGGAAAGCAAAGCCAAACATCTGTACCCTCACCAGTGAAACACAGAAAAGCTATGAGAGTATCACAAATATTTATCACGTGGCTAATGAGGTCCTCCAGAAAATTCTGGCACAGTTCTTAACAAAGATGAAAGCATCTTCAAAGTAAAGCTATTGTCAGCCTCAGATGTGACATTAAGTTTAAACTGTAAAGAAATTTCTAAACTGTCATGGACTAAATAGAAGCAGGGCAACGAGTTGGCAAACACAGCTGCATCTTTTGTTTAAAACCCAGAGTTAAGGGTCTCTCTTAAGGAGAACCAGAGTTGAGTCAAAAGAGCCATAGGTGACTGAATGGACTCCTGCAGTGAGAGGTGCAGAAAACAGGGACTTGACCACATTTTGATGGGCATTTTCAGCTACTCTTAGTACTACTTGTTGGCTGCCCACCATCTTCAAGCACAAGCAGTGGTGTGCTCCAGGGCACAGGATGAGACTGTTCGGTGTCAGACAGGGAGGCTGGGAGCAGGTGGCTCAGCTAAAACAGACTTCTCCCATCCATCTCCCTGAGGCCTCAGTGGGCAGCAAGGTGGGGGCAGATCAGGGAGCACTCCTATGGCCGCTCTGAAGAAGTGGGAGAGATTTGGAAGAGGATGAGCCTGGTAGTACACAAATATATAATAGAGAATGTTTTCAGTAAAGATAATAAAACCTTATTTTTCCTAACTCATCTCTCTGGATCACAAACTTCTTGTTATGTGACTATTCAGCCCTTAGGACAGAAGCACCCACAGCTCCACTGGAGATGGCTTGACACATTTGTAAGAGAAGTAAAAACAATAAATCAATAAGAGTTGCTCCACTGACTTCAGAGATCACTGGATTGCAATTTCTCTGTCAATAGGTTAGGGATCTTTGCTGCTCAGACATTCACGGCTACTGCCATTGAAACGAATTGGCTGCAACATCACCATTAGAATGTGCATCTTACTATGAAGTAATTGCTTGATAGCTTTAAGGAGAACTCCCTTGGGGAAGAAAATAATAAAGAGATGTTAAGTCACAGCAATATTCCCCAGCTAACTCGTGTCAGCGACAGAAGTAAATGCAGCGAGAAGCGAAGTCAGCAGAACAGTTTCAAGTGGAATTTGCAATCGCTAAATGCAGAAACTGGCTGCAAATTTCTCCTTACCTCAGGTTTTGTGCTTAACTTGCATGTGTGTTATTCAGTGTAATGAAAATCAGAAAATGCTTGCTCTGAATGCTCACATAATCTCAGAGGAACTCACGACTCCATGGAGAGGACTGTGGAGGGAGTGACAGTGGAAGGATTTGAGTACTATGCAGGAAGAGAGAAAGGGAAGGACTAAAATAAAATGTGGATCAGGAAAATCAGATCACCATGACATACCAATGAGGCCTGAAAGAGTTTCTGAGTAGAGTCTCTACAAACTGTAAAAAAGTTTGTTCTGTTTTGAGAACAAGAGAATGAGATCAGGGAATCAGTGCTAGCCTGGTCCCTACAGAACATGGCATACTTCTGGTATGCATACAAAGTCCTTTCTCACAATATAGCAGCTAAGGGTCTTGTCCCTTTGAATCTCCTAATCTAATCCCTGCCATCCTGGACAGAGTTGGGTAGAAAAACCCAGCTGCTTTTTGAGCTGTTACCTGTGATACAATGAGTGGGTCAGTACTAAATTGATAATTAAGCATTCATTTTTGTGCGAGCCTTTCACTGAGACTTTTCTGGGTGGGTAGTGAGGGGCTTAATCTGATGACTCCTAACTCAGCTCCTTGGTAGGAATCTGCACTTCAACTGACAGCTAAAAGCAACCAGTGTGATGACAATAAGCATGATAGCACTGAAGCAAGATGCCATAGACACTTTTTCCATGGCTCAGGGAATATATATAAACCATCTGCATATGTAGAGGTACTCTGCACTCTGAGGCTGTTTCCACTGAAAGGGCATCTAAAAGAGATAAAAATGAATTGTCATGGTTATGGACTGGATTTCTGCCAGCTGCTTAGTAATTAGAGTTTTAATTGCCCGGTAATAAAAGTTTTAATTACTCAGCAATTAGTGCTTGAAGTTTCAAGTGCTTCACATGCACTCCATTGCATTCTCAAATTGCCAAGAGTGAAAGACGGAATAGCTCCAGTGTGTCTCAGGAAAGCTCTGAGCAAGAAGGGATGAATAACAAGTGATGGAGAAGCAGCAGAAAGAGGGTATTGCCCTGGTTGCCAGTGGTCAGACAGGCAAACACTCTTTCAGAGCAGAACCTGCAGGCAGCTTGTGACCTTGTACAAATTCATCTCCTCAGCTAGGCTAGACAAGTTGCTCTGGTGGTAAAGGCGTCATGCTGAGGAAAGGCTTCTGTGGACATCAAGTCCTTTTCAACACTTCTGGTCTTTTACTTGGTGCATTCATTCCTTCAGGCTTTTAGTCACATGCTCTGCAAGTACTGTTTGGTTTTTTAAAAAACTTTTGATCTAAACTCACATAGATCCAATAGGAAGCACCTAGCTCTGCAGGTGGCCTACCGAAATGCCTGAAACCCATCGCTGCAGGATGCATTTACAGTTAGTAGAATCCAGCTGCAGAAAGTTTATTGCAAATCAACAAAATATTTTACCTATAGTATATTCCCTAGCCAATGCTAGGCCAAAACAAACTTTGCTGGGTCAAACACGAGTTACTTCATACCTGTATTATCCCAATTAATTTTCCTTATGGTGGACAGTAAAGGTCCTAATTAACACAGTCTCCATGGACCTGGTTTCTTTCTCCTTGCATTACTTGAACTTAAAAATCATTAGCTAAGTCAACAGTTGACAAAGGCTTAGGAAACAGGGATGAATGAAGGCTACAGAGTCTATGCCTGATGATTTGTTTTCCTTTTTTTAACCGTTTTCCAAATTTATCTAACGGTAAGCAACAGTTACAGTTGAAAAGTGAAGCTTATGATGAAAGGCACCAACAGTCACGCGAACACAGCTTTTATAAAAAACTTCCTGTTCCTATTTATTAGAAAAAAACCCTAACAAGTCCAAACTATGATTACTATGGTTACTAAACATCAACATCTAAGTCATATACACATAACATGAAACAAAACATGGATTTTCCTCTCTGCTCTGAAAGGAACCTACAGTTTTTAATAGTACCTAGTTACCTGGATAGTAACCTAGTTAGTAACTCAAAGTGTTTAGGTGATCTGTAATGTAGCATCTGATGTTTTCTATTCTCCAGACAGTGCAGGTCATTGATTCCACAAATGCTCTACCTCACTGGGGTGCTGAGTTCAGGGTCTATGCTTACATTTTCTGTCTCATTTCCATGCGACAATATCTGTAGTACACTTCACAGTAGCAAATAAATACCTGATCGCAACACGCTTTGTTGTTTGTAGTTATCATAGAATCACAGAATGATTAAGGAAGGGACCTTAAAGATCATTAAATTCCAATCCCCTGCCATGGGCAGAGACACCTCCCTCTAGAGCAGGTTGCTCAAAGCCCCATCCAGCTTGGTCATGAACACTTCCAGGGATGGGGCATCCACAACTTCCCTGGGCAACCTGTTCCAGTGCCTCACCAGTAAAGAATTTCTTCCTGATATCTAATATAAATCTCCCCTCTTTCAGTTTCAAACTGTTATCCCTCACTATGCTCCCTGACAGAGTCCCTCCCTAAATAACACTGTGAAGTTTTAAAGTCATAATAAATTCCAGTTCACCTCATGGAATGTAGATGTCTTGTCTAAGAGGGTCAATGAATACACATAGCCATCTCCAAAGCGTGAGTCACTCCTTCCAGACATATATGCCCAGGACAGATGAGGTGATCTACTCTCTGGAGGAGTTGTTTCTATCAACTAAGGAAAGAACCACTTTTAGACAGTTGAAACCAGGGGAAAAGTAGGGTCTTAGATGTGTCTTAGTAGTTGAATGGCATGAAAAAAAGTAGTCTGTGTTGAAGTTCAGTATTGATTTCCTCTTGCACATCCAGGAGAAGAACATGTATTTCAGACAATGTTGATGTTGCAGTTACCATTATTATTCCTTACACTGTGGCTGCACCTCGAAGTCTCAGGCTCAAATTATAAACCACTCTGTTAGACACTCTATAGATACAGGAGAAACAGCTAACCTCCATCCCGAGTAGATTATGGTCAAAGTAGTCCATGCTGCCCATTTTATTCACAGTGAGAAGTCATACTGTACACTAAGTCTTTGCAACAGGTAGTTCTTTGTTTGAATCTAGTATTGAAAAGTGCTTCCTGTGTTCAGTGTTTGACACTCTATGGAATTTCTCTTTTCCCATTATTATTTTCCAGCTATGCTTTTCCCAGCCGCTCAGCGAATCAAGAGATCCTCAGCTGCCTTCCTTAACCCAGTGCTACAAAATTCGCTGGAAGATGTGGTCCTGCTTTATGAGGTTCAGTATATGGGAGCAGATGGTACCTTAATCCCTAACCAAAACCAGGGTTACTGTCCATACTGGGGCTATCCATTGTTTGTCTTCTAGTCATACCAGCAGTAAACCCACCGGTGTCTACGTAATAGCCCACCAGAAGGGAGGGAACAGGCATTTAAATGACAAACTCAGCTCTTTCACACTTAAGCAGGTAGCAATTGCTTGCAGTAGCTCAAACATGGGCTCATTGACAGGCAAAGTGAAAGCCAGAGCAAATGACATTCCTCTGGAAGCAACTTTCTTCCAGAATAGTTACGTATTAATAACACTATGTGTTTAAATTTTTTGGTTCAAGTCTCAGCCCCAAATTATTTGTTCAAATCATTAAAGCCATGAGTATCAGTCACTGCAAAGTAATCCCAATGGCATGACTGTTTCACTTCAAAATGATTCCAGTCCTCTCTTTCACAGCAGTGGAGACTGCAGATGTAATGCACAGTCTGGAACAGTGTTATATGGTCAGCTAAGGGAAAGTGGCTCACCTAAAGATGGTGCATGGGTCAAATCTACCACACCTTGAGAAACTGGGATTGGGGGTCCCAACAGGGGAGATGGGCTGGGAGGCCACTGTTGCACACTCTCACACAGAGCTAGACCACCACTGCTATCCCTGACTGGGCAAGCGGCCTTTCCCAGCTGTGATGCTGCCTCCACCTCTTTAATACCTATGTGGCACCAGCAGCAATCCATACCTATTTTGGACAAGGAAGACTATCTGCTTTTTCCTTTGCCTCTCTCCTTTCCCCATAGCCTGTCTCTAATTTTCCCAGGTAGGTAGAACAGGAGTCCAACATTCACATAGAGACTTTCCAGTCTGCTCAACCTCCAGCCAGTGCAATAAGAGCTTTTTCTCCGTTTGACCTAAACACCTAAGGACATGTTGTTAATTCACATTTGCTCTGCCTAGAGTCTCTTGGAGAAGATAAATAGCTTTCTGTGTTCTGATTTTGTACCAGTTTCTTTTAGCTGAGCTTGACATTGACAAACATCAGAGGATCTCCATCAAAGATGAGGAGCTCGCTTCACTGAGGAAGGCTGCTGAATTTGACACCATCTGCAATGAGATCATCCCCAAGAGCATCACAGAGATCCGCAGGCTGAGTAGCAGGCTGTCTTCCTACCCAAGGGTCCTCAAGAAAGAAGACTTTGAAAGGACAGTGCTGACCATGGTCTACACAGCCTACAGGGCTGCTCAGTCCCAGGGGCACCAAAAAGACACTTGGGCTGAATCCTTTGTCAGTCTTTACAAAGCCCTGAAGCATGACTTGATGTTCCCGTACAACAAAGAGCCATCATAGTGGGAGACTTGATGCAACAGCAACTCAGCCACTTTTTCTGGTTGATAAGGGACACATGTAGCACGTCCTCCACTTTATTTGTAAAGAGTTCAATAGCCTGCTTCATGAAAATTTATTTGAGATTATTTGTTTTCTAGCTCCCTCTTGTGGAATCCACTTTATAGTTCCATGTTAAATGGGGAAAAATGTTATCTTCAGTCCTGGGAATTTGATTTTAGTGTTGGCTTGGAGGCACATTCTGTGACAGGCAAAGAAAGGAGTCTGGTGAACATCCCAGACAGACATGCCCTTGTTTAATCCTGTGGGTTTCCTATAAGCAAAACATAAGTATATTATGCTTATGCTCACATACCTATGAGTGTTGGCTGAAGAATGCTGCTTTCCTATCTGGGGAATCAAGTTTATATTTTGTCTGGCCAGTAAAAGAATATAAATAATAAAGAGATGCAAAGGCCCTCTGTAAGAGAAAGACGTTTCCTAACTGTCAGTCTTCAGAAATTATGCCAAATATTACTAATTCCAAATATTCTTGTAAATTAAAAAATCTGTCTGATTCACTTCATTTGCCTGAGCCAGATTTTAATTCCAATAACATTTGCAGAAGACAAAGGGCATTGTGAATGGGAGCAGCAACCAACACCTGTGAACATATTCACTGCTTACCTAGAGCCACCTCCCAAGCTGTCTGCAATGATTCTTTCATTATTTGCACATGACTTTGCTTCTGTTCCTTGGGGTTTTTTTTGAAGGGAACATGTATTTTTCCTCAGTGGAGGCAAAGGCGAGACAAAGGTCCTGTTTAATTTAACAATGACACATTTTTCCTGGTTCTGTCTCTTGAACATAGCTCATCAAAACCCATGCTTCAGAGTCCCCATGAGGCAAGGGAGAAAGGTGCATTAAAACATACCTGGTGCTGAATTTAGCAGTGTGGCTCATTTTTGATGGTAAATTATATCTTTCCTTGTGTGTATGTGTGTGCTCATGTGAGTGTGTGCACATAAGTGACGAGTACATGGAAGAATCCTAAATTGTCCAGTTGGGGAACAATTGTATCTGACCACTTAGCAGAAAAGGCCATTCACCAATCCATTGGTGATGAATTTGGGAGCAATGCAAAAGCAGTACTTGTTTACGGCTTTTTTTTTTTTTTGGGGGGGGGGGGGGGGGGTTAGAAATAATGCAACTGCATTATAAACTGCAAAAATATCATGGAAAGAAAATGGACAGAAAAAGGAGATCTGTTGTTACACAGATGACTGGTAATGAAAAATCCAAAATCTTCTAAAGCAAATCCTCTAAATTTTGTGAGTAAGTTATATGAACTCTGTCTCTCTGCGTCCAGAGCATGGGAAAACTGGTGAGCATTTATTTAATCCTTTCATACCACCATTCTCTAACTCTCTATTTGCATAATATCTTGAGGCAGCCGTCCCAAATCACAAATCCCCGAGGTTGTAAAAGAGAACTGAAGGTTCCAGTCCTAGTTCTGAATCACGTTTAACTGCTTTTGCATCACTTGAGTAAAAGGAATGAACTCTTCAGTGTCCCTCGACAGGGATACTCCAAGGATTGCAGATTAAAAAAAAAAATTCCACTCAGCACCACCTAGTTGCAGCAAACAGCAAACAGTGCAAGCAGTCAGAGCACGCTGGGTTTGGCAATCACCCACTGGAATGTGAAACCTCAGCAGCCTCAGGGGCAGGCTGGCAATGGCGTAAGCAGGTGTGGACAAAGGGCTTATAAAAGACAGAATCAGTGCTGTTTCTCTCAGAAGTTTCTGTGTGTGTGTGCATGAGTGTGCTTGTTTACATTTAGACGCGCAGATGTGTAGGTGGACTTTTATACCTGAAGATCTTTGTTGGGCATCTTCAAAGCCTGGCTGGCATATGGCTAAGGAAACTGAAAACCTCAGAGACAAAGCTATGAGACACAAGTTATCTCCATCTCCTCTACTTGCACACACAGCTCAGCAACCACAAAGCAGCCTTGTGCTACAGTCCACATACCCTTTAAGCCTTCAGCGTAAACACTGACAATCCGTTTGTGTCTTCTTCCCACACCATGCTTTATAAACACATGGAGGGGAAATGCCATGGAGCATGCTCCTGCCTTTCCAGCTCTGCTTCTTCTTGGCTGCCTGAAGCACCACTTGCTGGAAGAGCCTGGAACCAGGGCAACTCATAAATCCCCTACAGCCAGTGACTCCTAGTTTGCAAAGATAACGAGAAAGAGCACCACAGCAAGTATTAATTAGTAGCAGTCACTAATACCATACAAATACTTCCCAGACACTCTTCTCAGCCCACAATAGGATTGTTCAGCAGTCAGTCTTTACTCAACAGTAAGTATCCCATGGAAAGAAATTACAGATACTTTTGAATATCCAATCATTGCCTATGGCACACATACTTTCCTGCACCTTGCAAACTGGTAATTGAAATATTTCCTTCCCCAATAGAAAAGAAAGGGTTTTTTTGAGTTTCTTTCCCTCCTCTCATCACTGTGTGTAGTGTAGGAAAAGAGATGGATTCCTTGGAAATGTGCTTGGACTGCCGAGGTTAATTTAACAGAGACTGTCAATGTATGAATAAAAATATTCTACATAAAACTAATTGCAATGTATTGATTTCAGCAGCAGCAGATTTACTATTCAGCAAGTTGCAGTATGGGTTATTGGTTATATCTCACTCTCCAAAACTCTTCAGGGAGCAGCAGTACAGGAGAGAAGGAGAAACAACCCTTCCATCTAACAGGCAAGAGGAGGTAATAAATAGGAACGGAAGTGCCTCCTTTTTCTAGGGTTCAAGTGGGAAGGAGCACTTTGCATCAGGGCAGATATCTGGATTTAGGGCAGCTTCCCTTCTTCAGTATTGCTGAAGACACAGGCATAGGTTGCCTGCTCCTAAAGGTAGGAGAGAAGAAATCCTGTTAGCTCTCCCCAGCTCAGTTTGTATCTCATTATTTTAGACTGAGTCAAGTTTATAGACAGTTCTTCCCTCATGGGATAAAGAGCCATGAGGCTCTAAATGACATCTTTTATTCACACTGTGACCTTACAGATTATAAAAAAGTTTTACTCAGTTAAAATATAACTTTTTAATTTTTTTTTAGTGTTTTAGATTTCTTTTAGTTTCCCTGAAACCACTAACAAAACAGATATAAATTTACTGATTGTATTGGCCAACCCAAAATCTTCACATTAAACATATTTTTGATTCCATAACTAGTTGCTAAAGTTCCCTGAAGGATCTCAAGGTGCTGTTGTTTGCTGGACATTTCAAGCTATAGAATTGTTACACAGTCTTAGTTACAATTAATACTTTCAGGAAGAATTTGTGCTGCAGATCAAATTCCTCTGCATATTTGCCTTTGCCAGTTCTCCAGGACTCAGTGTCCCAGAAGCATCCCAGTTCAGTCTGGGGAGCTCAGTTTGTGTCTTAATTGGCAGAGTGTGGGTAGATGATAGACAAGCAAGGTTTGGGACCCTGGAAAACCTGAGACATGTGGCTTCCTGTGAGATACAGGGCAAACGGATGCCTATCTACAGGTCATGCATGAAACCAGCCAATAGATGAAGTCCCAAACCTCCAGTATTTTCCATTCTACAAAGAGCATTAATAATGGCAGAGTTGTAGAAGTGTTTCTGCCCTAGAAGAAACCTGGAGTGAAAGCCTAAAAAGTCTCAATTTGAGTTTGAATCCTGCTGTTCTCGAAGGCACATGAATCAGTACCATGCCTTATGAGTAAGTGATGTTCACAGATCAGGAAGGAAAAAACACGAAAGACAAAAGATACTGTCTAGAAAACAATGTTTATTTATTTATTTATCATCAGTACTGGGATCCTGAAACAATAACAGGCTGTTAGTAACTAAAAAAGATCTTTTTGTCTGTTTGTGGGTATCTCAGAAAGAGGAGGCTGCTGATTTTCTTAAATATTCTGATGGGGGTTTTGGATAATGGGTGGAGCAACTACTACCTTCCACAGTACTCATTGGTGAATTAGAGTTGCATGAAGCTTTTTAACAAGTTTTTATCTTGAGACCAAGTATAATCTGTGTTGGAATTGCTGCCCTGTGAATTCCAAGCTCAGGGCAAAAGTAGGGTAAAGGTAGATACAAAGTAGAAGCTGAAACTATAGTAGAGACTGAAATCTGGAGAAGCTGCAGATGGTTTAATTTTTATTTGGTTTGTTTTTTTTTTTTTAAAAGAAGGAATACCTGCAAGTTTGTTTCCATGCACTGAACAAGAAATTTTTTGTTTTAGTAATTTTTCAGGAGGAAAGAAACCTGCATTTAAGACATTCAGACTATCAAACAGGAGGAAAAGAAGCAGCCTGAAACATATCTCATCCATTTAACAAAAGCAAGAATTATATTGTTGGATGATGGAAGAAAGAAACCTTCCAAAATATGGAGATAAGAATGCCATACAGCTACATATTTCATTCTGAATTAAAAAGAAAAATTATCAAAAGATTACTATGCTCCAGCTTGAAAACCTCTATATGTTATGGTGTGATAATAATTTGGATGTGCTGGTGAGCCCTACTTAAACTGAATGTCTTTTTAATTGAAAACTCATAAAGGTTTCTTTTCAAAACAGCAGATTGAATAATAAACAAATTAAGAAACTTATTTCAGGTGACTGCATGGGGATAGGAAATGAGGCAGTGAGAGACCTTTCAGGGAAATCTGAGCACAGGTGAAGGAAAACGTGGAGTGGAAGTTGGAGTATTTGAGCAACCAGAGAAACAACCCAAGGAGAAGAAAGCTACCAGAAAGTAAAGGAATATGGCAGTGATGAAGGAAATTCTCAGATCTAGAAATCTCTTGCTCGTTGTTCTCATTCCACTTCTGCTGCTTCCTCTGCCACTATTATATCCCAGCAGTGTAAGTACATTTTTATTTTCTTTTTAACAAAGCCTCTGAGTGCAGTAGGTAGATATGCTGCATAAGCCTGTAGTGTGCAAAAAGAAATGCAAAGACCTAAACAAGCATTGCTCTTAGAAAAATCAAAGACTCAAATTTGAAAGACTGTGAAAGTTACTGAGAAGTCATCACAGTAAGAACCAGGGCTACCTTGAGTCATGTCACAAGCAGAACTGAAGAATCAGGTGAAGCTAGTAAAGCTCTACTTTAAAGGAGAAATAGTCTCTCTTTTTTCTACAGTAATATGTGTGTGTAAGGGGGAACAAAGCAAACGTATCCATTTAAATTTTCTATATACAGAGGTCTTTAAAAGGAATACTTTTAGTGTCTTTAGTTTTTACTAATAAGTATGTAGAGAGGGATTTTCAATTTAGCCTGGGTTTACAGGACAGCAATTCAAGTGAGGCAGGAGCCTCTCAAATATGGCATCTGTTATTCTAAAGCAGGTCTAGGCATTTCTACTGAAACATTGCAGCATAAATGGTGGCTCAGATACATACACAGCAGTACAAAGGAGGGAATATTTGGTGTTTAACACTTAAACCAGGGAATGAGAGTGAATGCAGCTGCATTCCTGACCCTGTTTTAGAGTTACTGAGTACCCTTGGCCATGTTGTTACCTCTTCTCTATGCATGCTTCTGCAGCTGTAAAGCACAAATTGATATTTTCCTACCTTAAAGAGATGGTGACGTTTACCTTAGCAGAATTTGCAATGTATCAGAAATTCTGCTGCAGGTGCTTCCATAGTGATAGATATAAATCTGGCCAAATGGTGCGACAATTTCCATTCCTTACTCTACCCTGAAAAAGATTCATTCTTCTTCCTAGTACCAGAGGGTTTATGAATACTACTACTTTATCAAATAGAAATGCAAAGGATTAGAAATTGTATAGCAGTTTTCAAAAATAAAACTCTAGTATTTTGTTTGGAAAGAGAAACTGTATTCATAGAAAGGAAATGTTCCTGGACCACTGAACTGTATTTTGCACATTGAGTGAGTTTTCCTCTTCTGAACTTCAATGTATATCTTGGGTGTCCTCTTATAGCAGTTTTCTACCTCTTCTCTATCGGGAGGCAATGAATGACAGACAACTGTGCTCTTCTTCAGAGAACAGCAAGGCTCAATGTTTCACAGGGCTTGTTTTAAAAAAGGGTTTTATCTCCCCCAATGTCACTAGAAGGGCAACATAAGAACAGATACTCCCTGTCATGCCCGTATGGCACTGTAACTGCAGCATGATCTCTGTCCCTTGAGAACCTCACCTAGGAAACATAAGATTCACTGCACTAAAATTTGTCACTCGTGTTTACTCCCTACTGGATTCAGAAGCACAGGATGCAATAAGGAAACACTAATAACCAAGGGAATTGCGATAGCATCATATGGGTGCTAAAACAGATGTTCCCTGACAGTATAGCTGCAAGAATTGCTATTATACAGTACAAGCTCCTCTGAGCTATTACTCTGCACCTCATGGTATGGCTTTACTTCGAAGTGGTATGAAAAGCCATCAGATGATGTTTTATATCCACATTATATACACATGAATGACCACAGATGGTAAAGTATAGCCGTGAATCTGACCCAGAGTTGGACAAATGCTCATAATGCTATTAAGAAAACGTCTACACCAAATAAACTCAGTTGACAATACATTATTCAAGTGTTTTAGTGTAGTAGTTACTTTGTTACAACCCATTTACTATGATTACTTCTTAAACCTGAGGATTAAATTTGTCTCCTGCTGACTTACTTATATTTTCAGTTATCAGACAACTGTATTAGTTTTCTGTCTTTCCTATAGAGATCAGAATTACCAGGTAGTTTGCATTTGCATTTCTGCAGGGAATCAGCTTGCAGCTTCTTTGATGATATCAGCACAACTCTGGAAATGTCAAAGGAGCACTACATGTGTAGTGGCAAGAGAGGTCAAAGGGAGCACAAGGACTCAGACCTGTTTGTAGATATGGTTATGGGAATAATGACCAAGGCTTCTTTTCTATTATTTTATGACCAGAAATGGTTGGGTAAAAAATAAACCTGAGAAATTTGCTTGAATTCTTCTTCTCTTTCCAAAGCTTCTATCTGAACTGTGACTTTGGGATACACATAAGTGCCTCTTTCAGATCATGACACATACAGAAAGAAACAATGTGGTTTTTTACAAATTGTAGGTCTTTTTCATTCTTCCCTTATATTCCTCATTGTTACATGTGACATATGAGCATTTTTTCCTTTTTTTTTTTTTTTTTTTTCATTTTTATGCACCTTCTTTCATAAAGCCACCAGTGATACCATAAAGCATGTCATATGAATCCATATGAATCCAGTCAGTTGTGGGCAGGGTGTCCTTACTGTAAGCTGTGAGACCTGCAGCACCAGATGATGTTGACACTTTGACATGCCAAGTCAGCAGAATGGACCCTAAAGCAAAGAACATGCTTAAAACAGCCACAGATGGCATACTTTCATTAACCTTTGTTTTTCTTTCCACAACCTGAAGGGAGGGAGTTATAGTGTGATCCTGTCAGTCAGCTCAAAGATGGTAGTCCAGAGGCTGGACTACCTCTTCCTTGTACAGCTTAACCACATGCCTGCATGCAAGACATGGAACGCACATCCTCAAGTAGGAAAATCTCCAAGACAGAGTTTATTCTTTTAAATCACTCTGAGATCCTCAGATGTTTTAATTATAAAAGTTTTATGCATGACCCTTATTGTGGAATTTTTAGCCATGACTTCCTTTCAGCTTCTCTTTTCTTTTCCCCTAAGGGAGTGACTGAAGATAGGTGGTAGTCTTTCCAACCTTCACATGTTTTCCTGTTCTCTGCTTCAAGCCCTGAGGTGGGCTTGACAGTAATGTTCAGCTGTACAAGAATGAAACAGTTAAAATAATACAGCTGCTACTACAGTCCAGTACTTAGTAGCTCTGGTAACCATTAATTAAATATATAAATTTAGTTCAATTAAATAGAAGAGATTAATATGGTTTCTCCTGGAAACAAGCTGGTTTAAAGCACTGAGAAAATAAATAAAGTTGCTAAACAAGCTGATTATGTTTTTAGTGAAGATTATCAAACTTGGCTTTCCTACTACTTGCTATCCAGTTTTAAACCATTTAAAAATGTGCTTTATTTTCATTTCATTGTAAACTGATTACAGCCTAGTGTATAGGAAACACAAAATCACAGCTAGGTTTTGACAGAGATGCAATTTGCTTTTGTCTTATTCCATCTCCAGTCTCTGTCTACTTTGTTGCTACACACAGAGGAGCAATAGAAAACAACAATCTATGCTCACAGAAATTAAAGAGAAGTATATTTTTGGAGTGAGAAAGTAGGATGAAATTAATTTTGGCAAAAATATGTGTCTTGGATCTTGCATCTGCACTGCTTTAAAATAAAAATCGATGCTTTTTCATTAAAAGGCATTTTCATTTTTCTCTTCAGACTGCTGCTGGATATCACACAGGGCCCATGTAAACTAGTAGTTTGTTAACAAAAGTGAAATAGTTAAAAAATTTTAAAAATGTGTCAAGTAGTTACTAGGTCACAAAAGTGAGCCCATGCTCTGCTCTTCTGTGGAATATTAACCATGAAGTACAATGTAGTTAAAGGTAACTGAGCAGCAAGCTGGCTAATGTTTATGAGCCAATCCATTAGTAATGTGATTGTCATCTAAAATAGTTTTGTCTTCCTTGCAGAGATTACTAAAAATCTCTAATGCCTGTCACCTCACTTTTTAAATTATTTCCATTTTAAAGTCAAAATTATTTGTGTGAGTTTTTTTTTACTGAGTGATCAGTTGAAGTTGTTACAAACTGAAGACCAGTCTTTGGAGCTTCAAAGAGCATAACAATTTCATTTTATACAATACATGCTTAATAATCCATTAATATTGAAATCTCACTGCTAATTTCATCCATTCTAAACCCACCTTCTCTAGCTTCTCTTCTATTTTTTTCTTGGGAGCAATGAAACTACAGCTGCGATGCACACTTTTATTGCAATATTTTGCTGAAGGACCTGATCACAGAAGACTAGTAAAACCTCTACAGGAGAGCTAAAAACCTAGACTACTCTTCTATAATAGTTAAGCAAGAGAAACAAATATGCACATTTCTGTGCGGTTCAGACTATTTGTCCATCCATAAAGGATGCTAAATTTCTCCAACAGCCCTTTAGATACTCTTTATCATCTCTGAAGTAATTGGAGTTTATCTGATTCAAGGAAATTATTTTTCCTGGTAACCTTATTTCAGGTATTTTGGTGGCTCTGCTTATGTGAACCAGAACTGTTTTATATGCTTTTCTGAAATAGGAGTCAGAGCAAGGTCCAGCAGTTGATCTAAACCCAAGCTTGGTTGCAATTTTGAAGCAAGTGAAGAAAATGACACATTTTCTTATCTTAACTTCTTAATTTAACTATCTTAACTTCTTCTCTGGTCTGTGTTGTGCCTGTTATTACTATAACTGTACTAAAAAAGGCGAATAGCTGATTGTGTATCTTTGTTAGGATAATGTAAAAAGGACATGTTAAAATATGAATTTTAATACAAGCTATTGAACTCAGATTCCTATATAAACTTACTTTAGACTTTACCACCTTGTTCACAAAACTGAAGTGTAATACACACTCATTGATTTGCACAAGGATCTGTGGGAATTGCTTGTGAAAGCTGCTAAATTTGGGAGTCATCCAGTCAGGAAACAAAGGTAATGAAATGTTATTTTAACACACTCAAATAGCGTTTGTGAACAGTGAATTTTCTGAAAAATAGCCATTGTGAGCTGTGAATCCATATGGCTTAATAAGTTCATACAGAACATCCAGTGAATAATGAAGAACAAGTAGATTTATAACTGGTGTAAATCAGTGAAGAACTACTAGCTTCCATAGACCTGCCAGTTAGACCCAGTACAGGCGCTGGATTACAATTTGAGAAAAGGAAGAAAAAAAAAAAACTTCCTGAAAATAATTTCTGTGTTATTTGCAGGAAATATAGAGTCATAGAATGGTTCAGGTTCAGGGACTCAGGAATGGTTCAGGTTGGAAGGGACCTTAAAGATCGAGTTCCAACCCCTCTACCATGGGCAGGGCTTCCACCAGGCCAGGTTTCTCAAAGCCCTATCCAGCTTGTTCTTGAACACTTCCAGGGATGGGGCATTGACAACTTCTCTGGGTAACCTGTTCTGGTGCCTCACCACTCTCACTGTAAAGAGTTTCTTCCTGATATCTAACCTAAATCTCCCTTCCTTCAGTTTAAAACTGTTATCTCTCATGCTATCGCTTCACTCCTTGATAAAGAGTAATTCCTCATCTGTAGGCCTCCTTTAGGTACTGAAAAGCCACTATAAGGTCTCCCCCAGCCTTCTCTTCTCCAGGCTGAACAACCCTAACTCTCTCAGCCTGTCTTCATAGGAGAGGTGCTCTTCTTCACGGCCCTCCCCTGGACTGAGTCCAACGGGTCCATGTCCTTCTCATGTTGGGGGCCCCAGAGTTGGTGGATGCAGTACTCCAGGAGGAATCTCACCAGAGCAGAGTAGAGGGGCAGAATCACCTCCCTCAGCCTACTGGCCACAAATCTTTTGATGTAGCCCAGGATGCGGTTGTCTTTCTGTGCTGCAAGGGCACATTGAAGGCTCATGTTGAGCTTCTTGCCCAAGGAATCTTTCAGAGCATTTCACAAAGAAGACACAATGAGGCTTTATCCATGCTATGGCAAATGTGGATGTTCTCACCTGATCGTGAAAGCTACAATTCATGTTCTTGTCCAGTATTGGAGAGATAGCTGTATAGAAATACTCCACCAAGGAGTCATGGTTGAACGATTGGTAAATATTGGATTATGAGATTCAAACAAATCTGTAAATGCACTTGGACCCATTATTTTGGTAATAAATACATTTAACCCAATGTTTTGCCCTAGCTTATGTGCAAAATGTCCAGGCACCCTCAGTCTCATGTGTTCCATGAGTCACAAAGGCTTCCACGGCAGGTGGTGTGGCAGTAACATGTAACCTCCATGCTTTATCCCTACAGGAAGCTTCATGTGCCTATGTGCTGATTGTGACAGCTGTATACTGGGTCTCTGAAGCAGTACCTCTTGGTGCAGCAGCCTTAGTTCCTGCTTTCTTATACCCACTTTTTGGAGTCATGAAGTCCAGTGAGGTCAGTATGCACTTTATTATTTAGTCTTCTTAATCTCAGTTAATTGTTTGAATAAAACTAAACTTAGTTGAATAGCAAGACTAAGAAGTGTGGGAGGAAGAAGGGTACAATGTGTAATGTTTAACTTGGACCAACCAGCTTTTGCTTTTACTGAAGATACATGTGTCTATATTAGCCAAGCAGGGTGTCTATCCTGTCAGCTATGGCATCACCAACAATTTCCAAAACCTATTGCATTAAAGAATCCCACCTTTCCCCTCCTCCAAAACAATGTAAACAGCAGTTATAGGATCAACTGTAAATTTTTCTTCCAGTTATATTTATTAAAGATGATGTATAATGTATGAGGCTACATATACTAAAAAGAATCACCATTTACTGTATAAGACTAGGTATTGTTGTTATCCTGGTGAATGTCTAGTCCTTTTTCCAAGCTCTAACCTTAGTGCTTCTTTGTAGCCATGAGTTCTAAGGTAAAGGAGCAGCTGTACAAAAAAGTTTCTTTGATCAGTTCAGAATTGGCTTACTTGAGGTTTTGGTGAATGTTATTTTCTTTCATGATATGCCAAGAATTTATTTTATTTCATCTAAAGCTTCTTTTTTCTTGCCTTTTCCTATCTCTTTTTTGGGGGGTGAGAGGGATCACACTTGATTTACAAGGACCAGAAGTACAGTTAGGAAAGCAGAAGAATATATAGCACCTGTAAAATTGTTGAATTTCCAACACAATATAGCTCTGGACATGCCTATAAATGGCTGAAGTCAAGCATGAACCCAGAGTTTTATGACCTGCCTTATTCCTCCCAGTGGTCTAACAACTGTGTAATATAATCAGGTCCATTTCCTTACCAATACAATTAAATATTTTCAGGATTTTTTTCCTGCCATAAAGGTAAAGTAGTTACACATTTTCATTACAAAATTCTGCAGCATGTTGAAGAACAAAAATTTAAGGACAGGTTGACAGAAATTCAATGTAATATTAAATTAAATGGCAGTGGGGCTACTGCAGAGAATGTATCATTTGCCTTAGGAACAGAAATAAACCTCTATATTTTAAAATAATAACTGATGATGCTGCAGTATTTCCAGTCTGCTGTTCTGGAGTGCCGTAGAAACCCACCGCTCTTGCCTAGCAGTTTAAACTACAAATAACTCACAGAAGCTTAAGAATATGAGCCAGTGTATTAATATGTGTATTAATAAAAATATTAATATTCAATTCTTTCTCCAAAGTGACAGTGCAAGGAATAAAGGAAAACAACAGATTCTCTGTGCCTCTGGCTTCATGGATTCTTTTAACTCAGTTCAAGATCTCTTTTTTTAACAAGGTAGCAAGAAAAAAAAAAGGAAGTTAATGAGAAATAAACCAGTGGAAGAAAGCAAAAAAAGTTATATTTAAAAGTTCTGCCACACAACTATGATCGCCAAGTCTATTTAGATGACCATGGAGGTTTCTTAAAGGAATATAATTGAATTCTTAACTTGATGCAGCTTCCGCATAATTACATTAGTGTTATTCTTGCACTTCTATGGAGGAGCATCAGTATAACTGAGGACAATGGAAAAATACTGCTTCTACTTGATTTTAATTGTTTTAAAATGCTGGTGCCTACATTTGGTTAGAGGAATAGCTTTAAACTGAAGAAAATATGATTTTGAAAAATATTCCAGCAACAGCTTAGGAAGGATTGCATGAGAACGAAATGAAATATTTAGCTAGACTCCAAGCATCTGTTAGTAACTTTTATTTTCTCCCATTTTGTTTGTTTTCACACCAGAGAGAGAGAGAGAAAATGTTTTGGTTTGCTTCATTTATTGTTTTTGCAGTTACTTCACAGAACATTATCTCATATCTTAGCAATCCACACATCCAAGAATGCCGCTTTGGAGGATCATATGTGGCCTCTAATTTTTTTTTTCCTGAGCCAGTTGATTATTTTGGTTCATCCCCTTTAAGTTAAATTTCTCTTTTTTGAAACTTTGCCGTATTTTCATGATACAATGGAGATGGATTTACATTGTGAAAAGTTCTGGCACAGGGTTTGTGGATCATCACAGCAATGCCCCAACCTTTCTTTATTGCATGCGGACAGCATGTCCCAAAGGACTTTTCCTGAAGTTGTAGGTTCTAGGGATGACAACTTTGCCCAAGATGTAAGAAAAACAAGTAAGACAGACAATGACCTCTCCAGAATGAGAGAGACAAAGCACATACATTAGCTGCTTTCAGTGCAGAGGTTTAGTGCTGTTTCAGTCTGGGCACAGCTGAGTGTCTTCAACTGCAGGCAGTGAAAATCCTTCTCAAAGAAGTGAAATTTCTCTTGAGCTCTTCAAAGCTGAGAAACTTAGAAACGGGTGTGTATAGAGACTTATTTGTAAATGCCACATGAAAGAGGCTAAAGAGAACACTTTGACTTATGAATACTTCATGTACTCCAGCTCCCTGTCATCTTTCTCTAGGAGGAAAAAGTCCATGATACCATATTTCTTCTTAGTAGGCATGCTCTCTGTGTAGGGTAGTTACTGCCTTTTTAACTGTCTGTTTCTTCCTTGCCCTTAATGCAGGTGGCTGCTGAATATTTCAAGAACACAACTTTGCTCCTCATGGGTGTCATTTGTGTGGCAGCTTCTGTAGAAAAGTGGAACCTCCACAAGCGAATTGCCCTGCGTATGGTCATGATGGCTGGAGCAAAGCCAGGCATGTGAGTGAACCTTTGACTTTGGGGTAGTCTGAAGATGATACCAGCAACTTGAAAGAGCAAATAAGAATTCCAACTTTCCCATCCAGGGGCAAAAGCTAGCTTGATTTGGCACTCTTTTTCCTACCTGCTTTTCCTTACAGAGTTTGAAAGCTTACAAATTTTCTCATCGTGTTTCTGCCACCTCCTACTCCTTGGTTTGTTGTCCCTTTGCTTTCTCTTTTTTACTGATACTGATTTTAGTCTTTGTTCCTTCTTTGCCTGTAGTTCAGCAAACACAAAAGGACATTTAAAACCTGGATATGCTAAAAATCGCCATTTTCTCATGTCACACTGGGTTGGGGCAGCAAACACATTCCAATGATATATTGTCTTATGACAGCTCTCAGCACAAGGAAGCATCTGCGCACAGCATGGCATGTGCACAGATAGGCCCCATGTAGTTATCAGGTGACTAAAGAAAATGTTAGGCTGGAGGCTTTTAACATTTCTGAAGTGTCTCAAGAATGTTTCCCTGTGTTGTACTGCAGGTTGCTTCTTTGCTTTATGTGTTGCACCACGGTGCTCTCCATGTGGCTTTCCAACACATCCACCACAGCCATGGTGATGCCAATCGTGGAGGCAGTGCTCCAGGAGCTAGTGAATGTTGAGGAGGAGCATGAGGTCATCAGTACTGCAGGCAGCACCATTACTGAAGAAAACGAGCCAATAGGTATTTGTGAACATTGGCCATTGTTTCCTAATTTGTTTATCAGTGATCAGACTCATTGACATACATTAAATTCTGCTGAGGTGAGAGCTGTCTGACTTGTACTGCCAAAGATGTTGGCCGATACTCTTTCTTTTTGTACTCTGTTATTTCTTTTGAAAAATGAAAGGAAGTTTCAAGACACAATGGGAGAAATGGAGTTGGGAAACTATGTTGAATTAGAGCATGTACTGGAGTTTGTGTGTCATGAGCTCTCAGATCATAGGATTTTACAATGTTGGAAGGAAACTTCTGAAGAAGAAAGTAAAATAAAATATAGAAGATGTCCAAAAATGTGCTCTGTGACAATTCCACACTTGCCCATTCTACTCCAAGCTGACCTGGTCAGAGCAGGTATCACCAAAAAAAAAATATTTCTAAGAATTTTAAGGTTTGTTTTGTTCATTGCTTCCCAAAAAGAAAGGATTTTGGAAGAAAAGAATCTCTATTTTTTTTTTAATTTACAGTTCCCAGGCTGAAAATTATGTCATCTAACCTTGACTATTATATGTAGGTTGGATAGTCTTTTAATTGGCAGAGACACATGATGAGGAAAACATGACAAAATAAAATCTGCATAAAGATCACAGAGTATCTGAGAGAGTTTGGACAAGCTTTTTTTGTAGTAGTAGCTTCTCCACATTCAGTGGCTGGCCCAGGGGCTCAGCTCAGTTCTTCCCCCAAGAGCTGCTTTCTCTGTCTTTGTTGCAGGTCTCAGTGAAAAGCATGGCCAACCTTCACTGGAGCTTATCTTCATCAATGAGGAGTAAGAATGAACCCTGTACATCACGACTGGACATTTGAACCTTACACAGGTTGCAATGAAATGAACCTAGGAGTAGAGCCAGGAAGGGCAAGCAGAAGATTCCAAGTGAATATTTTAGAGGTGGCTGACAAGGAAGGCTTATATGAGAAATGGACTTAATGTAACGGTCTGGATCTCGCTGAAGCTTCTCAGGGTCCATGTGTTTTTTAACACTATGGTCACTTTAGAGAGAAGAAAATGTTTCTTAGGGTTTGAAAGATCTTCTTTTGATCTGTTTTTGTGTTGTATACATGAGTGCTGTCCACAGATAATAAGAATCTGTACCCCAAAAGGAACAGTGACAGAGAGGATGCAAGCCCAGTATGGAGTGCCCACAGGACATAGTCAGAGGGGAACACAGAGGATTCCTAAGGAAAGCCTGAAGAGCATTCAAGAGAGACGGGAGAGTAGGACAGGGGGAAGGGGAACAGAAGGGAGAGACACACACTTTCTATCCCCCCAAAAAGCAGTAAAATATTTCTTCTAATATAAATAAAGTTATTCAGAAGTTTGAAACACTACAAGTTTCAAACAGGTTTCTATTTGGCGTAAAATCTAGTAAGGGGAAAAGGGCAAATCAAGGAAAGGAGAAATTTCTTTGTCAAATTATCAAATTAATCATCATTTCAAGATACTCAGGACAATATACAAATTCATTGTCCTAAAACTATGTTATAAACTAAATCTTGAGAAGCATCTTCTCACAAGGTGTGAGAAAAATTGCATAATCCCTTCTTGAGCCCCTTTTATATTTTTTCATAATTATTCAAAATAAAAGAGAAGCAAGTTCTTCTTACACCTTTAAAAATTGACAACAAACATTAACATTCGAACAGCATATGTTGATGACTTTAAGGTAACTTGCAAGATCAAAACTGCTTTCTCATTAGTCTGGAAACTAATGGGTTCTCCAATATTCCCTCTGTTGTTATCTCTTTTTATCCCAGACATATTTTCTGTGCAGTATAGAATCAAATTTTCAGTCTGGCATTGTGCCACTAATCCCTTTAAGCCCTACTGAAGAGTATGTGTGGGATATTTCATAAAAGAACTATTATTCAAATATTATTAATTGAAAAAGAGCTTGAAATTTAATGTGAAAAATAGCACAACTGCTGGAATGAAATATGTTTTCAATGTCAAAGTAAGGATTTGTGATCCTTTTGGCAAAAAGGATTGTTTGCATGGTCCACATGCCACATAGGGGAGATTTTAGAGAAGACTTTAATGTGGTATAGGTAGGTGCTTGGAAACAGCATGGGAGAGGCTGGCAGAGGAAGATCTTGAGTAGAACAGGACAGTGCAGCACTGGATAGACCAGTGATTCACTCCACTGTGAATTGAGTCCATTCCTATAATGGGATTTATACTGCCTAGAATACATATTTTTTTCTTTCATGGAGATGGAACTTGATTGTTATACAGCTAGAGACAGAACTGTGAAACATAATGAAGACTCTTATGTTGTAGTCAATATATCACATAATAGGTACTAATAAATGGTATTCTTCACCATTTCAGTAGGCACTAGTTCTCCCGCAGATGTTGCCCCTCCTACCCATGAAGTGTGCCTTTTGAGGGAGCTGGGTGAAGAGGCATTTTAAAAGTATATTTTCCTTTCTTTGTTTTTAGTGCTACTACTACTGACTTCAGCTCCTTGATGCACTCAAAGGTATTGTCATAGGTAGTATCTTCTGAGCTACATTGTCTTTAATGCAGGAACCCTCAGAGCAGAGTCCACGCAGCTCCGCAACAAACTGCCATTTCCTTTATTTCAAACAAGTAGTGGTTGTTGGCAGACAATATGTATTGCAAAATGCCCTGCTTTGTATTTAACCTGTCAGCCCAAATCAAGTTGTGAAGCATTAAATCTGTAGCATTGGTTGTATTTATTGCTGGACATACCGAGATCAAGACAGCAACCTAACAATTTCATATGGTCTTGCATTGTCCAAGTATTGCCAGCTTCTGCAGCTGAGACACCTCAGGTATTAGAAAAACCTACACATATCACAAAGTTATAGCCTCTAGCAAGGGATCTGTTAGATTCTCCTACATGGCTGAGGAAGAATACTTAAATTTATTACAATCTGATTTTTAAGATCACTTGAAGATAAAATTAGGTCGTTGGGTTTTTTAAGTTTTTTTCCAGGGTAAAGTTTACAGCTGAAATGGTGGGTTTGTGTTTTTTTTCCCAAAGCCCACTACCTGTGATCTTTACAAAGCATCATCAATTCTAATTTAAGTGCCCCTAGGAACAGAAGAAAGGCTAATCCAAAGGCATTTGCCTCCCTACAGAGTATGAATGGTGTGCACGTGATAGCCAACCCTATTGGAACGACCAATTCTAAGAGCAATGGACAGCACCTGCCTCAGGTAAGGAGATTGTTAGACCCAGGAGGTAAAGGAAAAGATAGACATGAACATCACCCTCTCCCCACCGTCTCATACTTCTTCCTTGTAAGCTGCACTATATGGAATTGTTGTCCATCATCTTACTATAAGTCGTGGCCCTTTCCTAGTTCTTACTTCCATTTAGATGCCTCCATTCAGAAGACCCTCCTCCAACGCCTAGTACAATTCATTTAGCTTTACATTCAGTGATGTGATCACGAGTTTCCCTTCTTATTTGGCTGTTCTACCCACTTTGTTTTTGCAAAGCTTCCTTGGAAAATAGCCTAACTCAAAAATAACAGTCCCTTACATGCAATAGCCTACTCGGAACTAAACCAGCAGTGGGCATGGACCATTTAAGTGTTCAGCCAGTAGTCTTAGTATCCACCTCCTTTTTGTCTTGCCAAATATTCAGCCTCAAAATCTTCTATTACATCAGCCCGTTCCAGCATTTCTACTTAAGTGGATCCAAGAAGTGATTGCTGTTTAGACTACAGTTACATAGAATTTTAATGGTATGAATTGATGTCCAGAAAAGATTAGGCTACACAGAAATTTGCATTCACAGTTCAAAAAAGTCTAAGTGTATGATTCAAAAAAAGGGCTAATGCGCTGCTCCTCATACTTAATTTCCTCTAATACCCTTTTCCCATATACATTTAATGGTTATTTTGTAACAAATATACTCACTTAACTTTTAAACTACAGGGATTTCAGCCAGGGTACCCTCATGATGATGATGAAACTATAGCATAACTGATTTTACTTCATAAGTCCAAATTAATAATTTTAAAAAATCTATCTGTATCCCTTGCTGCCTTTTACCTGATCCTAAATTACAACCTTGAGTTGCATGTGAAGTGCCTTAATGTACTGTACTTTTTTTTCATACAAGAACTTGATTTACCAACATGGAGACTTTCCTGGCACTGCTAAGAAAGCTTCTTTTGCAGCGATATTTTCATGCAGTTTTTTCTTCTGTATTCCCATTGCCAAGCCTTTTCCATACTGTTTCTGAGATCCCTAGCACTCTATTCCTAATTAGAGACCCTAAGCCAGTGTAAGTGCAAAAAGCCCACCAAGCATTTTTTCTGGTGGCTGCTCATAAACCTCAAGGATTATGGATTCCTACTGCCACAGTGTTGGCATCCCACTCCTGCAGACCACAAAGGCTTTCGGTTTCACGCTGAGATTCCAGTCAGAATTGGAGCTGGCCCAAACCATAGCCAGAAGTCTGATTACTATTTGTCCTACATTTTTTGCCCCTGGACAGGTTTCAAGTTCTGATCCCAGTTAATCCCTGTGAAAAAAAACTCTGCCCCTTCTTACACAAACCTGTTGTTCCTCTGGGACCAGTATCACCATGGCAGTAGAGCAAGCTGGGTGGCTGTTCTGACCATCTTCTTTCTTTGGTGAATGTATCCCCTCACAGGCTCAGATAGTGGTCCTGCCTCCTAAGCCCTCAGAACTGGGCCTGAGCACTAAGTATCAGTATCAGACCAGACATGACCACATGGTCTGTAAATGCCTCTCACTGAGTATTTCCTACGCGGCAACCATTGGAGGACTGACAACCATCATAGGGACCTCCACTAGCCTCATATTCTTAGAACACTTCAACAAGTAAGTGATATTGTAATTGTGTGAGAATGGTGGTTGGGTCGTTATCATCTCTGTGGCTTTCCCTGTGGGTTATTTACTACCTTAAGGAACACTTGTCTCTCTAAAGACAATTTTGTTTCCTTCTCTAATGTTATTACTAATGGTTAGTGGTTGAAAGGGGTAGCTTAAGTTCATACGTAGCCAAGCCTTTCTCCCATGCAAAATAAAAATTCCTCAGAATGTGGTAACATTTAAGTTTCTTCTGTTGTTTTTACAAACTGATCATCACGAAGGCAGCAGGCACTCTGGAAAAATAAAGACTAAACCCATGAAGATATAGGAAAGAAGCCAAAGGAAATACAAAAGAAGAAATGTCAAAAAATCAGCTTCAAGATCTTCTATGGGATTTGGATTTTACAGAATTTCCAAAGATTTTGCTTTTATGATAGTTCCATCAAATGCGTGTATCAGACACCTTTGTCAGAGACCAACAGACTATAGTAATTATTTGTGTAATCCGCAGCAAGACATACAAAGATATTCTGGGTGAAAGCATGCTTAAGTCTGCTGACACTAAAAAGAGTTTTAAAAAAACACAGGTAGGGCCAGAATTTCACTCTTGGGAACTCTAAGGGGTTTTGAAGCTGGCTAGACAATACAGAACATGTGGTCTTAAAGGTATGAAGAGCTATATGGTCTGATCTGTTGGCCAGGCATGGTCAGTGATTGACATTATTTGGCAATTGGTTGCACCATGCACATTTGCAGCTGTTGCAAATACGTACTGATGCAATTTTGCTATCATGCCATGACAAATATATATAGACATATGTGTGTGTGCATCTATGCATATTGGACGTGCCTATCCTCTTAATGTTCTAACTTCCTGTTCATCCTTTTTTTCCTTTACAGCCACTACCCAAATGCTGAAGTGGTGAATTTTGGAACCTGGTTTTTGTTCAGTTTCCCCATCTCCCTCATCATGTTGGTCCTGACTTGGTTCTGGATGCATTGGTTATTCTTGGGTTGCAAGTAAGTGCAGACTGTTCAAGATGTATGGATTATGAAGGCAGGCCATCTGTGGCTGCTCTAGAATAAGTGCCTAGGTATTGCTGATGGAAATCCTTATGATGCATTCAACTGATTTTTTGGCTTTCATGACCATGAGGAGTGGTGGACCAAATATCTTGTTAAAAGTCCCTTCACAAAAGTACAGCTTAAAAGATTAATAGAAAAATAGCTGCAAGTGAACAAGTCACTTCTCAGATCTGCCCCCAGCCCAATGAAATTAAGGTAAACCCAGTTAAAATTAAAGGTAAACAGACTCCGTATATATTTCTCTTCAAAGTGGAAAGGACTCAGCCTAAGAGACTAATACCTTTTGATACCAGTAAATCCCTTAGTCTCAAAACAAGAACAGGGCTCAGTCTCCTAATTCATTTGTACCACATATTCTCTTTGCGGAGGCATTCAGCAAAGTTAATGAAAATTGACTAAATGTGTGCATTTAGAGTGGATTAGTTAATCTGCATTAAATTGTGGTGCAGACACATTTACTCAGAATTAAAGTGGCCTTAATTTGATTTAGTTTACTCTTAAAAGTAAGATGAACTGACATCACTAATTAATTTTACCTAAGACAATGAATAAAATAATAATGACTCCTGTTTGCTGCTGACCTTGAGTAGATTTGAAAAGGTAATTTAGAGGTGAATAGCTACATGTCCTTCTCTCATCCTTCTCTCATTCTGTCTCCTGATCCTTGTGGTTCCTAATTAAAAGGCTAAAATAAGTCCCCCTTTTATTTTTTTTTTTTTTTTTAATCTTGAGAGGAAACAGGCCCTAACATGACCCTCAATTACTTTCTTTTTTTTTAAAAAAAATAAATATAATTGAAATTCCACATTGCATGCAGGACTTCATGCTGATTAATGTTATTCTAAATAACACCAGAGATTGAAGCATTATTGACTTTTTCAGAAGTACAGGTTGATTCCAAGCCTCCTTAATCTCTGAATCCTGCTCACTGCACTTCATTAAAGAATATATTATGTTAAGAGCTTTGCTACAATACTCTGCCTTCACATCGTCTGAAGCTTAGAAACAGTTATAACATGTTGAAACAGCTACCTGTGTATAAATGCTTACTGACTTTGCACGTAACATTCATGTTTTTTTCCTAGAAAACCCAGTGTCATCAATCTGGTTTTACTTGGGCCAGTTGGAACAACGCATCAGACTTGCTATTTAGGTTCTAGGCTAGGTTAAAGGGGAAAGATAATGAACCAACAAAATTATTTTTGCCAGCAAGGCAGAGCTAAGGATAAAATCGTTAGTACAGATACAGTGCTTGTATTCTCCCTGGCAGAAGTACAGGCATTTTTCACCAGGACAAAACACTATGCTGACTGCCTTGGCCTCTGTGGCAGAGGCAATTTGGTGCTACACCAATTGTGCCTGGTTTATAAACAGCTGGTGTCAGTAGAAGTAAACCAGTCATGAAAGGTATCGGGTTCCTCAGCACAGTATTCTCCCTTTTACTTACAGCAAATCGTGAATATTCAAGTCAAACCTAGGTTCAAAAGCTAGACCGGGCTCCATATGTGTTGGATACCCCTGATCTGACTGGAAGAAAAGATCTATTTATCTCATTTTAAAAATCTATTGACAGCTGGCCTCTGTCACAGTCTTTGCATGTGATGATAGAAGTTAGCCATAGCCTTTGGAGGTTTCTGGCACCAGAAAAATCTGGCCACTGCCAGCTCTCTGAGGAAGCCTACACAAAGGGAGCCCTTGTGTATGGCTCGATGATACAAGTCAGTATTCGTCTGAGCACCCTGAGGACCCTCCTCCTATGTCTAGGATTGATTCTCAGAAAATTGGAAGAAACATGCAATGACTTCCCTTCCCATTGTCATCAGGCCTTGCTCCAGTCACATCTTTTTCCAACTCTAGGTGCCTCTGCCAACTGTAATTTTCAGTTTGGCTCCTTGCTATTGTTTTTTATGATGTGGTGGGGTTTGGTTTTTTTTTTAATATTTGATGTCCTAGTCTAATTGTACTGTGTTATCTACCTCAGTTTTAAAGAGACCTGTTCTGTGAGCAAGAAGAAGAAGACCAAACGGGAAGAAACGTCAGAGAGAAGAATTCAAGAAGAATATAAGAAACTGGGAAATGTTAGGTAAAATGGAGCTGCCTTCCTGAGGAATTTGCCTCTCTCGGCAGGACCATCCTTTCATCTTGCCCTCCATGTTGCCTTTGGCTCATGTAGATCATTCTTAAACTATCAGCTCTTTCTCTTCCTTTATAGGAGTCGAACTAAATGCAAAAATGAACTGAATCTAAGTACTTTGTTACAAGCATGCATTGTTTAGTCATTTATTAAAGGAAATCAAAAGAAGGACTCAGGTTTATACCAGGGTCCAAAGGTCACCTGACTCAAAGTTTCCCTCTGCCTTTGAACTAAAACAACCCTCCTTCCAGGTTCAGGCATATACTTATTTTGGTGGATAAAAATTCACTGTTAGCAAAGGCTTTGCAGCAATTTCCCACATGGTGAGACGTCCAACCCTCTCAGTTGCCCAAAATCTTTACCTATAGTGGCACGATATTTCTCTTGAAAATATTATTTTGCAACATATTCAATTTTCAAAAGGGTTGATATTTCACAAAATCTATTCTTCCCCAAAAATTTCTGTGTTGTTCAACTGAAATTTTGACAGATCAAGTTACTGTGATCAACTCTGAATCTAGACTGTTGTTCAGACTGTGCCTAAATATGAAACCATACTTAATTTAAATCTATTCTAAATTAAAACTCAGTATTCTCAAGTCATCTTTAACCTTATTTTTATTCCACACGCTTAAAATATTTGTACTAATCTACATTTTTATTTGCTCTTACACTTTCTCCACTTTTGAAAAATGCATTGGAAAGTGTTTCCAGTGGAACAGTAACATAAGCTTTACTTTGTTACCACACTTAATCAGATAATAAGGCAAATACAAAACAAGCATTTATAATTAATTTCCTTCAGGTCTTGTCCATGAATGACTGAATTGAAAACACAGACTGATATTTTTAGTTACTTTTACTGGGTTTAGATGGTTCTCAGCTGGGAGCCAAATGCAGAATTTTTTTAGTTCAAATTAATCTTCCTTTCTATTTTCTGTATGTTTTTTGCCTTTCTTGTTGAAACCAGTTTCTAATTTCTTATTTCTTCTAGAATTTGCTCTCAGTTTTTCCTAGCTTTTAATTTTTTTGTTTTTACTTCTAGCTATCCTGAGATGGTGACTGGATTTTTCTTCATTCTGATGACCTTGCTTTGGTTTACTCGTGAGCCTGGCTTTGTACCAGGATGGTCATCTTTCTTTGAGAAGTAAGTGAAATTCCCTAAACAACAGCAGAGGAATATGGTCTTGCACCTTCTGACTTGCTGCAATAACTATCGGTCATAAAACATCATCAGCCACTTCTAACAAGGTAGTGAAAAATTAAGTCCTTGATTTTTGCTTTTTAAACTACATCTGTTCACATGGTAGTAAATTTTATTCTCAGTAAGCAGAATGATTTAAGTAGAGAAAGTAAAATAAAAATATTTCAAATGTAAAAAAAAAATAGGAGGGCCGGATACTGAAGTTAAAACATTTTAGTTCATTTGTAGAGAAGCTACCACTGCAATAGATTACAACTATAATTCAAATTAAAACTTGAGAGTTCTTTGCCAATTTTATTTTGAAGATAAATTTTATCAAGAAAACGTTCAATTAAATATTGCAGAGAACAGTGACTGAAGCAAATAATTTTTATTTTAAATAATGTTGAAACAAATTATATTAAAAGTAACTATAAAACACAATGCATATCAAAGAGTAAGTTATTTGAACTTAAATTTTCTTTAAGTTTCTGCTGCATAGTTTTTTACAGCCTAATTTTGACAGAGAAATAATTTCTAATACTGGGATTTCCCAAATATGTCAAGTTGAGCACTTCTCAAAATACATTTTCAGATTGAGTTTTAAACATTTAATTTAAAATCAATCTACAGTTCATTGCTAATGGATCATTTGGGCTTGACTTTCTACAGAATGTTTCCTGCTTCTCACTTCTAATAAACACACCATTTTTCTGTACCTCTGAGTTAATAGATTTATAAACTAAAAGGAATTTCTTTTTTTTTCACTGGATTGTTAAAAATTGCTGAGCAGCAATATTGCATATTGGAGTCAGTTTAATAACTGGGAAATAAAATCAAATCCATATCCTTGATATGCAGACATTTTTCTAGTGGGTTATTAATAGACTGCAGATGTGGAAACACAACTTCACCTACAACAATCTGTTTGGACCCATGTACCTTGTTTGGAAATGTTTTTCTGGTTGTGTGTTTTTATGATAACCCCACTCTTCCTTTCCTAGGAAAGGTTACCGGACTGATGCCACTGTCTCTGTATTTCTTGGTTTTCTCCTTTTCCTCATTCCAGCAAAAAAGCCATGTTTTGGAAAAAGGGAAAAAGGTAAGGAGGATGCAGCAAGAAAGAGATCTGGAACATCTTCCAGTGTTTTAATGATCATTTTCTGTTCTCTGCAGAACTTTCCAAGAAGATATATTTATTGTGGAAGGTCAGGAATCAGTTTCTTCTCTGATAGCCATTCCTACATCAAGCCTCTTGTTGTTTGTTTTATTGTTTTAGATCATATTGTCTCATCCAGCAGATTACAAGCAGATAATTTGCACACACATATACACAGAGTACACAGTCCCTCAAAAAGCTATAGAAGGAAACACAGGGGTTTATAACTATTCACATCGACAGAGCAGCCAAGAGAAAGTCAGGAATTTGGAATAATATGCTGTATTTTCTGAGGCCAAGCTAACCAGAGAAGTAAGTTCTTTACCTCTCTCAGATAGTTCTCAAGATAATTTCCATGGATATTGCATTATTCCTACTGTGTGAAAAATGTGGAGATTTTTGCAAAAAGGCCAATGTAATACTGGTCACACATTTGCTTTACTTTGATACAGGAGACAGTGAAAAATCAACAGACATTAACACATTGGATCCCATCATTACCTGGAAGGACTTTCAGAAGACCATGCCTTGGGAGATTGTAGTATTGGTTGGAGGAGGTTATGCCTTAGCAGCGGGATGCAAGGTACTGTTTTAGATTTATCCTCCTTCCAAAAAAAAAATGTATAAACCTGGACCCTTTGTATGCTCCCAAGGTTGGATCTACTTTGGGATACTTGGATACCTTGGAAATGTGGATACTTTTGACTTTGTATATAAATTCAATGGGCAGTTATCTAGCAAACAAAAATATGGGTAGGGCTCAAGTCAATTGTGTAAGCATTTGCCATTTCTGATGCTTTAGAATATCTATATATTCCTTCAAGGCTGGCAGACACAACACAGGATCTGAGGGTGACCTCACACTTTCTCAACTAGCAGCTAAGCAGACAGAGGGGGAACTTCTCAGCTGCCACTGGATGCTCCTCTTTTAGCAAATGGGTTACATTCCTAGTGCTGGACTGGACCAATCATACTCTAGTCTCTACTGACTGTATCTACACTCAGTATAATTCATAAATACACATCTATCTCTCCTATAGACTCAGACATGCAGATAACTAAATTTGTGTATTTTAATCACAAGATGAATTCTACCCAGACTGTGCAATCCTTCATCACCAATTTGTGATGCTCCAGTTCACATGCGGAAGAAAGAGGGATCAGGCTTGGTGACTTTTTAATATTATTAACTGCCAAATGTATCTCTTTGTTACTATGGAGAACTATTTATTAGACACAGCAGTGAAGTCCAGTTTACTGAAAAAAAAAAAAAAAGGGAAATGCAGAAAGCATTGACCTAGCCTTTGTTTATTTGCTGGTGGGAGTCTTTGGTGCAAACTGCCCCAAAGAGAAGAATCTGGTTTAGAAACCTACTAAGTATTTAGTTATTCTTGTGCTTCTGTCTTTTCCCTAGACCTCTGGCCTCTCTACCTGGATTGGACGCCAAATGCTCTCCCTGAGCAGCCTTCCCTACTGGGCTGTAACTCTGCTGGCCTGCATTTTGGTGTCCCTGGTAACAGAGTTTGTTAGTAATCCAGCAACCATAACCATCTTTCTGCCTATTTTATGCAGCATGGTGAGTAAAAACAACAACATTTTCAGTCTGATGTTTTCTGACAGGCTCGTGGGAATGTTTCAGGACATCAGGGTATTGGCACCCTGATCACGTGAAACCCAGCCTTGGGCTTAGAAAAAACAATAAACTTGGGCGCCAAAAGTACATTTTAGCACCAAGAAATGTATTCAATACCTCTCAGACAAAGTGAAAATATAGCTGTTGCACTGAGGGATTCACAGTCTAAGAACAGGAAAAGGTGACGATGCAATCAACAAGTGAAGTCTTACCATGTTATTTTAAATTTGTCAACAGCTCTGAGGTATATGAAGATATGCTCAGAAGAAAATAAGTAATTGTTAGTATGGCTTATGAGTTAGATTAACCTCTGCTCCATGCAGAATGAGACTCTCATAAGTAGAAATTTAGAGCAATAACCACCTTAAGATAGTGTCTCTTTTTTGACTGTAAAAGCAACTTGCAGACACTTCCCTCTCCAAAATGAAGCTAGACTTGTGAGTACCTTTCCCCCTGATATAAAACTAGGCCATAGCAATATTTCACCACCACTGAAGGCTGCAGTGGAAGAACTTCTTTAGACCACTGTAAAGAATATTCTATCATCGCTGCCTTCTTGCCATGTGAGTTTGGTCCACGAACAACCAGTTTTAACCACTGTTCCACTGTTCAGGAGGACTTTATATAATGGTCTCAGTATCTTCAGCAACTGAAAGAAATAAGTTATTCATGTCAACCTCTTGGTGATAGTCAGTGCTAAGATCCAAAAGACACAAGATATAATGACATGGGGGAACAAGTAGGAAAAAGAGCAAAGGTAGCCTAAATAGTCAAAATTTCCACTCTCCCTCAGTGTGAAATGTTTTAAGAGAAATCCCTGTTGTGTGACCAGCTCCAAATTATAGCATTGCTCTACTCTAAAAAAAAACCCCAAAAAACCCAAACACAATACAAAAGAATTCCACACAAGTTTAGAAACCACACATGCGAGATTCACAGAATCATATTTTCACATAAAGGAGACAGGATCTTTTAATCCTAATTGTGAGCAGTGGCTTTTATAGGTTAAGTGAAACACCTCTTTCCCTCTCTCCTTCCAGTCAGAAACTCTGCTTATTAACCCTTTATACACCCTGATTCCTGTCACCATGTGTATCTCATTTGCGGTGATGCTACCAGTGGGTAATCCTCCAAATGCCATTGTCTTCAGTTACGGGCACTGCCAGATTAAAGATATGGTGAGTTTTGAGATCGGGTATATCCTCCCATGCTTCGTGCAACTTTGACACCTTGTCCCCACATCCAACTGCCAGTAATAATAATAATGATGATACTGGTGCTAATATAAAGTCATATTGATCTGCACTGCTGCTATGTGACTGAGGTGTCAGGTTAAGAACATTCATATATCTGCTGCAGGACATACATACACATTTCTCATCGTTATTTTTTATGAATGCAATGGTCTAAAGAGGTATCAAAGAACAGGAGTACACAATCCTTTGCCCTGACCTGTTAAGACACAGGAAATCATGAGAAATTGGATTAATCAGCGAGCTCCACAGTAAGTCATGTAGTTATCACCCTGCCATGTGTGGTATAACACCCCATTCTGTTTATGATTGAGAAGTTCAAGTGACAAACTGAGCAGTTTTCCAACGAGCTACATCAAGCTCTGACTATCATTCCTGAATACTCCTACAATGTATGCTCTAATACATAACACTGTGCTTCTCTTTGCCTTTAGAAATCAGTATAGGTAATTTATCACTATATATATATGTCAGTATACATACATATACACCCCCTACTGGCCTTCTATTTCCCTTGGTAACTGTTTTTGATCAAGTTGTCATTGATCATATTCTGATGCATTTTGCTTTTGTAGGTGAAAGCTGGCCTGGGAGTAAACCTGATTGGTCTGGCTGTGGTCATGGTGGCGATCAACACTTGGGGAATTAGACTCTTCCAGCTGAACACTTTTCCAGAATGGGCAGCAGTCGGTAACGTCACTCGCCAAACATAATCTCCAATTTAAAAAAAAAGAAAAAAGTGCAAGACCAAAGCAAATTGGGACAAAATATTAAACCTACATTGCACATATGAAAGGAGAAAACTTGTGTATACATAGAACCAGGATCCACAGCAAAATCATGAAGAAAATCCACAGGGAGGTTTGCTCAAGCTTTTCAGTTCTGAAAATTAACAAGTTAAAAAGCGAGATTAGCTTTGCTCTATTGTTGCTTTTTCCTGTAACACTCTAACTCTGAAAAAAAAAATATCTTTCTTCCAAATTTTCTGCCTATGGTTCTTATGCTCTCTAAACCAATAATGTAGGACTAGTAAAATAGCAGATATAGGACTCCAATGACAGAATACAAGTATACATACGCTGGTGTACTCAGTAGTAGGATATTCAGTCCTACTATTGACTCCTACAATGAATGAAGGGTGAGTCTTATTCCCAAACCCAGAGTTTTAAAAGCCTACTTCATTTACAGGCAAATTATTATTCTTTTGAGGTAACTCATCCCTCTGTTGGAAAAAAACCACTTTCCCGTGTAACCCATATGGCCTGGAAAGAAATACAGCTACCAGCTACAGCACTTCAAAGGGATAATAGAAACCACCAAACAGAGAGGAAGGAGAAGTCTCCTGGAAAGGAAAATGGGTTTTTTCCACAGCACTAGTATAAAGTTTCCAATAGTGCAGTACTTGCAATCTCTACTTTGGAAGGAAGAGGTTCAGAAACAGTTTTGTTCAATGCTTTCTTTCATTATCATTGTACTGCAGTGGGAGCTTTTTCAGCTGCTGTGACCAGCAAAACCGTACCAGGCCACCAGACCCATTGTTCTCTGCTCTCTCTGGCTGCTGTTTAGATAGTTTGATTCCCCTGAGAAAGAAAGTACAATCTCATCCAAGATGGCACTCGGCACTGTTCCATGAGCAAGAAGGGAGAGGGCTGAAGTGCTGGTGTATCTCCTCATTGGATGCATCCACTTGAACATCACACCCACCTGCTCTCTAGCAGCCCAGAGAACAGGAAATTCAGAGGTAGGAAACGGTGACATAGAGCAGGTAACTACCAAACCAAAAGGCTGATCTCTTTATCATATGCAAAGCAAATGCCCTGTTTTTCTGACTGGATCCCTGTGATACTCAGTAAACCTCTTGTATTATGCCCTGTTTTTAATCATTTCTTTAATGTCAATGCATTTAAACTGTACATTAGGATGATTGGATCTTATGTAATCCCACTCTTTATATATAAATACTTTAATGAAATGTAATGCTTTCCACTTATAATCTAGGCTCTCTAGATGTTAGTGTGACTGTGTATTCTGAAAAAAAAAATTCAATAAAATAAATTATTCACTTCTGCATATTCTGATGCTCTATGAGAATATAAATAGGATTTATTTCACCTCATAACCCTCCAAGCCCTTAGAGAAGTAGCCTTGAGACAGCAGGAGGGGTTGGTTTACTGCTTCTGTCAAAACAGTAAGAGGGATCCCACAGACTTGTCTTGGAAATAGATACAGTAAGAGGTCATAGGTTAGCAAGGGGGAGCAAAATGGGGAAAAAAATGGGAAAACAAGAACATGTTTTAGCCCTTGTACCAAAAGCAGGAGGCAGCATCCTTTCACACCAAATTCCTAAATTTGGTTTGAAAACCAAAATGTTTCTGGGGATCAATGGCCGGTGCACCCCCATGTCCTTCTAATCCATGAAACAGGACCTCAGCCTCACTTTTTCAAGTACTCTTGTGTTCTCCCTGTCCTGAGCTTGCTGCTCTGCTGCACCCCAACACACAAACCTCATGCCCGCCTCTGGGTTCCAGATCCTCTACACCACTCCAGATCCCCTCCTGGGTCTCTTCCTGCTCCCCATAAAACAGCTGTTGCTGGGCACAGATCCTGACATGGTGCTCAAATCAGGTGCTCCAGCCTCCCTCCCAGCAAACTGCAGTCCCCCAGTAAGTTGCACCCAGTACTGGAGCAGGAGGGGAAGGGCTGCAACACCTGTCCACCATGGGCAACCTTCTCCAGGAACAAGCAATTCAGTGGGTGGTGGTGCCTGCAGTACCACGGGTCCTGTCCCCACACACAACAAGCACAACATCTCTTTGTTTACAGTCCCTAAAGTTAGTTTCAGTCATTGTCCCCCTGCCAAGAAACTCTCTTTCTGGCTTGCTCTCTTCCCAAAGCTTTAGCTGCTCTGAGCCTTTTACTGTGCACTCATCTTCTAAGAGTCACCACCACCATCTTCATCCACCACCATCTTCATCCACCACCATCTTCAAATTGCCTAGATGCTGGGCAACAAATCACTCTCCACCCTCCTAATACTTATTTCTCAGCTCAGCTCCCATCAGGCCTTGCTATCCCACACCTTTCCCAGGGGATACGAACATGGGATATTCCCATTTGTAAGAGAGACGAGCAGCTGGCATGCCAATCAGCTTTAGGGAGATCTAGGATTAAAACTCACAAATCAAAGAGGGTGGCCACCAATAGCACTGGGTAAATGGACATTGCCTGGTGCTGTGTGGTACCCCTCAAGCAATAGTTTCCATCAGTACGCCTCTGGCATAGTTTTCTTATCACCAGATTAGTGCAGAGAAATTAGGAGTGGACTCTCACAAGGAATTTCCTCAGCACTCTTCCCTTCTGTTTCGGTGCTCTCAGGACACAGCTGCTGGCAATGTCACTGCCATGTCCCACCAGGCATTTTCAGGAAGGCTGAACTGGCCCCTTTTTCCATATCAGATCAGTCAGTACATGCATCACAGCTAGATTCTGCCCTTAGACATTCACGCACGGTGTCCTTCATTTCACTGAAGACATAAAAAAAGTACATGGAAAAGTATTTACTGGCAAAATCTGAATGTCACAAAGAAAAACAGGAAAAATAGCAGCAGATGAACTACAGGCTTAGGGTTGGGAAGCTACATGGCTCATAAGGTGATAGGAATGGGTGCTGATTGCTCCTTTTAAAAAAAAAATTAAAAAAAACAGATGGCAAGGAGAAAGAAAAGTGGGAAATTTTCACTGGTAATTTATAGCATACCGTCACTCAGCTTCAGATTTGTCTTACCAGTAACCAAACTGAAGCCTTTCCTTCATAGGGGAGATAAGTCTGATTTCAAATTAAGTGATTTTCAGATGCTTTGAACATTCAGTACATCTACTATGTCCTAAAAACAGAAGTTCTACTTTCAGACCAGAATTTAAGATTCCTATCCAAAAAGTATAATCACATTAACTAGTAGTAGTATACTATTTTATCTTACAGTTTTATGTTACTTTTTACTAGAATCCTATTAAGGTTACATACACATTTTTTTCCAAAGAGATATAAAACCTGAATAATTTCATGGAAGTCAATTGAAGTGATTTATACTGAGCATTCTGCAGCTTCATTATGTAGCTGACAGATTAACGTTTTATTTCTAAGGAAAAAAAGCAGAACATGATAGCTAGACTTAATACTTGTTTGTTCAACACCCTCTGGTTTACAGAAAATTTGAGTAACAGAATTTAGACAGGCCCTTTTTTTTCCAATACACTGATTAGTATCTTACTACTTCGGGTGCACCTTTGGACCCAGAAGTGCAGTTGAGAGAGAAGGGCTCTAATCGGTGTGATAAAAGGTTGCAGAATCTGTTTTCACACAGAAAGCCAAAAATACGTTCCACTCCAGCGTTTCACATGGTAGGAAAGTTACTTGTGTAGTTATGGTTTGAGTTTGTCATTTACAGGAATGACAGGTATCAGGTATTTTCCAGATGTATTAAAGACTAAAGCCAGGATCAATTTTGGTGGGAACATCTATTCTGAAGGCAACTTCAGAAAATTTGGTTTATTTTTCAAGAGAGTAAATTTGACCTGCAATTAATGTATGTTTCGGGTAAAAAAGCAAATAACCTCTACAGCTTTTTTTTTTATCTCAGTACAAATTCAATAAAAATGACCTTGGCTCAACACTTTGTAAAGTAAAGGTTAGGCTATACCACTGAGAAATGTAACAAATAGAACTATATATCCTATATATAGTTCTATTTCTATAGAAAATAGAACTATAGGAGAAAGAACTATCTTTCTCATCCCTCTGAAGCAAAAATAAAGAGCTGTACAGGAAATTTCTCTATGGAGTTTACCAGTAACACATGCACTCTGATATTCAACATCACTTCCCAATATTGAAAAGAATTCTGCATCATATACAAAGGATATTAGATTTTACATACACATACCAATTCACAATCATGTTTTTGCAACCACATATATAACCTAGACTTATGCAATCAACTCCTCATTAATTCTGAAAATTCCTGGGCCATCTGTAATGTGGGCCAACAGTGGTCTGGGCCCTTCAAAGTATGTTTCCCGATGCTCAGTACATACAACAAATGACTCCAAGAAAACACAGATAGAGGAGTTGTAACAGCCATCAGTGCACACAGCTCCCAGCACCACAAGACAAAGGAGATCCACAAAGGAGAACCACAATGGAAAAATTCTGCTTTCACAAATATTTTTAAGTGATATCACCACTGAGAAACGTCCTGTGCTACCAGAACACCACTACATTACTTTATTAATCAGAAATCACTGTGAAAGAGTGATACTCTACATTAACAGAAGTCACGTATCTTTACCTGAAATCCATAATAAAAGTTTCTGATGATGCAGATGATGTTACCTAATGCAAAAACATATGGAAAAAGAGTTGGCTTCATTAAACTTTTCCCTGTCCTTGCGTGACTCCTCTCTATTATAACGCATTTTTACAGAAGGTAGCTGGAGGTACTAGTGATTTAACTCAGATGGGGTTAGGAAAGCCAATCCCAGGGCCCCGAGTGCCTTAATGGCTCTGGCCAGCCTCACCTGGGAAGCCTATAGAGGTTCCTCTTGTTACAAAATCAGGAGCCAAAGACCTCTATTAGCATACCAGCTGCTGAAGGCAATCTAAAGAAATGCTGAGGGAGCTGGTTGATGTCCTTGTGAGGCCACTCTGTGGTATTTTTGAAAGTTTATGGTGATCCAGCGAGGTCTCTGAGGACTGGAAGAAAGCAAATGTCACTCCTGTCTTCAGGAAGGAAGATTTGGGGGACTACAAGCTGGTCAGTCACACATCGATCCTTGAGATGAAGCTATTTCCAAACATATGAAAGACAAGTGATTTGGAGTAATCAGCATCAAATAATGAAGGGCAAATGATGCCTTACCAGCCTGGCACTTGTACAACAAAATTACTAGGTTGGTAGATGAGGGGAGAGCAATGCATGTTGTTTGTCAAGGCTTTGGACAGAGCCTTCCACAACAACCTCACAGAGAAATGGAGGAAGTGTGAACTAGATAAGTGAATGGTAGGGTGGATTGAAAACTGGCTGAAGTGCTGGTCTTAAAGGGTTGTGGTCAGCACCACAAAGTCCAGCTGAAGGCCAGTCTCAAGTGGCATACCCCAGGGGAAAATACCAGGGCCAATACTGAATTATTGAACAATGGCACATTTATTAATGGCCTAGACAACAGAGTGCACCCTTAGCAAGTTTGTAGACAATAAGAAATTGGGAGCAGTGGTTGATGCACAAGATGGTTTTGGTGTCACTCAGAAGGACCTTCATAGGCAACAGAAATAGGCCAATGTGTATCTTATGAACATATCAACAAAGGGAGATGCAAAGCCTTGTATTGGGGGGAGAAATAATCCCACACCCCAGTACAAACTGCAGCCAACTAGCTGGAAAGCAGCTTTGTAGAAAAGGACCTGGGGGTCCTGGGAAGAAAGCTGAACATGAGTCAGCAACGTGCCTTTGAGCCAAAGGCGGCCAACAGCATCCTGAGCTGCATTGGGCACAGCTTACTCCACATGCTAAGGGAGGAGGTGAACCTTCCCTCCTTCATAGTCCTGGTAAAACACATATAAACTGCTATGTCTTCTTCTGGGCTCCCCAGTAGGAGACACATGGGCACACCAGAGCAAGTCCTACCCAAGGGCCACAAAGATCAAGGGATGAAGCCCACATCATGAGACAAGGGGCTGTAGTTCTATGACCTAAAACAGCACCACTGAGCATTCATGTTAGTGAAGTTTTGAAACAATCAGTTGAACTCTGGTGCCCAGTAAGCTAATAATTAGCTTTGCTGTCTAGCATTTAATATATTTTCAGTATTAACTCTTTCCTGTATTCAGTGGAAGACAGTCAAGAGAACTAGCATTTTCCATCACAAGATAAGTCTCAATCCAGAGAAAATATTTAAGAAGTCTGTTAGTAGCTCACAGATTCGTTTCCTTCCATTTTGCCTTGAACCTTCAGCTCTTAAGACGTGTCTCAGAAAAAGCAATACATCAAAATTGATATAACTGCATTTTTCTTAAGAGCTTTTACCAAAGGAAGGAAGACTGAACATTTTAGCTGACAATTACAGGTTATCCACACAGGCATTTTGAACACACAGAAATCCACAGTCCCCACGTTAAGTGGAAAACTTGCTTCTAGCTATCTTGAAGGTGCATCCATCCTTTGCAACCTATGACACCAGTGCATCCAAAGGCCTCTGCGACCTCAGGTGCAAGATCTGCATGAGGCAGTCATCATCCACATCTACTTTCTCTGAAATACAAGGTTAAGCTTTAGTATCATCTAGGATTGTCTCAGCCTGAATCATGTAGGTAAAACTTGTTACACAGTAGTTGCAAATTTGACAAGAATTGTGTTACAATACTATCCAACTCCCCACATTACTATATGGGACAAAAATGACAGCTTGAGCTAAGATGGAAAGCATTTCAAACAGTGCTAAGCACTTCAGAACTCCTGTCTTTAATATTAATGAATATACATTGTTTACACAGCACTACAGCTCCAGCTGGTTCACTTCATAATCTGATAGGGAAAAAAGAATCCTAACATCAACTTGGAATGCTCAGCTGAAAGTTTCAGCTCCAAATTACACATGCAGAGTAACATAAGCCTGTTTGGCAACAGAGATTTTTGTATATTACTTCCATTCTTGTCTTTCTGTAAAGAAAGGGAAGAACACAAAGTGTGTTTGAGGAAAGAAATAATCCAGTCTTAAACACTAATGTAATTTTATATGACAAGCAAAGACGTATGGATGGGTTAGAGCCAATATTTTTCAATACTCTGCTCAAGAATAGAAAAGAGAAGGGAAAGGAAAAAACAACAAAGGGAATCTGGGGGAAACCAAGTTCATCACATTCACAAACATATTAAAACAGCTGTGCAGTGCTGTCTCACTCTATGGAAAAGGTTTTGTCTGTGGAAGACAAGTTTCTTTGGTCTGGTCTGAAGTCTGTGAAAGCCAAACTACTATTCAGTAACAGCTAAACATGGCTGTACTTTATTTCTGAATTCCCTTCACCAAGCACCTTACAGAGTTGATAGGACTCTTCATTTTACAGAAGAAAAAATATTTTTATTGAATAGATTGTTAATAAAACTTACATCTATTCAAATTACTGCAATATTCTCTTCAGAGTTTACAACAGAATTTGTGCAAAACTACGGTTTCCAAATGTGGAGTTTGCTTTCCATTCAAATAGAAGAAGTACAACAACGTGATGTATATTTTCTCACACATCAGGATTTTTAGTGGCAATTACTAATTGCCTACTAAACACCCACTAAGTGGGTGAAGAAAGTATACCAGACACACAATGGGGACAGCAGATAAATAGTTCTAATCCCAAGAAAATACGTGGTAGACAACTGAACCAAATGCAAACACAATGGGCTGAAGACCATACACAGGGATGGGGAAATACTGGGAATACCACAGAGTCACAGAACTGTAGGGGTTAGAAGGGACCTTCAGAAATTATCTAGTCCAACACCCTGCCAAAACAGGATCACCTACAGCAGGCTGGACAGGAACACATCCAGGCAGGTTTTGAGTATTTCCAGAAAAGAGACTCCACAACCTCTCTGGGCAGCCTGTGCCAGTGCTCTGTCACCTTCAAAGTAAAGAAGGTTTCCCTCATGTTCAGGTGTTTTCCTGTGTTCTGGCTTGTGTCTGTTGCCTCTTGTCCTGTCACTGGGCACCACTGAAAAGAGTCTGGCCCCATCCTCTTGGCACCCACCCGTTAGATATTCGTAAGCATTGATGAGATCTCCTCTCAGCCTTCTGTTCTCCAAGCTAAATAGACCCAAGTCTCAGCCTTTCCTCACAAGAGAAGTGCTCCAGTCCCTTGATCATCTTCATAGCCCTCTGCTGAACTCTCTAATAGTTCCTTGTCTTTCCTGAACTGGGGAGCCCAAAACTGGACACAGTACTCTATATGTGGCTTCAGCGGGGCAGAGTTGAGAGGTAGGATGATCTCCCTTGACCTGGTGACCAAGCTCTTTGATAGACATATTTGATAGAACTACTGAGCTCTAGTCCTCTGTTCCACACCGAGAGGCAGTAAAAAAGCATACTTAGAACAGTTACAGAAACTGTAACTGTTTAGTTATAAAGTGAAGGGTTTGGATTCACAATGTAACTGGTGACCTCCACGTGCCCCTGTTACCACTTACCGAAGATAATTGTTCTCTCCTCCATCCTCCCCATCACTCCAGAGACATCCTCAAGCAACCAAGCAGAAAGGAAAGAAGAGAAAGAGATAATAATAGAAGAAAAAACGAATTTGAAATTTTGGTTAAAGTTGATGGCCTTTTACATTATTTTTTTTTAAATCAGCCACCTTTGTGCAAAGTCTTCACTGCTGTAAGCAATCATTTAACATAATGGAAAAAGCAGGAGTTCCCTCCTTCCCCCCAGGTTCACAGTTTGACAAATGAACTTTCCCCATCTCCAATAATGGAATGCAGATCTTAAGGACAGTAAGTACTGCTGCTCACAACAAATGACAAGAAAGTTACTTCTTGATGCATTTAATTTCTTTCGTGATGTTCTAAGAACTAAGACATTACAAAGTGTGAGGTACGCATAGTAACAGGACTAATAGGACTCCAGTTGGGTCAGGTAAAAATGGGTTACAAAATATTAGGAAAAGCGATAACGAAAAATACAAACAATCTTATCCAGTCATGTATCAGCTGCAAATCCAGATTCTTATACCCCTGAAAATCAGTCCCAGGAGAAGTTCACGGCTGCTCTTTCAAAAGAAGGACATTCCATTTCTAGGAGACTAAAAGAGGAAGAACCTCCCATGCCAACCTTCTACTTGATCTTTGTTGCCTGAAAGGTAAATTGCATCCTTGATGCATGCACAGAGGTGATCTGGGTGATATTGTTCTCTTAGGACTTGTCACTGGGAGGTTTCTTCTTAGCTTCCACATCCTTCTTAAAATCTTCAAGCTTCTTTGCAATGTTAGGAATCTTTAAAGACAAAAAGCAAAAACCACATAAATTAAGAAAAAATCCTGAGCTACGCAAGCCTCAGCAGGAAAGACAATACCATAAAACCAGCAAGAATTCTATGAAGTTTAAACTGATTTGCAAAAGACAGTTGCTTCCAGGATTTGTTACCTTGCACAGAGGTTAAAAACAAAGCAACATCAAGCAAACAGCAGATGAAGGCACCTCACAAGAGGCTTCAGAAAATATTTTAGATTGTTAAGACTAAAAGTCAGCCAGAGGTGATGAGAACAGGAGGGAGGAAAAAAGATCACAGGAAATTCAGTATGACAACTCTGGCTTCCTCACTGAAAGAGGATAAACTGCCAAAGAACAAGCTGATTTAAACACCGATGCACAGACTTTAATAATGACTTTGGGAGGGGAAATTAGATTGCACTATACTGGTCTCAAAACAAGAAAAAAAAGATGTAGGAAATATTCTCAAGAGATTTATAAAGAAATACTTCTCCTGCTCCTTCTTGTGGGAACCAAAATTCCCCACTGGGGAATCCTACTGCATTGCAAATTGGCAACCTTTTGCTGTTTCACACTTGAATGAAAATTCAATTTACCGCCTGTGAACCTCAGAACTCCAGTTTTCTCTTGCAAATAAAGGCATTTTGATAAAGCAACCCAACAGTAAATTTTGAGAACTTAAAAAAAAAAGAAAAGAAGCAACCTTTATGGGCAGGGAATACATTTGCTTATGACTCTAGCTAAAACTAGGAATTGACAACACAGGATTTTACAAGCTAACTGATTAAAATGAAACTAAAGCAAAATTCCCACTGGCAGTTGCGAAAAAAGTCATGGGCTTTTACTTATTTAACCTGACCACAGAGCAGAAGGAAAGTTAATCCTAACTGATTTTCTCATTCCCGACTGTTCTCATTGGATGGTTTGAGGCTGATAGCATAGGTAATATTGTAAGTTTCTCTCTTACCTTCCTTTTCAAAGTTAAGATCTGAACAAACAAAATTTAAAGCCCAGCCTGTAATGTACCTGACATTTAACCTAAACCAAGAGAAGTCCACTGTTGTCAGCAGAACCCTCCATGTACTTATAACAGCTGCAGAATTAGGACCTCATTATAGCAAGTTTAGCATAGATGTCATCTAAAACAAATCATCTTCCATACCAGCAATAAAATTACCATGTTTATCCTGCAAGTGTTACATTCCCAGGGACCTATTCCTGCAAATCAAAAGCCTAAATCCCCCTCTTGTGGCAATACTTTATTAGTGCTGCCAGAAAAAGCACTACACCATGCTTACAATACATATTAATACACCCAAATATGTTCTTATGACTACATTTTTATAACAAGGCAAAACATATATTTGAAAGAAAAAACAGTCCTTTATTACTCTTACTGGAGTGACTGGACAGGAAGCATCACAGAAGTTTGCACATGAGCAACAAGCAAAAAATAAGAACTCTGCAAGCAAGATGGCTTCAATACTGTTTGAGTATTGAATATGAGAGAAAAACATACATATCACCAGAGTTTCGAGCATCAACAGCCTTTTTTTTTTTTGTTTAAACTTGGATAATATAGTAAGAAAAAAAGTTACGTTAAATTTCATTGACTCTTCTGCTTAGTAAACAGCTAAGCTCTTACAAAAGATTCTGCTGATTCTGCAGAAATACAAAAAGCTTGTATTGAAGACTCATCTCTAAATCTTCTACTCTAACTCTCACAGTGAAAAAAAATCTCCATTCACTGTGAGAAATGAGGAGAGAAAGTTCACTTTTTTTTTCCCTCACCGTGAGAAAAGAAGTAGTAATAGGTACTGAATATTCCAAAAAAGCTGGCAAAACTTATTTTCATTAGTGGTACAGAAGACAGAACTTACAGATGCTCTGAAGGATTTTTAAGTAACGAACAGGTGTACTGAGCGGAGAACACTGTAAGCAAACAGACTATCAGAGTCAGGAAAACTATTTTTGTGTCAGTTCAATCCATGAGCAGCTGCTAAATCTTTTCTTTTTCTCCTGTCTCTATGTAAATACCTGTTTACTGTACCTGTGCTCTAGGGCCCCAACACCAGTTAGGCTCTAAGTATTACTCTTATTAGAGAGAAGATGTCAAAGAGCTAGATGTTTTGGTTCTATTTACATTCTAGTTCATCTATAACTAAAATCAATACAATCTGCATTTTGTTTAAATAAAATAAACCATCAAAATCCAGACTGATTCAGTTCTGATTGAGGGAGAACAACCTTTTATTTTCAGTTCAGAATAAATTTAACTCTGAGAATACAAGGGTACTCACATCATAGTTCTGAGCCAGATACATCCCAACCACATTGCCAAGAGTAAAACCAAGCTAAAAAGGAAGTAAGGAAGAAAAGAACAGTTAACATCCTTCCATCAAAAGCATACTGGTTAAAATAAAATAATATAAAATAATTTAAAAAAGGTATATTTGAGTCATGTGAAGACTAAAGAGTTTTGATTCCACTTCTACTTTCTTCCAGAACTACTTCCCTTTCTTACAAAGGGGTATCATTTTACCCATCTTCCTCACCAGGAAAACCTTACCATCATTTCCAAAATACAGCACAGTTTTGTTTTCAATATACATCTCCAAAAGCCATTGGATCAGGCAATGGTGATCTTTGTAAAATTCTTTGCAGACCCACAAAGGAAATAACTCCTGTAAAAACGGTGGAGAAAGCAGAAGGGACCTACATATTGCAGAGCTCTTGGTCCATGCCTGGAACACCTAAAGCAACACTCCACTAAAACAATGCTCAATGCTGGAGAGGAACACACATATAGAAATACATAACACAGTAATATATAGTAAAAACAAGTTTGAAAGTCAGAACAGAGACTGCAAAAAGATCCAGCTCTCACCTCATTATCAGCAGAGCTCCTCCATCAACTTAAACTGATGTAAAACCTGCTACTTCTCATCTGCAACAACTAACAACTGTGCACCTTCCAGACTCTTTGACCTCAAGAGATTAGTTTTCAGCCAAATCCACTCTGATCTAGGGGCTCCTCTGAGGCAGGAAAGCACCTTTGGTTAGAAGCAGGGCACAAGCTCTTTTGACAACTGTGCAAACTCAGAGTTGCTGAAGGGCGTCTGTGAAAACACACCAGAGAAAGAGAGCGAGGGCGAAACAGAAGCGCAGTTCCTGGCCCAGGCCCTGCTGCCAGCTGAGGGAAATCCTTCAGCATAACAAAGCTTTTTGTGTGAAAGAAATTCTCCTCTTCAAAGACTGGTGGTGAGATTTTCATTCAGCAACTCCCCATGGTTTTACTTGTATTGTTACATTTCGTAATAGATAAATCCTGCACTCTAAGGGCTCATTTGACTATTTCGGAAGGGGACATTACTAATATTGTGCCTTCAATCATTGTCAATAGACAATTCCCTCAATATGACAGCTCATGCTAATTCTATTTGAGAAATTTGCTATTAGTTATGGTCACTGCTGTTAAAATAAGGATATTTTAAGAGAAATAAAACCACTATCCACAATAACAACTTTGCCATCAGATACTGACTGGACATCTTTTCCATGCCCAAAGTAGGATACAGTAGAGCTCATCTTTCCAGTGATTCAGACTCCACGAGTGAAAAGCTAGTAATAGAAAATTAAATTTGGTTGAAAACTGCCAAATGAACTGTGGCTGCAAGTTACTTCAGTATTTTCTTAAACAGATTTTTGGTATTATTCTTTGTTCATTATTGCATTTTAAGGAACTTGGCTTTAATAATTTAAGAAAGAGTAGAGTTCTTTTTGCATGTTTGCACTGGTTATCATTTGCTGTTGCAGTTTTGATTATCAGTTACAGAAGTACTCTGGGAGATATTAATAAATATTGCACTGATGTAAACCAGACCTGTGATACCTTTTAATGTAGAGCATCATTCTAGCAAAGGAGAATTTCCTTTATATTTAGCACTGTCTGAGAACTCACCTGAAAACAAACCCAGTCCTTGTTTATTATTTTCTAGACTTAACAATAGAACATTTCCAAAGATGGGACAACTATCATATTCTGCTGTGTGATAAGACCTATTCAGTACAAATAGTACTGACATCTGTACTCCTTTATTGGAAAGTCTAGCACTGCATTCAAGAGCAATCCACATTTACTTCTAGAGTTGACAATTCAACCAGAGGGAAACATTTCATCATTTAGACTTCAATTATGTGGCTAGCAAAACATATAGTAATTAAAACATGCATGTTAACTAAGGACAACAGAGCTGATGAGAGCTCAGGATCTTCCCATTTCTACCCAGCATTTCAAGTTGTATTTTAAACAAGTGTTTATTTTATGCTTAAGTCCAGATAGCAAAAATATATGGTTTGCAAGATTATCCCTTTATCTCCTTGTTACAGTCCTAACAAGGGACAGCAGGAGTCAAACACCCAAACTACATCCAAAAAGGGAAAAAACCCAGGATGAGTATATCTTTTTTTCCTAACTGTCTAGGGCAAATCAAGAAGTCATAATTCATAAGACAATTTCATCTAGCAACTGAAATGAAAAAAACATTAGCATCAAGCAGTAGCGTTGATAAACACAGAAACTTTAAGAGTGGCTAATAGTATTTACTGAATGTTTTCAGTGGAGTGGAGAGAAACAATAAAAGACCGCTAAAGAAATGACTGTGGCTCTCATACTTGATATTTTATTTTGAAGTTGAGATAAGAAATGGGCCTTATTTATTCATTTCATAAAAACACTCACCCCCTCTCCTAAGTTAAAATAGGTCCCCTCTTCTTGCTCTATATCACCACTTGGTATGAAACTTACTAGTCAGCTAAATTACTTCTTCCCCAATAAAAGATGAAAGAATATCACTTACTGTTTGTACTTACAGGGAAATATCTGAACACAACGAAAACCCTAGAGTATCCCTCACATTGCTAGAATGAAAAATGGGAGGACTATTTCTATGCTTTGGTACACCAGAAACCAACATCTTCTTTGGTGATTTATTTCCACATTTGAAAGCAAAACCACCAGCATCCCTTAAATATTTATTGAATAATATCTCCAGGCACCTAACTTCAGCCACCTCGAGGAGCTATGGGGAACATACAGAAAGAAATCTTAAAATGAGAAAAGTACAAAAGCGTTTAGTGTGTTAATTCAGCTGCCCGTTAAGGGGATCTAATAAAAGCGAATGAATGTTTCAGCAATGAAACACGACCCCTTGCCTTAACGCCTACGTATAAAAAAGCCTGGTGCTGCAGGTGGGGGATCTTTAAAGGCGAGGACAACACCATGAGCCAGCGAAATCTGCTGAATCCCCCAGGCAGGGGCACGATTTGGGAATGAAAAATTAAAAAAACCAACCAACCCAAAACAAAACACACGCGTAAAAAAACACCCCCGCCCTCAGGAACTTCAATTTCAGAGCAGTTTTAAGGCCCCGTTGGGAGGGACAAACTGGGCCGCACAAGCCGCCAAGCGACTCAAAGAGCCCGGGGCGGGAACGAACCAGGCCTGAAGCCGCACCCCCGAGGATGCTGCGCTGCCCTTTGGAGAGCCAAAACCGAGCGCAGCCGCCCCTTTTAAGCGGCTTCCTGGCCGAGGAGGGCGAGTCGCGCCACGGGGCGGGAGCACCCAGCGGGGGGCTGAGGGGAGAGCCCGCCGCCAGCCCCTCTGGTAGAGGAAGGCCGCCCGCCCTCCGAGCCCCCCCCCCCGGAGCCACCCGCGGGGTGCGGGCGGTGACCGCACACAGAGACTTTCCGCCCTTGGCCGAGGAGAGGCCTCCGCCCGCCTTGCTCCGCTCCGCCCCGCCGCGAAATGGCGGCGCTACCGCGCCCCGCGGAGACTTACCAAGAACTGCAGCATGGCGCCCGCCTGCTTCCCTGCCTGCCTGCCTGCCTGCCGGAGAAGTCAGGCGGGCGGGCGGCGGCTCCTCTTCCGGGTGCCGGCCCGCCCTCGCCACCGCCTCCGCGGGGAGGGGTGGATCCAGCGCCGCCCGCCCGCGCCCCTTTGGGCGGCCCCCGCGATCTGTGTCCCGCCAGACTCCGGGCCCGACAGCCCCCCGGAGAGCCGGGCTCGGGGCGGTCTCTGCCGTGAGGAACCGCGCTGAGAGGGCGGCGGGCCGCCGTCTGATGCCTCTCTCCTCCCGTACGGGGAGGCGTCTGGTGCCGGTCGTCGAGCTGCTCCTGAGGGGGGGAAGTTAAATGAGTTTTTACAGAAGGAGTAATTGCACGCTGGGGCCTTCAAAGAAGGATCAGGGGAACCAGACATCTAGATGCGGACAAAATCCTGCGTGGTTTGGGCATCCCTTTCCTCAGTGCTTGGGAAATCGATGCTGGAGAAGGCCGAAGGAAAAGTTTTCCTTCCTTTTTGCCTCCCCTTCTCTACTCAGCTATCTCTAGACCACATCTAGGGTACCTATGGCCTGGTCTGGAGCCCCAGTGTAGGAAAGACTTGGACAAACTGGAGGAAGCTGAGGGCCCCAGAGCTGAGGAAGGCTGCAGACCTCCCTGTGAAGAGAGACTTGAAGAAGCAGAACTTGTTCAGCCATGCCAGGGGGCACCTAACAGCTACCCCCCGGCGCCTGCCAGGGGGTAACTGGTCAGGTGGAGCCAGGGTCCTCATAGTTGTGCACCATGGGAGTCAGCAGGGCAAGGTGAAATGAGAGGTCTGGGCTGTATTTAAGGACACAGACTGTTTTGTTGCTTATGGGAGGCAGTTGGCCCAGATGGCCCACGGAGAGCGTGCCATCTCTACCTTCAGAGCTTTTCAAGGCCCAGCTGGTTTAAACCCCAAGCAACCTGATCTAAGCTCAGATCTGACCCTGCCCTGAGTAGGAGGTTGGACTAGGGACTTCCTGAGTCCCCTTCCTACTTGAATCCTCCCATGAGCTTGCAAAAAAAACTGCATTACCCTTTTTCTTTTTTTTTTTTTCCTTTTACTAGCACAAGTAGAAAATGAAGAGTGGTTGTCCTTTGTGAAACACTGGGTTTAGTTTCTTTTAATGGCTACGCTTAACTAATTGAGAATTAGGCAGTAAATACCAGTTAGGGAGGTTTCTCCTGCTGACAGTCAGTAAGATTGGAGATTTTATTGCAGTGTATTACAAATCTCTTTTTTCACATACCATTTCATCTCAAAACAAAATCACTGGCTGTTGTGGAACAATTAGGCAACTCTACCCTGAAACCAAGTGAACTCAAACTAAGCCTCCGTTCCCAGAAAGCTCAGCTGCTCCATGTAATAGAAAACATGTAGCTTCCTCACTTTCTGCTACTTCAGTTACCTCAGTGAGGTAAAGAAGTACTTGCTACTCATTTTAGGAAGGGAAGCACAAAAGGATACAAGTAACTTCGGTTTTGGTTCTGGTGATACTGTAGTGAAGAGCTGTAATTGAGAAAGCTTTCTCCTGAATTTCAGGCTGTCCCAAAGCTTCTGCATTGTGTTTCCCTCTCTGGGCCAGAGGAAATGGCACGCAAAGGTTTGGGTGGATGTGGCGTAAGAGCCAGTGTTGGAATTCCTTAACTTCTGGAATGGTGCTCCAAGGAATGTTGGAGATGAGCTTGGTCCTGAAAATAGGAAGAAATCACCTGGTCTTTTCCTAATGCTGGGGCATTCAACACATGCAGAATAGGAGTGCTGATTAGACTCCAGCTGAACACATCAGAAGGTAGAAACAAGGCTTTTAGTAACAATAATGCCTCCACAGCATCACCACAGGCAGATACAGCTTTTCCTGTTTTCTGTTCATTGAAAATGTTGTTATTGTGCTTGGACTATAATGAGTGCAACATCTGGTAGACAGTCTTGACTCAACAGTACTGCATGCAGTTGTTTTCCTACATGCCATGAATTTCCGCTGTGACATTTAATGGGCAGCCAAAAATCACTTTTTCCTTTAAAGTAAATCCATTCCATTTGCGTCAGTCAACACTGAGTCATTTTGAGTTAGAGACTGTAGAGGGTGGCTATAGTGGATGGCATTTGTTATTGGAAAGAAGAGCTATAAATGACAGCTATAAATGCAACTGTCCTGCTTTTTATAGCTGGGAAAACAAAACCAAACAAAACAACCCTTCTTTTTTTGAACTCTTTCAAACGTGCCTTCATCTCAGACCAGAGAGTCTCATCAGCAGGCAGCTCATCAGCAGAACTTACTCCAGCCTGGCTGTAACTTGGTTGGAGTGCTTTTATTTGACCTTGGAGAAGAGAAGGAATCAGGAAGAGGCACACTCCCTGATCTCCAAAGACCACTGATGCTATTCTGGGCAATGGTAAGGGGGTGGAAGGAGTCCCTTGTGCGACATGGCCCCAGTTTTTTATTGCCCGCTAGAGGATGGATCAGTCACATGGCCTGCTTTTTATTTGCTTTGCTTTTTTGATTCACTGCTTGTCATGTACAAGCATCTTTGCTTTAGCTCCTTCCACTTTGCCATCACACACATGTTTTAGGAAAGAGAGTCTTTCGTGCAGGGAAACAACAGGTCTGAATCCAGGAGCGTGAAGACCTGCAGTGTAAAGAATGTAAAAGTCGTGGAGCACCAGAGATATCCTGGCAGCTACTGCACGCATTCAATCAAAACTAAAGCTGAAATGCTGAATATCGAGTACAGTGAGTTCTTAAGTGCAGATGAAACCTACAGATAGTCTCATAATTTCAAACAATGAGTACGTGCAGGCCACATACCCACATGTATAATGAACGTCTGCGAAAACAGATTGTCTCTTGTAGCCAAGAACCTTGAAGAGTAAACTACTTAAAATGAGTAAGGCTGGAAAAATCATCTTTCTAACTGAGACAGGAACAAAAAAGGTATAATTTTTAATACATTTGCTACTGGTGAAGACTTTCTCAATGTTATCTACTTTACTGAGATCTTCTGCAAGTATAGTCAAGCCCGTGAGGTATGCAGAAAGCTTGTTTGTCAGGAAGTACTGGCTATTCTACATTATTCTCAATTGCTAAATCATATTTGAAAATACATTTCATGTTGATTTAACATTGCTTTTAACATGAAGAGGTGAGAATCCCTTTCTAAAAGGATAATATTTAATTTACCTTTCTTTTTGAAGTGGCCGACATTGTTGCAGGACCACTGTCTATAATATTTAAAAAGTCATGGATTTTGGGGGATTGGGACCCTGATGACTGGAAGAGGACAGATGTCTTACCCATCTACAAGAAGGGCCCAAAAGAGGGCCCAGGAAAATACATACCCACTAGCCTTACTTCAGTCCCTGAAGTAAGGGACTGGGAAAGTAATGGAATGAGTCCTCCTAGAAACTGTTACAAACCCAAATGAAGAAGGTGATTGGGAAAAGCTAGAACAGTTTTACCAAAAGTGAATCATGCCTGATCACCTTCTACAACAAAACAGCATTTTCCTGTCAACACTGGGAAAACAGTGGATGTTGTTTACCTGGACTTTAGCAAAGCATTTGGCAGTGTTCTCCACAGCCTTCTCCTCGACAGACTGGCAAGATACAAAATGGATGGGTGGTCTGTGAGATGGCTGGGAAATTGTTTCACAGGCTTCATTCAGAGGGTGATGATCAATGGGTTTTGCAGAAAAGACTGAAGAAGAGAAGGCTCAGGGGGTACCTCACCACAGTATTCCAGCACGTATCAGTCAGCTACAGAGGGGGGAGGTTCTTTCTTCACATGGAGCCATATGGAAAAGACAAGAGACAATGGGTACAGGTTGCACCAGCAGAGGTTTCATCTCGATAGAAGACAGAGATTTTTTTGCCATGAGAATAATCAATGACAGGAACAACCTTCCCAGGGACATGATAGAATCCCTGTCACCAAAGGTTTTCAAGACGCGGTTGGACAGGGTACTAGATAATATCATCTAGGCTCCCTCTCCCACAAAATATTGGACCAAATGATCTTTTGAGGCCCCTTCCATAGAACCTGGACTGTTCTAGGATTCTATGATACTAAAAGTGATTTTACTAAAAGTCGCGGGCTTTGCAGGTACTTTCTCCACAAACGTCTGACCCAGTGAGCAGTCAAGTGGTGATCTTTTCACGCTTCCTTCCAACATGCTTTTGCTGTGCAGTCAGTAAATATGTTATTACTGAACCTGAAATCGCAACAATAAAAGATTTTATGTGAATACTTGTGGTAAGTGTGTTGCAAGTGTTTGTGAGTTAATTTGAATAAAGCAGTAGTATTGATGAGGATGTAAGTAAGGCAAGGATAGTATGGATGAAGAGTATTTTAGGAGTCTAATGGATATCATGAGGGAAAATGATAAGTTGTTGGCCATAGAAGCCCCTTCTCAGATCTGAATATGATTTAGGTTATAGGATATAAGCTTTGATTAAAAAAAAGTATTATTCTTGTATCTTCACATTAGCTAACTCACAGCTTGAATGTAAGCCCTGAGGATGCATACATCTAAATCTCCTTTTAATACTGCTCCTCATTTCCAATGTATAGCTGAAAAGGGAACGGGAAAATAGATTTCCTTACAGAAATTCTGTAAAATAAACACCAGATGGAGCCAGAAGGACATATATTAAAATTTCTGTTTTCTTTATATTATGTTTACTCCTTAGATTTTTTTTTTCCGGTCACATCCATGATGTGGTTGAACAGTTTCTGAGGAGCTGTAATTATCCAGGACGTATTTTGTCTTGTCGGGGAGACACGCACCATTTTAGTACACAAAAGATACACAAGACACATAATATGTATAAAACTGAAATATATGAAATAAGAAATCAGAACTGCAGGGCAATCAGCCTATGAAAACTTATCAGAATTTACCACCTTTAAATATACGAAGTATAATTGCTGACCTGAAAAAAAAACACTTTCAGTTTGCATCTCCTCCAATCTTTTCCAGTGGAGGTGCAGTTTATTGTTAGTCTAAACTTGTTGAAAACATCTTTTTCAAAATAACTTCCCTCTCCTTTTAGACGCTGTAACACAAAGATCTCTGGAGTTCTCCCATCAATAGCCTAGTAAATTTTTTACAGAAAAACAGAATGCATCACTGACTTACCATGTGAGTGTAAAATTGTTTAAGGCCAAGTTTTCAAACATAATTACTGATTAGAAGAGAGGGTTGGTTTATGGTCATTCATATTGACCCTTTTAAAGTCTAATTTTTATATAGAGCACTATATGAGATTCAAAGATAATTCTTGACACCACAAAACAGACAGCCTATTTCAATACAGAAAAAAAAAAAAAAAAAAAAGTAAAATAGAAGTGCCAAACCATTGACTTTACAAAAATGGGTTTTTTAGGAAAAAAAAAAATATTAAATTTTCCTCATAATGTATGTGAAAGTATTACAGTCTTCCTTATATTAGCTGTACACTTGAGTCTGCCCAGGTCTGTGTGAATGATTTGTCTGAGGCAGAGAGTGCAGTTGAACTTTTCCTATCAGCCCTCAGACAACCTGCAAGAGTTTGCTCCTCTCTGCTGCCCTGGTGGCAATGTGCCACCACCAGGACCACAGCTGGAACAGGCAGTCTCTGTCAGACAATACCCAGCCCAGGGGTTTTTAGAGTGAATTTCAGAGCCTTCCCTTGTCCTCAAATTTCTCCTTTCCAGAAAAAGGGAAACTTCAAACATGAAGAGCAAGCCTTGGGAGAAACAAGAGAGACCCTATAGAAGGTCTCAGGGATGAAGGGCAGCTTGATTCACAAGTTGGAGTTGAGGGGTCTGTCAGAGTCCCCTCCAGGCAGGAGCCTGGCCTAGCTTCATTGAGGATTGTTTCTGCATTTTCAACTGTTCCACCATAGGGCCAGTCAGGCAGTGGAGCATGTTACCCAAAGATGCTGTGCCATCTCCATCCTTGGATGTTTCCAAGACTCAAATTTGTAAAGCCCTGAGCAATCTGGTCTAAGGTTGCCGCTTGGAGGTGGAGGTTGAACTAGAGGCCTCCTGAAGTCACTTCTGACATGAATTACCCTAACCTATGATTTTACTATGCTTTTTGTTTATATCCACTCATTCATTTCTTCTTCCTTTTAAAGGAGAAACAGAGTTTTTTGGTCTTACCAAGCCTTGTATCCAAAAATCATGAAATAACGATCTACCCTGCCAGGCAAAGTGTAAGCCTGTCCAGTAAAAGTTCCAGAGAAAGAAAAACCTCAGATCCTAAAGACTGATAATTTTATATTTAAGCAGGGTAATGGAGTATCTTGAAAGCAAATGAGTCATGGTTTTAAGTTTTTGCCCTGAAGGCACAAGATCGAGAATGTTCTCTAAACAACTCCTCCCCCAGTCAACTGAGGTATTTCCATGATCCCGTGCCCCTGGGACAAGGAATTCAAGAACACTGAGGGCTGAGTTAAGCAAGAAATTATTGAGCAATGATACCTTTGAGCTCCAGCTGCTGGGGCAGACCCACCAGAGGACTTGAGTGCCGGTCATGGAGATTTAGCTGGCAGTTTCAAGCTGTAGCTGTGCATGCAGCTGTGGGAGCTCCTGGTTCAGGTATTCATGTTCTGATTTAGGTACAACCGTCACAGTCACATCAGATGTGAGGCACTGGGAAAATAGCCCTGTCACTCATAGGATGACAGCAATCACCAGCACACTGATTTTCTGAAATCACCTTTCAGAACAGCACTTTTTAAGTGCTTTTTAAGAATTCAAGTCCTATCAAACGTGCAGGAAAATGAGCAAAGAAAAAATGTTATTTATAAGTAGGCTTTGTTGCTGCTGTTAGGGTCTTGAATGCAGCAGCAGGCCCCAGGGTTGTGAGACAGAGTTGGGATAAACCTCTCTGGAGACCTCCTGTGCCTTGGGTCAGAGACTGCGTGGGTGCACCAGTCCTCAGTTCTGTCCAAAATAAGGCTGCAGTTGTCCTGGTCAGCCAGATCATTAGGGCCTCCTGGACCACCACCCTCAGTGCCCAGCATCCTTCCCACACCCTGCTGCTCCTGGGGCACTACTTTGTTCTAACTAGCTATAGTGCAATCCCTTATTCCTGAGAGAAAGAAAATAGAAAAGAACTTGCCTGTGCAACCTTTGTGGAAGAAAAGTCAGTGTCTTCAAAGAAGCTATAAAAAGAAGACATATGTGATGTAATTAAAGGAATATAATTAGAAGGTGTCTGGCAGAATACCTGAGTAATAACCTGAGATTTAAGTATAGCTACATCTTCTGAGTGTGAGTGGGGAGAGTGTTTATGGCATTGGATGAGCGTTGCTCTCCAGTGAATACTCCTCAGTGTGATGTTCATCATCCCACCTGGTTCTCTGGCAGAAAAGCAAGCTCAAAGAAAGCTTTGGAGGTGAACTCAAGAACTAACTATTCCCTTTAGTGCAGAAGAGCTCCTGGTTTTTAATGCAATGTTAAATGGTATTGTAATTTGGCATAAATTTGTACTGGGACTGGAAAGGGCAGTCCTTGTCCTTTCTCTCTTGGGGCGTTTGAAAAACAGATCCTACTTAAAAAAAAACAACCAACCAACCTTTCCTTTGCTTAGGTTAGTTCTTCACATATCTAAAAAAGTGCCAGCAAGAAACAGGCATCAGTAACAAGCAACTGTAGCAGGAAAACCATCCTTTTAGTGTACCATCCTTTTAGGGATAATGTGGGTTTATTTAATATCACTATAGGTTCTGAAGTTCTTAAGCATACTTTCTGCTGCTAAGGTGTTGCTGGTTACTACAAAAATAAATCATTATAGTGACATCAGCTGGTAGCTGAAGATACATAAACCTTCTTTCACGCATGTTGAAAAGCCACCTAAAGCTTCTGGGATTGAGATTATGAGATCGCATTTAAATCAAATCCATGTAAATGAAACATCATACTGAAATTTCAGAGTGATGATTGGTAGATGGTGCTCTTTTCCCGAGTAAGAACTTAAGAAATATTTTCAAATTATGAAAAATATTATAAACCTCTTTCAATCTTTTTATCCCACAATTAGATAATATTTATTAAAAATTAAGTTTCAAACACTTTTATCCTTCCAAAAGTCACTCCAGATTTCCACTGCATTTCATGACAGACAGATAGATATTGGTTTAACTGACCCAGTTCATTAAACTTGGTGGAATAATTTATTTATGATGGTGCACTTTACCAAGCATCTTTTCAAAAAGAATGGGATTATCTGTCCAGATTTTAATTAGCTCTCCTCTTTCTATCATAAAGTTTTTTTCTGCTTTTTGTGAAAAAAAAAACAAACCCACAACCCAAAAATCCCAAACAAACCAAAACCCAAACAAAATAAATCCCCAAACAAAAAACCTTATACTGTTTGTGGTTATTTTCTTAGCCATCATTTCTTCATTGATTCAAATAACCTGAATGAATGTAGACATGAACGTAGGGTCAGAATATTTTACCACCTGTTCTCCTGACAGTAGGTATGTCAAAACGAAGAGATTTTTTTTAAAAAAGTGCTCTTAAAATCAATCAAAAAATCTTCTCTTGGAAAGGCTTCCAGGTTTGCACTGGGAGAAGTTCAGGTGACTTCATGGGATGAATCACAGAAGTCATGCCTTTACAGGACGGTGGCTCTAAATACTCAATTAGTCTCTGATGCAAGAAAACCAAAGTAATGCTTTCTCCTGAACCCTGTTTGTATTTCTTCTTAGTCTTCAATAGAAATGAAAAACCTGCACACATCACATAGAACTGAGAAACTCCCCTTACTTGATTACAGTTATTTGATATTCACTTTCTTTCTGTCTTTCTTTGATGAGTGTCATACTCACTGGCAAGCAATCAGAGTTCAAATGCTTCCAGGTACCAAGTTTCCATCACTGAACAGCACAACCCATTTAACCAAATCTGGGATGCACAACTTCTGTGAATGCTCTTTGACAGCCCTGCCCCTGCCTGCTGTTTCTGGGAGCCTGAAAGTCCCACTACCAAGAAATTATAGCCCCACAAATCTTAAGCCTTCTCCTGGCTCTGGGGTTTGGTGTAAGTATTTTAAAGGAGCCCAAGGAGGATTTAAAGTTTCAATTGCTTGTAAAATCCAAAAGACTTCAGATGCTTTTCTGAGGTGCTGGTCTTAACTACAGGAAGGCTTGGTTATTTATTATAAGGTCAAATCTCATTCTTACTATTACAGTATCTGAGAAAGCCACAATTTGAGGTTGGCAAAAGGAAGGAAAACACTTCAATTTGAAAACTCAGATACTTCCTAAATGTCTGTAAGAAATAAATTTTTCTCCATGCATTTTAATGTTTTATTAATAGTCATTATTTTTATCTTATGGTATCTTCAAAGCATCTAACTATGAGGACATATTGATCTCTTTTCCATAATTGTCCTGTGTGTGCCAGGTCTCAGCTGGCCTTACAGAATGGAAAATTTACAGTAATTTAATAAAAATGAAACAAAAATCTGGAAAACAAAATTTTTCCTATAATGACTTTTTTTTAATCCTTTGAATGATTTTTCTGTTTAGGCTACTGTGATGTCACAGGGAGCATACAAATCACTGTGGTTTCAGATAGCGAAAGTCAAGGATATTGTAGGATATTAGACTCTTGCTGAAACAAAAATATAATTTTTTATGCCAGACTGACCAATGTAAGATCAAGTCAGTGCTTTATACTTGTCTGCAATATGTCATTTAGAACAGTCGATTTAGTTCTGTTGCAGTAACTGAGTGCTCCCGCTTTCATGGACTCATTTAGATGTGAAGAATGTGATCCTTCGCTTCAATAGCATAATTTTTTAAGATGGGCTGATAGATACGTCTCTGTTATGCTTGGAAGCATTGCAGCTGCACAGGTTGTGAACTCTGTGGTTGAGGAAATGTGATAGATTTAAAGACCTAACTCCAAATTATGGAAAGCATTGGGCATTTAGGGCCAAATTTACAAAGGGAGTGTTGTTATGCCTTGCTTTCTGAAAGGTTGCTGAAGTAACGAACTGAGGTGATCCAGTTGGCCCTAACTTCTCTCTGGTAGTGTTTCAAGAAACAACAAGGCAAGCTCATGCTTTCCATGAACTGACACGCTCACACAGTCCCATTGCCATATATGCACACTATTAAAAAGACACACCATCTTCCTGCGTGTGTCACGTAAGCCTTATGTAGTATTATGCATATTTTAACATGGTGAAAAAAATCTAAATAAAATTAAATAATGGGCTCTGATGATTCTGAATGGGAAGAATTTTCACTCCCAAGGAAGCAATGTAAATATGATTTCTTTTGTTTCAGATTGAAGCATCTGTTACTGTTGATATTTAATTTCTGAATGGGAGAGGAATGAGTAAGCTCAGGGATGAATTGCTGTGTGTATTTGATTCTGTGTTCCTGTGGGAGGCTACAAAAAAGTGCTTTGAGAGCTTTGTGAAGTGCTGTTGTGTCATACAAAGTATACTAGTTCCTGCAAGTCCTTGTCATACTGTTCCTCACCTCTGCAAACTCTCGTAGGCCAAAACTAGCATATATTTCCTGAACATATTATTCTCATTTATCACAGGAGAAAAAAAAGAGGGATGTGCAAGTGCTCCAGCTTCATATAAAACACTTCGTATTAGTTGTCTTCTACAACACTTACAGTCAGTCACTCTTAGTCTCTCCCTGCATGGCAATTCTTACAGGTGCTTAGTATCTAAGTAGATATTTTGGCCTGGCTTTTATTGCTAATTTTGTACTGCATGGTTCAGGAGATCATGGTAGGTCCTGCTGTTTTCCAGGCCGAGCTCCCTTCAGAAGTCTGTTTACAAATGCTTTTTTGATGTTTTATTACACAAAAGCAAAAGTTGTTCTTCAGATGCAAAGATCTGTGCTTCTTGAGAGGCATCTTAATTTATTGATAGTAGTTGCTAGTTCTTTTCATATTAATATATGACTTGCTACTTAGGTCAAAGTAAAGATGTTCTGGGAACATCCATTTTAGTGTGAATATTAATAAACAATGTGATGGTTAATGAGCATGAGGATATAGACTTGAATCACAGGTATCGAATGCATGCTCCTGTTGCCTTAGTAACCATTCGTTCCCCACTGAGGATTTAACCCAATATTCAATGTACATTTAACCCTCAACTATTCAGTTTTTTTCTCTATTAGAGTAATGGAAACATTTCCTAGAGCCTAAATAAAATTTCTGGAAGAAATTGTAGCTATTTTGTAGCACTGTAGGATCTGTGGCTCAGTTCACTGTGCGCCTGCTAAATATCATAAGCACATAACACTTTCCCCTACCCTTTTTGTTTAAGAACCTTGCACATAAAGGTCAAAATCCTCATTAAAAATCACTTTATGTCTGAGGATGAGTTTCCGTGGAAACCCACGAGTAAACAAATACTGTTGTAACATTACTGATGCCCGTTTAGCAAAAAAAGAAAGACAATATTATTTTCCCCTTCCTGTCCCTTATTTGCACCAGATATCTGCTGGCACATATAATCCACTTAGTCATTATGAAGAAGGATGGCTAGATACATACCTCTTCCACTTTTTAGCATCTTTCTTCAGAGTAACCTTCAGCAAACACCAGCTATCTGCAGAAGAACAGAAAACTGTGTGTCACTACTGGCAAAAAGCAAAGACAGTGTTACAGTTAGAAAGTAACTCGTGGATCTCCTTCTCTTTTCTGACATTTCCATGTGATGACTGTGGAAACAGGAACATTTTTCAGTTTACACAACAGGCCCTCCTCTCATTCTTCTCTCAGCTGGATTTCCAGGGAAAGAAAATCCCAGCATGCTGTCCAAAAGGGGTCCTGTGAGGTCTGGCAGGCTGGAAGACCAAGAGCCCAAGGCTGTGGTAGACACCATAGAGCACACCAGCCTCTCAGCACAGGGACAGCCTAAGATAACTTAATGGTCCCTCTGTCCTCTCTCCATACACAGGGTGCCCAAGAAATTATCCCCGCAGCTTGTTCCGAAAGCTAGCTCTAATTATTACGGTTCATATCTGCTGAAGCGTGAAGAGAATTAAGTCAAAGCCTAAAGTAAGAAACAAACAGAGAACCAAAGTGTTAAGCTGCAGTTGGAGCTGCTTCTGTACTTAGGGAATTTTTCACAGTACGCTGTTAAGTTATATCTTAAAGATATAAAGGGAGAAAGGGAATTAAACTGTTCTTCCTTCATGTCTTCTCTAACTAGCCCCTAAAAGACATGATACCAGATGAGGTCCACAGAAGCCAAATCTAAGACTACAAATGTGTGCTGGCATTGCTCAGGGATATGAGGAGGTGTGATCCCTGTGTTAGCAGACCTGTGCTAGCAGAGAAACTTTGGTAAGAAGCAATTACAGACGGGAAAGCTGCACTTCAACAAGTCAGAGGTTGAGAGATGTGTATGAAGCACATCTGCCGGAGCTGTATTACCAATCAGAGCAGTTTGTATGAGTACATCCCAGAGTCAGTGAAGCCTCACGAGACAACTGCTCTCTTGTTTAGATTTTGCCAGATCTGTATCTTTTTTTCCCCTTTCAGAATCTTGTTCTGGTGTTTCAAAAGTTTCATTTTCCTTCTCACTAAACACCTAAAATACTCAGAAGAGCACAGCTGTGTCATGCCACATGGTCCTGTTAAGGCTGTTGATGTGCAGCAACATATAAAACAACTTCATTTGGAATGGTCTACTGAACTGATGGCCTAGATCACAAGCAGGAATGCTTAAACACAGTCTCCAGAGAGCCTTGAGACTTCTTTATATGCACTAGGGGGAAGGTTGACCAGAGTGCCACTGCTCAGGGACAGTCTGGGCATTGTTTGGTTGGTGGTGACCAATTGTTTTCATTTGCATCATTTGTCTTTCTTGCATTTTATTTATCTCTGTTATTTTCCTTTCCATGAAAATTAGGGTTAGGGTTTATTATTAATTTATTTATTATTAATAATATTATTATATTTTAATTATTAAACTGTTCTTATCTCAACCCCCAAGTTTTCTCTCTTTTACCCTTCCAGTTTGCTTCCTCCCATCTTGCTGCAGGGGGATTGAGCGAGTGGCTGCGTGGTGCTCAGTTGCTGGCTGCTTTTAAACCACAACAGAAGCTAAATTATTTTCAAAGTCCCATTCCACCTCATATAAAAAGGCCCATAGAAACAGCAGAAGAAAGAAGTGAATTATCCGAGTAAGTCTTACTTGGAGAAACTATTTTGTTGCTGTTGTTCATAAATTATCTTTAACTTTCATTTTGATTTGGCATTCTTCTCCCATCATTATCTTCATTCCCTCTGCCCAAAGATCCCAAACAATTTGCCCTGACTTTTCTAGCTCAGTGTTTCTACCTCCTTCACTCCTTGGCACACATTAAAGCCTACAGCTCAGAAACCCTGGGAAGAACCTTTGCTGCAAAGCTCAGGCTGCAAGCTAGGCGAAAATAAGTACATTCTTCCCGGAATATTTCCCTGAATATATTTCTCCAAAGGAAGACACTAAACAAGACACAACAGGCGAGATGCTTTCTTTGCACAGATGGCAGTAGTGGCTGTGATGCTCTTTGTTCTTTTTGTGGTCCTTCATTTCTTTGTTCAAGCAGACTCATGTAACATTGCACTTAAAGTGGAAGCAGCAAAACCCATTTTGAGGAACCCACACAGTTGCACTCATGAGCTGTGCAGTCTAGCAAAGTCTTTCAACACATGTTTAAGTCTAAGACACGAGCTCAAGAGCTTGTTGTAGTCAGGAATCCCTTCTCTGTAGCCTATGAGTTTACAGAGAGAGAGGAGCAGCAAGATTTGAATGTGTGGCATTAGGAGCAGGGCTCCCATGCTGTGGAATTGTCATGGATCAGGCTGCTGAAGGATGCTCAACGCCTTGTGTAGTCAGGTACAACTCAGGCAGCAAAGGTGCTGGAGGGGCACTACACCTTATCTTAAGCTTGTATTTGCACCCTCTCCTTTGCCCTTCCTAGTGTCACCATCTCTTTGGTCCTGTAGTGAACTGGTTCAAAAATTAAAGCAGGGCTTTTCTCCCAGGGCTAGTTTTCATTTGGTTCCATTCCCTGAATCATTTGCTTTTGTTCGCTGAAGCAGGTCATAGGAGCAGAAAGGTGGGAGCGTGCAGCGTGCAGCAGGAAGAGACAGATGGTGCCATGTTAGAATGGCACAGTTGTAGAACTGCACTGTTAGGTACAGTTGCTCTCACCCTTAACAGAAAACAAGTCTAGGTGCTGATTCTTTCATTCTCTGGTGAAATAACAAGATGGAGAGAGTGCAAAAGCTACAAAGTCAGCCTGACGAGTTCCCGCCCCTCTCAGCCCCACAATTACAAGGTGTAACTCATTACTAGATATAAAAAGGTCTTCATTTCTTATAAAATGTAAGTATTGAAAATAAGGTCCCTTTCATGCATGTGTTCTCATCTCACTCTGTTTGCTTTTCATGTCTTGCAACAAAGAGAAGTTATGCTGTTCTTTGGTTTATAGTAGCAAAGTTTCAAAATGGTTTTGTGTCTACAGCCTGCACATCTGTCGGCTGTCAGGTATTATTCAGTCTCCTTTTTGCTTTGAGAGAGATGTGTGGCAACATTTAAAAGGATACCAAATAACCATCCTGCACTGAAGCTTTTGATGAGCGTGAAAATCATTAGGCCAGAGAGGCAGGTAGGTGTTCAGGGCCTGCCAAAGACAGTGTGAAAAGGAATTGGCGAGTAGGCTCTTAGATCCAGAGGGAGGGTTTCTCTTTGCTCTTCTTCTTTCCCCTGTATTTCCAAGCCTCAGAGGAAAAAACACTAACAGCATGAAAGTTAGCAGTATTGGAAATGTTGTAGAGAAAGCAATGCTGAAGGGTACAAATGCAGCTGACACGAATGCGTTGAAAACTCCTGTCATAGATCCCTGAGTTCTTTGGGGCAATGAAACCTTTATGTGCTTTCTATGCGAGTGCTGTGACTTGATAAGACTTCTAAATTGTAACACAAAGCCAATGGAATGAAAAGATAAGTGCAGCGAAAAGCAGGATGCTGACTAGGAGGTAAAAACACTGACACTGACACAGGTTTTTCTTTTGAAATCAAGCTCCTGGCTATTATTTTAACTAACTCATACTAGTAAGAAATAGCTGTAAACAATATGCAGTCCATTAACACGAAATATTTTTCATCAGCAGATGTCAATATCCTTCATAACGACGTCAGTATGATTGACATCATTATGCAAATGGGGAAACTGAGGCATAGAAAAGTAACAGAGCTTGATTCAAGGCCATTCATCTCTCTGGGGGTACCACAGGAAATACAAACCAGGAATCCAACATTTTCTGCAACATTATCTCAATTAAAGTGTATGTGTGTGTTTGTACATATAGATGCACACACACATATACATAAACATATATACCAGCAGATATTCTAGAAATATTTGGAAGTACAATTCTATACTATTCCATACTAGTAATTACCTTGTCAGGATGGCACTGAGCACAACTTATCAAAGAGGGTTCAGAATAATCTTATCTCTAATCACTTTCACCTTTGTAATCCATTAAAAGACACATCTCTGTTGTGCCTTCCATCTAATTTTTTTTCAAGAGACCCTACTGATCTGACATTTATTGATCTGAGCTTGTCTTCCAAATTGCTAATTTGTTTATATGCTCCTAAATGGCTCTAACTGGGTTTCTGCCAGGATTCTGGCAGAATATGAAATAGGCTTTTTTTGATAAAGGAACATGCAACTTGTATAGTTTTTGTATTAATATGTGATTACTGCTCATCATGTTTTTACAAAATACTTTAATATAGTAAAGGACAACACCAGTCCATGGGTACAATGGCTACCTTTGTAAACGCTGTAACTTATCCTTTCAGTGAACTTATTTAAGTAAGCTGAAGTTAGCCTGCCTAAAAATGTCTCAAGGGAACAATGTGATCTATTTTTACTTTATTTTTTGAAAGATACATATCCATTATCACAAGCTCTGAAAATTAAAGACATATCGGCTATTATAAAGAAATATTAAATTAGTATGCATCAAATGCAAGGCACTGAGTTACTTTTTTCCTTCAAGATGATTCCATTTGTTCCAGTTGTACAGAAATAGATTCAAGTATGAAATGGTGGGTGGGGAGGTAGCAAGGAGACCAAGTGTTTTTTGCCAGCACTGCAATCTTCCTTCTTAATTTGTAGAGTAACAAATCAGATTTGTTTTATTTTTCCTGTTATACTTGGTTAGGTACTTAATTTTTTGCATTGCTGTTCTGATCCTCTGTTATTTTAAGAAGCAGAGCTGATTAGAAATTTGCTAGCAGTACTTCCACTTTAAGTCATTTTTTAAATCCACTTTCTTTTGATAGTTGTTTATGATTTCATTAGAAATGGCAGTATAATGGTTCCATACTACCGCAGGAGTCGCAATGTAACGTCTCAGGAATTTCTGTCTTCCTGAGAAGATCACTGTTACTCTGCAAGGGACTTTTCTAGATGAAATGTTACAGAAAGATGCACTGGTATGAAATACTCAGAGGATAAATTTGATCCTAACACTTATTGGGGATATTGCAAAGTGAGATCATCAGAAACTCTCATTTTTAAAACGACTGTTGGGCTATCAGAGGCAGATTGAAGACTTTCAGCCGGTAGGCTCCTAGTGGTGGAGGTGTTGGAGGTGGCACTCTTCCTGTTGCAGCAGATTACTAATTAAGTCTGGGTAGGATATGGATTCAGGCCTGGCAGTAAGAGGCTGAGCCCACTTGAAGCCATTCAGTTTGCCCTCCTTGACAGCCTGTTTTTCCTTAGGGATCTGCTAAATCCCAACTCAGTTCATTGCAGCTTGCCTGTCTGTATTCTCAAGACAAAACTCACCTCTTCATTTCCATTCTGAAGCAGTAACTTTTTTGTACTCACTCTCTGTCTGTCTGCAATCCATCTCAGTGGCCTTATTACCATCTAGTGGTCAACATGAAAGAGTTTACATCTGTCATGTTTTTAACTAAGAAAGCCCAGGACAAAATGATCTAGCTCTGGAGACAGAGGTGAGATATTACTGGCAAGTTAAATGGACCAGAATTTCCTCTCTCATCCATGCCATCTGTGGATCTGATTGACCGTCTATCCATTTTATCTCTTTGTAACACACTGTAATGTTACTTCCTGGCTTATGTTTTGGGTGCTTCAAAAGCAGAGGGGAAAGATGGCAAACTTGTTAATCATGTCAGTGAAATTCTTCTCGTACTAGGAGAGCAGCAAGCTAGGCAAGAGAGCACTCAAGCAGCTAAAATACCAAGGAACAAGAACGTTCTCCTCTTTCATGTATAAAGTAAGAGCTGCACTTCTGAGAACTGGAAAAGAACAAAGTCACTGTACAGTATGAAAGATTGCTATATGCTACAGCACTGACTTTGTGAAATTAAATGTCACAGTATAAGTTGATATATAACAGATTTTTATGTTATTTATGAAATTATACTTAGGAAATTATTTAAATACTTTCTGTTCCACTGTAATGTTGTAGATACTGATTATGAACTAGAAAATTATTCTGTAACTCTCTAGGCATGAACAGAAATGTGAAGATGGGGATACATCCAAGAAGCTTCTTCTCATTTAAGGTTGAGAGACCTGGCTCTCTGTAGCCTGGAGAAGAGAAGACCAGGAGAGGACCTCATCAATGCTTACAAATATCTAAAGGGTGGGCAGCAAGAGGATGGGGCGAGACTCTTTTCAGCAGTGCATAGCAACAGGACAAGAGGCAATGGGTACAAAATGGGACACAGGAAATTCTATTTGAACATAAGGAAAAACTTCTTTACTTTGAGGGTAACAGAGTGCTGGAACAGGCTGGCCAGAGCAGAGCACTGGCCAATCCAGTGGAGTGTCCTCTGGAGACATTCAAAACCCACCTGGATGCCATCCTGTCCAAGCTGCTGTAGGAGAACCTGCTTTGGCAAGGGGGGTTGGACTAGATAATCTCCAGAGATTCCTTCCAACCCCTACAATTCTGTGATCCTGTGATTTGCTGATAACTCAGAATGCCTCCAGGAATTATAATGATGCAAATATCAGGCTCAGAAAAACAGACAACATAAAGGTATCACCTCCTATGTCTACAGTAATATATGTTTATCACCTCTTTGGATGTGACAGACTCATGTTTTACCAGGTTTTACTATGGTCAAAATTTATCTAGACATTGTTTCATTTGTTCTTATGGATAATCTCAGTATTTACTGAGGCTCCTGGGCGTCCAACTGGCTGCACATGTGCTTTACCTTCTGCCAATAATGGTTCATCTATAAAACATGCACTACAAGAAAATGGATAAAAGCAACCAGAGCCAAAAGTGTTGACCACAGAAAAATTCTCCTCATTACAACAAACTGGCTGAAGTCCCCCAACAAATTCATTCTTTAGAAGTCTCACTAGTGCGGGCAGACCTTGACTTTATTCTATCTACCTGTGTTGATCCACTCAAAACAGGAATTGTAGAGTAGTAGGCATCTTGCACTTTCCATTTAGAGTTGTTTTTCTTTCATGGTTTTCTTTTAAGACAGAGTTAAAAGGCATATTTCAATCAACTGAGCTCATGTTGTCAAGCTCATGCCCTGAATTCCCGTAGGGGGAAAAAACCACAACAAAACTTCCTACCAAAAAGTGAAAAACAAAACTCTCCGCTCCAATTATGTTAATCAGGAATCTATCTGGAGGATGGGAGTAAAGGACTGAGGAGAATTAATGGAGGAGAAAAAAACACTTTAATTATTTATATTTGAGTCAATGCATCTGACATCTTGCACTCCAGGGGGTCACTGTCAATAAAAATATACCACCAAATACTAAAAGAAACTGTACAGCAATATTTCCTCTTTCATAGAAGGTATAAAATATATTATAATATACATCAGAATTATACAGTCATAGAAAATAGGGCTGGAAGGGACCTCAGTTAAGCATCAGGATCATGCTGACACCTCAGTTGGCACTTGGCAGACATCTGGAAAGCCTCTAGCAGTGGACATCCCACAGCTTCTTTGGACTATCAATTCACTGTCTTTAGTATTAGTCCCTTGTGAGAAAGCACACACTTTTACCTGAAGCCCCATCCTGATCTACAAAAAGCAGCCTTTTACAGTCTAGCCAGAAGCTACTGTAGACCACTGGAGTTAGTCCTGTCAGTCTCTCTCTTTCCTTTATATGTAATATTAGCCTAGTCATATATGCCTGCTGACAGCTGTTGCTAAGCAGTGCCCAAAGAATAAGATATTTTCTTAGATTCTTGTCTCTACTAGGTCTAGATTCTGACCATCCACAAGTGTGGGTGCAAAAAGGAGGAACAAAAAATAAAACTGAGAGAGGAGCAAATACAATACCTGTAAAATATTGTTGTGGCCTTATAATGGTTGTGTATGTTCTGCCATTTTTCCTCTGAGTTGCATGTCAGGACTAATGAGAAATGATGGTAAGTGGCAGGAGGGTAAATATAGTTAATCAAGTGTTATAGGCTATGAAGCTTTCACGCACTATTAATCAGAAATTTGGTTAAATGCCTGCTTTCCTCTCTCTCAGTTGCCACCAGTTGCCACCATATGCCCTTACACCAGGAGAGGAGTAGGATTCTCCTAGGTGTACATGGCTTTAGTTGTGCTCTGAGCAGTTTGTTTTCAAACATGAACAGAAATACCTGGAATTGTGGGGGTTAGGGTGTTGTTTTGGGTTTGTGGGTTTTTTATTTGGTTGGTTGGTCTTTTCTAATTCTGTCTTTCATCACCTATGGAGTACCCTGTCAAATAGCAGCACATACTTTGGACTCAATGATGTTAAATGTCTTTTCCAACCTGAAAGATTCTATGCTTCATATCACGTTCTTGCCTCCATTTCGTCTGGTACCTGGAGCTTTGTAAGTGTGCGCTGCACAAATACAGACACTCTCTTTTTGATGTTTAGCTTCACATCATCTGGAAAAAAAACCTTTATTAAAATTGAATGTCTAGCAGCCTGTGTTATTCAAATGTGATTTTCACAAACAGTGGAATTACTTCCACAATTGTGGTCTTGGCTCTTGAAAATGTATGTGCTGTGTATTTTTAGCACAGATTTACTTTCACCCAAAACCAGTTTAAAATATTTTGCTGCTGAATTAGGATAATGATATGGTAGATTATTAGTAGAAAATGAACCTATTTCTAATTTAATTGTAGTAGGCTTTTCAGAGAGCTGATCTCTTTTCATAATGTTTGGAAAACCTACTATTTTATGTAACTGAAAATTCAGCCACAACCGGTAAAATAAAATTAAGAACTCTCTTTCTGTGTAGTGTGCAGCAGGAAACAAGCGACTCCAACCAGTTTGTTTGCTTGACTGAGTAGACAGTTTTAAAAATGACATTGGCGTCTTTGAGCACAGAATCACATCCAGATCCAGTGCCCTTCCAAACGCAATCTCTTCTCAGCAAACACACCCCCTGATGAAGACCCATCTCATATCAAAATCACCAGGCAAGTCACAGTACATCCCTAGCATCGTGATAAGGACTCTGTTTTGTTCTCTTTGTTTACGAAAAATTTCCATGAGAGCAGAAGTGGCTTGGTTGTGAGTGCTTTCTGCTTTGCACAGTTGGTAGGTTTGCTGAGGGAGGGGAAGGGATTAAGCCTGCTGTGAGTACTGCTCTGTACGGGATGAAAGCGATGGTTTTGGCTGTGCCCTTGTGCACCAGCCTCCTCGCTTCTGCCCCCACCCCTTACGGGCCAGCTGCAGCCAGTTTTATTATCCAGCGAGGCCACAAGAGGTGGTATCAGCAGGCTGAGGGATAGAGAATGTCCCCCCTCCCGTTAAAGAGCATCCACAACTCTCACCTCATCCTCAGTCAGCAGGAAAAGATCTCCCCTCCTGTTTCAATCTACTTTTAAACACGCTGCATCGGTCAGGGGGAGTTTGCCCTCTTTAAGAGACAGAGAACGGGCAGAAAAATGCACATTCCCGAATCAATCTTTCTGTGACAGAGGATGTAGGATTGAATCTGAGGCAAACTGGAGAGGCAGGAGGATGATTTTAGACAGCAGGCTTGCTGGGGTAATATATTTATCTATTTATCTTTTTAGGCTTTGTTTATAAAGAAACACGCTGGCTATATCTGTAAATATTTTAAATACTTCAGTTGGTGGTAGGTGTGGGAAGGGGATCCAAACAGGGATTCTGAGCATTTTCCTTGCTGTTCCTTCTGACATGTCAGTTCAGAACAGTTGGTAACATAGCGACAGGCTGCAGCACTTCATTATCATCACAATCTGCTACCTTTTTAATATAGTAGCTGACATTTCAGTCAGACAGAGAGCTTCGTCTTTAAGCTGGCAGGATCTCTGTGCCTTGCACTTGAGAACATCACCTTGCTGGGTACACGGACCAGGCAGGGCACACGCTGTGTTTACCTAGATATGTCAAAGCATGGCATTCAGATCAAAGGCAAAAATATACAAATACAAGTGGAAAACTGAAAACAAGAACCAAGCCATCCTTTGCGGGCTGGCAAAAGCATTTCCTAGTTACGCAGTTTCCAGTGAGGGATCACACAAGTGTCTTATTTAAGAGGAGAAAATCCAGAACTTACCTGAACTTTGTCAGCAGAGCTGAGGTACCCATTTGGGCAGGAGCTTGTACTGCTTGTGCCATGAGCATTGCAGGGGAGATGCCAACACCAAAAGCTGTAGAGTTGTGTGGCTACAGGGACATGGGGCTGCAACTGGGCTAACAAAGCAGGAGACAAAGGCGAGAATGTATTTTGGGGATTGCAGCGCAGGCAAAAAGAGCTTGGGAAATTCTGATTTAAAGGAAATATTTCCACACCTGAGTCTTTTCCTTAGGAATATTAGAGTTGCATGATTTCAGGCCTGGCTTCTTGGCACGGCTTTGCATGTCTCACCTTTTCTGTTTGGTTTTGCTCTGCCCATCTGCCCTTATTGGAAACCAGCAATCAGAAAACCTAACTAAATGTCAGAAACAGGAAAGTGAAATAATGTCTATCTCTGCATCTCAAGATCTCTAATTATTATCAAAACTTTAATAAAATGAGACCTGGAATGTAGATGTTACTAATATTAATTTTCTAGATGGGTAAACTGAGGCACAAGCAGTTACTGGCCATGTACAGGCTTTCCTACCTCTACAGGGTAGCAGTTTGTCTTCCAGAAGTCCATGATATTTGTGTATTACATTGACAAGATGCCATTCCACATGCACAAAAGTGATGGAATTTGGCTACAAATAAGTAGCCTAATTTCAAAATCAAAAAGGTCTGATTTTGTTGGCTTTTGCTTTCCTACTTCAAAACCACTGAAAAGCCTGATGTTTCCTGTTACAGTCTGTTGAGATTTCGGTCTGGGGTACCAGCATGACTGAGAAGAGAAGTCTAGCCCCACCTATGTTAGGCAGCAAAAGGGCTGCCATGTTTACCCCAGAAGTAGCTACACAGGAATTATGTGTGAAATCCTCATTGTTTCATAGAATCATAGAATCATATGGGGTTGGAAGGGACCTCTGGAGATCATCTAATCCAACCCCCCCACCAGCGCAGGTCTACCTAGAGCAGGTTGCACAGGAACTTGTCCAGGCGGGTTTTGAATGTCTCCAGAGAAGGAGACTCCATCACCTCTCTGGGTGGCCCATTCCAGTGCTCCACCACTCTCACAGTAAAGAAGTTCCTCCTCATGTTTAGGTGGAACTTCAAGTTTGTACCTATTTCCTCTTGTCCTGTCACTGGGCACCACTGAGAAAAGACCAGCCCCATCCTCCTGACACCTTCCCTTCAAGTATTTGTAAGCATTGATCAGATCCCCCCTAAGTCTTAATTTCTCCAGACTAAAAAGACCCAATTCCTTCAGCTTCTCCTTGTTGGAGAGATGCTCCAGGCCCTTAATCATCTTTGTGGCCCTTTGCTGTACCCTCTCCAGCAGTTCCCTGTCCTTCTTGAACTGGGGAGACCAGAACTGGACACAGTATTCCAGATGGAGCCTGGCAAGGGCAGAGTAGAAGCACAGTTTGCAATGCCCTCTGTTATACAGCTTGAAAGGCTTTGTTAATATTTCAGCAAAAATGACATCTTAAAAGAAACAAATCATTGATCAAAGCTTAAAATCACCTTATTTGATCTAAGCTGACTTAACGGATAGAAGTAAAGAGGATGACTTTCAGTACCCTGATTTATCTTGGCTAGAATATTTTTCCTCAATAATTCATGAAATACAGCATCCATAATCTTTCCTTTTTTTAAAGCTAGACTAGTTGCTTTAATGCTAGGTTTAAAATGTCACATAGGGTAACTAACTCCAGGGGTTCTATGAACTGAATTGTTGACATTTTTCTCCTTTATAATTCACTTAAACCACAGCCTAATTGTGGGAATAAAAGCCTGTAGCCTTTAAGTTATATTGACACATAATGTTTATAGCAGTGAAAAGAGAAAGGTGAATCTTTTTCTTGTCAAGAAGAAGCAAGCACATAAAACCTAATCTTTGTCTGATTTGTGTGTTGTATTCCACAACAGTGATTTAGGGGAAACTTTCCAAAAGTGCCCCAGTAGTTTAGGAACATTTGTCTTAATTTCTGAAAACCTCCAGAACCTGTGAGAGCATAATTTTCATTGCAAGCCAGTGAGACTTAGACTCCTAAGTCATTAAGGCTTTTTGAAAAATAATTATTAAATTCACAGAGGCCTGTTTTTTCCTCTAAAACTCTCAGCTAAAATTCTTGTCTTTTAAAATGTATTGAACTGCCTTAATACCAATACAAGTTTCCCTCAACCAGTCTTTCGAACTACTGAGTGGCTATATGTGGGAAATATGAAAGATTCTATGTTATACTATATTAATTTATTGGATCTTTAATTACCTTTAAAAACAAGACTCTGTCCCATGCAGCAAAACTAACCTGTCTGTGTATATCTTCACTACTGCACAAAATTGTGTCTATCTTCAAATAAGCTAATAAATGCAAGCAGCTTGTGTGCCATGCTGCAATGCTGTGCAGCTCAGCCTTAAAGGAATCAGAGAGGGATTTAGTCAAATCTTTGTATAATACAGAGTTATTCTATAGGTTTGACAGCACCATGGGGAACTCGCTTCAAACCAGCCCAGGAGAGTGAGGCAGGCAGCTAATCCTCTCTCCGTCCTCCACGCAGTTTCATTTCTGGAGCAGGAGACAATTAAAAGTTGGTTTATGGAGGGTAGGATACTTGGCCAAGGAATCAATCATCTTTCCAAAGCCTAAACTAAGGGCTTCACCAGAAGATGTTATATCCCCAAATTAAACTTTTTTGTAGTCCAACGAGATGTCTGATTACCACTTTAAAGAGTCACTGGTTTTGAAATACAGTTTAAGGAATAGATTTGGTAATGGGAATTAACCTTATTCACTGTCCTTAGGAAATATCCATCTCTGCAAGTATATAGATGTTTGTGCTGCCAGCATCCTGACTGATCACTGGAGTACATTAAATCATGTGATTTAGGCCAAGGCCAAGCAGTACTCTGAAGGTTAAGGCTTGCTTTTAAGACAACACAATACTTTTACTGTCTTGGGAAAGTTTTTATCACATCTGTGATCTGGCTGCTCAACAGATCATCATGCATCACATGGGAAAGACCAGACTTGCTCACTGAGGTTCATTATTTGTGAATGATGGAGTAACAAGATACTAAGAGAGCCTGCTGACCATGCATTAATTGATCCAACATTGATCCAACAATTCATCCAACTCTTGCCCAATGGAAGGCTAGCGAGCACTAAGGGACAGCACTTTGTAGCCCATGAAGTGCATCACGCAATGAGAATGTGCCAGGGAATCACCCTAATGCTGTTGCCAGAGGTTTTGAACATAGTGATTGGAAGCTACCAGTGCTGGTGGTCTGATAGAGCTAGCAGTCAGCTAGAAACATGCAGGAGATACCAGACAGCAGGCAAATGAAGAGCCATGGAATTTATAGCTCACAGTTGCTGAACCTGCAAGACAGCTTGAGTCTGCTGTGCAAAACCAGGCTCCTGCCATTTGCTACATTGCATAACAGAAGCTCGTTGACAAATATTGTCAAAGGATAGGAAACAAACACTCAGTGCTTAAAAAGCCATGTAGCTTCAGTGCTAAGGCTGTTTTCCACAATTTTGTTTTTTCAGTATGAGGTGAAAGGGATTATTCACCATTATAGGTGAATACTTGCTGAGGTGAATACTTGCTGAGACCACACTAGGCTTTCCATCTCACTTTGTAATAGCTATTTCCCTGACAATAAGTGCTTGCTGAGGCAATCTAGATCTAAAAATAGTGCTGATCCTAATGGAGGAAAAGAATGGGATCTGAATGAAGAATTTGTTTTAATACATTATATTGATGTCTCAACTAAAGAGAAATTTCTGACAGTACTTCTCCCACATTTCTGTAAAACAGTACTTCCATTTTATTAACAATGACTGAAAGAAAGAAACAATTACCTACACTTTTTTTCTAAGGCAGCAGTTTCTCCTTCTGAAGTCCTTATAATGAATTGCCATTCTCTTTTCGTCTCCCAAACCAATTTGTTCATAATCACTACCTTTGAAAAAGAACATGTTCAAAGACTTCAATTTTCAACTTCCAGGACAGGTCTTTAAAGTAGGGATGCAAAACAAACAAGCACAAGCTCAAAACTTCTCCTGTTTTTTTCTTTTTGTTTGTTTCACAAAAATAAGAGCTAAAATAACAGAATAAGCCAATGCTCCATGGAGCTCTAAAACTTTGCAAAAAACACCAGAAGTTTCCCATCAGTAAACTGCCTAATTGTGAAACATTATACAGCTTCATAAAAAAATAATAATAAAAAAAAAAGAATGTCTGCCTAACTCCAAGTACTGATAATTTATATTCTATAGGGGAAAAGAAAAGACCTGTGCATCTCATAACTCGTTATCTGAGAAAATACAGCTTGTCAGTTAAAGGAAAGGGAACTGCTGTAGGTCATTTCGGGTACATTGCTGAGTCTATCATTGATTCACAGCAAAGCTCTGAGCAAGAAACTTGATCTCTTTGACGTCCAGTTTATATAACTATTTAAAAGATGTAATGAAATCTACCTCGCAAGGGGTTTTGAAGCCTTGTTGTTTATAAGATACCAGGACAGGACCAATCGCTAGAGGGATTTCAAAGTATAATTAGTATCCTAGGAGTACTAGAGGGCTTAATGTTTAGGTGATACTTAAGCAATTAACCCTTTAGGCTATTTCAAAGTGCCTAAATCCCCAAATTTCAGTCTATCAAACACTGCTGATTAGCAGTGGTAGCACACTGCTAAAACAAATAAAGAATAATAAAGATATAAAGATAAAGAGATGAAGGTGAAGATAAAGAAAAATAAATATAAAAAGATAGAGAGATTAAGATAAGGATAAAGATAAAATGATAAAGAGATGAAGATGAAGAAAGATAAAGACAAAACCTGCCAACTCCCTGGTTTGTTAAAGCTATGTAGCGAGCAGTAAGCTAATGCCATATCATCCAAATTAGAAATGATGAATCTTTTTTTCTTCTTGACTGTATTGTTGAGATATTCCTTAATTTGTCCCAGGATGGTGTTATCAGGAGTCTTGCATGTAAAGCAGGCATTTTGACAGTGGATCTGAATTAATTTGTTCTGAAAACAGATGATATTTAAAATAATTTTTCTATTATGTGCAAATGAAATTGTATTATACTGGAATATATTCATTGTTGCTGTTAATTATTGACAAGTAAAGCCAATGGACAATCTAAAAACTCTCTTTTTGGGATAAACGGAAGGAGGACTTAAACATTTGGGTGGCCAAGGATAGATGGAGCCTCACTCTAATGGGAGGTGCTGAGCAGTTCTACCATATGACTCAAGAGAGCACATGCCAGAGCAGCTGTCACTAATGGGTCCAGAGAGCCCAAACTCATCCAGCTCCATGTTAATTTGCATCTGGTGATTCAGCTGGTGTGGTGGAGGCCACTGCCAGAAGCATTGGGAAGCATAAGGCTGAGCAGAAGGTGAACAATATAGATGAGTGGGTTCTGGGGGGACTGGCTTCCAGGACAGGCACCGGGGTACAAACAGATTATGGAATGTTGTGTGCCTGTTTGTGCACGGCAAAAATAAGAGCAGCAAGTGTTAGCAACACTTTGAGAAAAAGCCAAGAGCCCTTATTTCATTTTGCAAAATAAGGGTGTTTTTTTTTTTAAACAAAGAGATTTTTCCCTGCTTCTTTTCTGGAAAAATTGAGTTAGGCCATGTTATGGGAGGCAAGTAATAAACTCAGTTTATTACTTACTCATTTATACTTTTTTTCCCGTTTGAAGTTCAGGAACTTATTGACAAATTAAGTCTTCTAGATAAAATGAAGCATGTCCCAATATATTCAAGGCACTCTGAAGAATAAATGCAGTATCGTCATTAAAAATCTTTGCTTTTCAAAAGTACAAAATTTGTACTCACTTCAAATTCAAATTGTCTCTAAAATTCAGACTGTGTCTTAAAATGTTCCCACTACAAAGGCTCAAACGCTGATTTTCAAATGAAATTGATACACAGAGCAAGTGTGATGTTTTAACCACCACTGAGACTCGTACAGCTGTTTCCTCTTACAGCTCTCACTGAGAGGGCTAAGGGAAGAGGATTTGTGCAGGTCTTCAGTGAGAGAAAAATAGTTATATATTGCAAACCTGTAATTCAAAATAAAAGAAAAATATGCCATAACTTTTTCAAGCAATTTACCCCATGCATGAATAACTATGTAATGCTCCAAGATACTGGAAGATGAATGGAACCAGAACACCAGTACCTGTTATTGCTTATCTTGGGCTTCCTTTGTATTCCTGTAGCCTCCTTTCCCCAGTTCTTATATTTTTTTTCTTGGAATGTCATTGTAGGTATTTTATGGTAAAGTTTATATTCTGTGAAATAAACCTGTTTAATGTATGTTCGATTATCTTCTATTAGAACAATAATTTACGTTCCCATGTTATTTAACAGTCACCTAGTCTTACAGCATCACTTGTGTTTATTCCTCTTAGATATAAAACTATTCTCCTCCACAAAGATGCAAATCTAATTTGCCTTCCATTTTATTAAAAATTTTACAGTCCCTGTATCACCTTTGGTACTTCTTATGCATAAGGTTACGGAAGTACCCTTCTTTATTAAAGTTCCTTTCTTTCCTTTTCTTTTTTTCTCTCCTTTGGGGTCAAGAGTGAATCTGATGTTGTTATACTATTAGAAACAAAGTAGAATTAAATCTTCAGAACCCCTTAGATTTAGGACAGCCAACAATTGTGAGTTAGGGTGAAGATTCATGAAGATTCATGTTTATATGAATACATTAATGACAGAGACAATATTAGACAAAATAATAGTAAACAGAGAAAAGAGGCAAATCAGAATGATTTGAACTAGCCATAGACCTTGTAGCTTCATCAGGCAAGGTACTTCAGGGTACAATCTCCTTCCTGAAATGAAACCCACGTAGAAAAGGAAAACAATTGTACTGCATCGCATAGAGGGGCAACTATAGGAGGGAGCTTCTTTGACTGAAAATGAAAATGCACTAGAGGGGAATAGGATTCCAAGAGGTGTCCTTCAAAAGGTCTGAATCTGTCAGCAGTTCCAGTCACCTGCAGCTCAGTTTGAAAAACTTTTTCAGATGTTTCATTAAATGTGAGAGCTATCATTTGAAAATAGATTTGTCGGATATAGTGGAAAGAGTCAGAGCACAGCAGAGTCACCAGAAGAACAGCTGGTGATCTTTCTGAACTCCCTGTCAGCCTAATTGCACTTTCTTGATCACTTAGCATCATGCCCTGGTCCCACCCTGTCCAGTGGTATGGAATAAGGGGTGGAGACTGTACTAGGTTTTGCTGGGATAGAGTTAATTTTCTTTATAACAGCTCATGTGGTGCTGTGTTTTGGGTTTGTGGACAAAACAGTCTTGCTAAATCACCCGTGTTTTAGCTGCTGCTGAACAGTGCTTACACAGCAACAAGACCTTCTCTGTTACTCACTTCCTGCCAGTGCATGGGCTGGAAAAAGGCAAGAAATTGGGATGAGACACAGCTGGGACAGCTGACTCAAATGACCAAAAGGTTACTCCATGCCATATGACATCACACTTCAGCCATAAAGATGGGAGAAAAAAAGAGGGGACATTCAGGTTATGGCGTTTGTCTTCCCAATTAACCCTTATGCAAGATGGAGCCCCGCTTTCTGGGAAGTAGCTAAATACCTGCCTGTCGATGGGAAGTAGTGGATAAATTCCTTATTTTGCTTTGCTTGTGTGTGCCACTTCGCTTCACTTATTAAACTGTCTTTAATCTCAATCCATGAGTTTTATCGCTTTTGCCCTTCCTATTCTCTTCCTCATCCTGCTGGGTGGAGGGCATGAGTTAGCAGCTGTTTGATGCTGAGCTGTTTACCGAGGTTAAACCACCACAGTTTCTTAGATCAGTTTCTAAGCCAAAGGAGCACTTCCATAAATTACACCTTCCCCAGGCCATTCCTCATGATGTATCCCAGATAACAGGTAGTTCATAAGCTAGTAGAATATTTCGCCACATTAACAGCACGACCTGTGTTTTGCAGTGATTACAGAACAGCCATCAGTCTCTGCAGCTGGCATTTCCAGTCTTCATCATAGATGGCTTGTATCATCTAAATAGGCAGCTTTATATTGAGTGTTAGTCTCAGGAGGTGATCCATCAGCCTTGGAAAGGTGGCTGTGACCTCATACGCTGTGATTTGCATCAACCTAAGAGAGTGAGTACATGGGGAAGGAAATTAAGGTCTTTGTTGCACAGGCTGTTTGCATGCATCTGCTCAGCAAACCCCGTTGAAAAAGATAACATGACCTGTGAATTTCTGAGGACACACATTTGAAGAGTTTTGTATAATTTAGAGGAAAAAAAGCATGTAGTTATTTTCTGGTTTGGAAATGAGGAAAACCACAGTGCAATAAAATAATTGTCACCAAGTGACCTAAAATGTCAAGTTCTTTGATTTTTATCAATTCAGGCTGCTTACAAATGCAAGAGAAGTTAATTCGAAATACACCTCTCTGAAATGCCATCAGTATAGAGGATTTAAGAGCCTTAGAGTGGCAACTTAGTTCTATCAATTACACAGCTGTGGTAGCAGAAGACAAAGCAGAAATGACATTGCGCATAATCGCACAGTTTAAAACCTGATGGTTTTTCAGTGGATGGAAGGTGCAAAAGCCTACCTGACAATTCTCCCATTCCCATTCCCTTTGGAAACTGCCAGCAGTTTCCAAAAAAGCTGCGGGGTTGTTAGAGGTGCTTTTCAGAAACTTTTCCTTCTGAGGAGGATCAAGATGGAATGTGTGATTGAATTGAAGGAGAGAGATATGTAGGATGGAATTCCTATAATGCCACAGGACTCACTGTAAATGTGGCAGCTCTAGTTTCAAACCCCAAGGAGCCTGTGTATCCCCTACACATGCTCTAACTTGCTTGCATGTTTCTCATGGAATCCCTGTAAAGGTCTTGCGTTTTACCCTGATGCATTGTAGGTCATACTGCAGTGATCACCCAAAGCTTTTTCGTTAGGATAAACGTTTTCCACATACGGCTAAGTATAAATATATAAGTAAAGTGCTTATGAACTTTTTTAAGGCATATGAAGTGCTATGCTGGCATTTTGTTGGTTATGGATTATATGATGTTGAAAACTGAGAAAAGAGTGAAATTTCATCAAGCCCTGGAGGTGGAAGATGGGATTTATTTCTCATTTGACTCTGGTCTCTGGTCTTGGTATTTGTGGATGAGTATAAATGTGAAAGTTAAAATAAATTAAACTGAAAAGGGGAAGATAGTTTACATAAGTAAACTGAAAAGATCATGACCAAGTTGGACAGAAACCATGTAGTGTCTGCTGCAATAAATCGGAGTGAAGAGGAACTTTTTCACTCCCACTATTGAGCTCTGTTCCTTCTAACGCTGCTGTGCCCAGATGAAGTTGTTTCAGTGACTACCACTTCTTGACTAACTCATACTTCCCCCAAAAATATCATCTGCAAACCCCACTTTTTATGAAAAAGTTGGGAAAACTAGTAACAAATTTGACTGTCAGTTTGATGGAGTTTTCCATGCTCTCTTTAAAGATTCAGTTCTAATCCAGGAGTTTTAGAAGGTGACATTTTAGGCAAATGTCACTCAGCAGCTCATATTTCATGCAGTATTTAATATCTCTACTCAAAGGTTAAACCTACTGTTTAAAACAATGTTTCCCAATGTGTTGCAGTGCTGGGACGGGTGTGGAGTTGTACTATTTTGGAGGTGGCAGTTGCCCCCAGGAAAGCTACTTTTCCGTTGAAGAAACTTTGTCTCCCAAACCTCCCTACTTTTCTATGAAGAGATTTCTTCCAGGAGACTGGTGTACTCCCTTCACCATGCTGCCACATGGTTTAGAGGAAAAACAAGTGTTTGTGTTCCCTCTATTGTCCAAATAAGGAATGAAAAAAAGAACATAAAGCAGCACATGACACTACAATGTCAACGAGGCAGGTCAGCAATGCCCTTGGTAAGAAACTTGCTAAAGGCAGAAAACCTCATAATTAGAATTTTTTAAAACGCATCAAAGCAGGGAGACAACCAGAAAGTCAATCAGAATAGAAAATTAACCAGGTGTAAAAGAAAAAAAAAAAGAAAAAGGAAAAGAAAGAAAGAAAAAAAAATATTTGTTGTTATGCCCCAGTTTTTCAGTTTTTGCCATAGAGATGTTTATAAAAGGGTCTTAAATTCAGCTATGAGTCTGACAACCTTTCACAAAATGAAAGATCAGCAGAAGAGATGTTTAGAACAAACTGATAAAATTAATAACTGCTCAAATTATTTACTAAAGCATATATCTAACGTTTGAAATAAGGCATTGTATCAGAAGACAGAGAATGTTAAGCCAATTTTTAAGAGAGGTTTCAAAAAAAATACTGCTCATTAAATCTGATTTTTGCAGTAGGAAAAATGATAGACACCATAATAAAACAGGGATATTTTCCTCTGTAAAAGTGCAAAACATTGGGGAAAAATCAACATGTTTTTCATGCATTACAGATCTATTAGACCCTTTGGAGCAGTGATAAAGCAAGGCATAAAAGGTCCCTGGTAAGTACAGCATTATTGAATTGCAGTTCAATTACTGAATTTCCAAAAAGCTACTGCAAAGGTAAATAAATCGTTTACTGTCAATATTTTCACTCAATAATTTTTTCTAGAGCTTGTGCTATTTCACATGTTCACAAACAACCTGAAAGAAGGGAAAATTAATGATGTGATAAAATTTTGCTGCTGACACAAAATTAGTCATCGTAGTAAAAATTCAATCTACCTAAAGTTTTACTGGACAATCTATGACATCAAAAGAGAGATGAAATATATTATTAAACAGTGTCTGCACAGAGGTATGCACCGAGGAAAACAAATACATATATACCCACATTTCTAGAGAGGAATAACCCCATGCACCTATAGAGGATGGAAATCAGCTCTGCAGAGAGAGACCTGGGAGTCCTGGTGGACAACAAGTTGACCATGAGCCAGCAATGTGCCCTTGTGACCAGGAAGGCCAAAGGTCTCCTGGGGTGCATCAGGTGACCAGCCGGGAGGGAGGTGGTACTTAGTATTAATGAGGAGTTTCTTAATGACGAGAATAGGGAATCATGGGGGAATAAAGGTTTATTTCTGTTAAACTACCCATTATTTATGAAAACAGTTACCTGGTTAAGAAGCCAGAACATCTCTTCCCAAAAATTTCAACCAAGAAAAACTTTGTTTCACAGCCTAACATCTTTGGAGGCTTACAAGAATACCCAAGGCTTCCAATAATCTACCCCACATCTCATTTCTCTTTGTCACCTGTGTGCCCTTGATCCTATCATGCTCCAGCTATTCCTAATTAAATCTGTCAGTCAGGCAAATATTCTGACAGAACATGTGAGTGAGAGAAAAGGTAGCAGACATCGTGCTGAGGTGTTGCTAATGTGGGAACCATACACAACAAGTTCAAGCACTGAATTTGTGCCAAGAACAGGAAAAAAAGATGCCAAACTGCCTTCCAAATTATTAGTTTGAATTTGTGTCAATACAGCATTACTGTTGTTGGTGCTAACTGAAATTGTTGCTAAGCATCTCAAAGACTGAATCAGGAGTAAAATTAAGTTTAAACATACGGGGGTAGGGGGGATGAGAATGGGGCGGGAAGGAAATGCATAAAAAAGCTTACTTTGCCACTTCACATGCCATTTTTCTGCGCAGAGAAAGATGACAACCTTCACTTGTTTCATTCTGGCATCTTTTCATTAGTGCTAAATTTGCTTTCTAAAATCAGAGAGTAACTCCAGGAACACTGTCTTTGATTAGAGCAATTTTAAAGCAGTTCTCATTCTTAAGTACCTTGCTGAATCAGTGCCCAAGTTTTCAGCTCCTATTCTTGGCCTTCAAAATTATATAGAATTGCACTGTTAGCTTGATAAACCAAACAGATCTCTCAGGGAAGCATTTATTTCTAGAGTCAACTTTTCCCTCTTTCCCTTCAAAAAAACCCCAAAAAACAAAATAAACAATTGCATGTTACAAATCTATCTAGATTACTTTTTTTCCCTTTTAAACAATTGAATAGATTTTAAGCCATAAGCATTATCTATTCTGATTTACCACTTCATCTGACTCACTGAATTTTATCCAGTCGTTTCTGTTTTGAACTTAATAGCCTGTAAATGAACTAGAACTTTTCTCCTGGGTAGACATGCAATCAAGGAAAACATTGATTTTAAATGTATAGTGTATTGTTCTCAAAAAGTGTTTTCTCTGTACATCTCTATTTAAAAATCTGACAACAAAACATCTTAAATCAGTCTCAAGATATCACACTGTCTGGAGTAAGGAATTTCTACAAAATACTCATCTGGCAACAGAATACTATATTATCAAAAAACCCTCCAACTTTATATTCAGTTCTTGCTCAAAAATCCCTAGATCATTTCTAAGGGAAGCAAACTTATTATCTTATTCCAGATAGACTTTAAATCTCAAAATTACATAATTGTGTCTTATTTGCAAGTGATATGAGAATGCTGCTGTGTTGATAACTTTAGCTTCATGAAGCAAACAGTTTGAACTGTATTTCTTGGCATGCAAAGGCCACCTTTCTCCTGCAATTCACAAGACTTATCTTTGTGGAGGAATAGAAAGATCCGAACCCAGGAATGGAACTGAAATGTTCTCCATTAATTTCTAAAACGCTCCTACTTCAGAAATGTTTGTGTTGAAGTACATAAGACCCACAGTATTGGAGTCATACGAAAAGGGCAGTCTTTGTAGGACCAAAATTGGTTTCTGTCATTGAAAAACACATTGCACCAGTCAGGCGGAATTGATAAAGAATATGTAAAGCTCTTCTGTTGCTGGGATGCTGCCTGTGAGGTTAGGTTACCCTAACTTCTAACAGACCTAATGTGCTGAAATTATTCCCGGTCATCAGCCAAATATAAATAGACTCCTTGAAATCTTTTCATACTCTACACACAGACAGGTGAGATAGTGAAAACCAGGGGCTGCTGTGCTCTTTCTGTACTGGTGTGGGCTTTTGAGTGAGGTGTTTCTCTCTCCCATGAAATCTCTGACTGGTTTTGAATCTATATTTTATCCATTGCATGGTCAAAGTGATCAGACTCCAGCACCCACCCTATAGCATGCTTTTTACTGTGAGTTGAATGAAACCACAGCAGAGTTAAACTGCTAGGTATCTTTTTCTCCTTGAGTTCACAAAGATGCCTTTGCTCTTCTGGCCAGCTCTAACACATGCAGAGGTTTCATGATAGTTTCGAGGCAGAACTTGAAAGGCTTCTGGGCATAGAGGGGACATGAAAGAGGAAACAATTGGTGCTGAGGTGAAGTGCAAAACCTGTTACCAGGGATGGGGATATTTCAACAATGCCTGGCGTATCAGAGGTGTTGAAATCAAAGATCTAAGTGTATTGTTTACAGTGTGAAAGCCCACACATAAGAGAGCATAGCCTATTTCAAAACTGTTTAAAGGAAACCTGTGTGGTGTCAGCTTCTTCTCTGTGTAGGCTCTAGAGGAATCTTAGCAAAGGTCTCTGTCTTATGCCAGAAATGTTAAGAAGCTTGTCCTGATGGTTCAGCTCTACAGGAGAGCAATCTCTGTTAGTGTAGCTCCCAGTGTTGCAAGCTGCTTCTTGCTAGTCTGGCTAGAAATGTCAGGACGCATAAAGATCTGAGAACAAAATAACAGCAGACAAGTTTTCTCTCATCTGACTTTTCAATAGAGGCATTATTACATTTTAATATTTCTATCTGTATTACCTGCACTCAAAGCAGATAATACGCATTTTTGTCCCAAAGCACATCCTCTTCATCATTTTTTCTACTACAGTAAAGTGAAGGACACACAATATGTTTTACATTTTATACCTGAAGTAGCATTTTCTGTTGTTTTCCACAAGTCGCCTTAAGAATTTTCAAAGGTTCATCCAAACTGAAGGGCTTCTGATGGTTAAATAAGATTTGGCTTTATTCCTCTCACAATTCCCTTCATTGCATTGATAGAAATTATACTGAAAATAACTTTATTTTCTTTTCAATTTCATTGGCTTTTCAAAGATAACCAGCAAGACTGATTAATTCACATATTTCCCCCTGCTGGCTGGAAGAACACCTCTGTAAGAGTACTCCACAGAGTACACACTTCAAAGGTAGAATCTTTGTCCCTATCTGTGAACTATGAAGTTTAAAAGTTTTAGAGCCAGATAAGTACAATTAAGAATATGTCAGAAATACAGAAGTTTGCAAATATGGTGGAAGAAGAGTTGACAAATTTCCTTTCTTGCCATACTGTAGGAAATAATACAAAATAAAAGACTATAGTGAAATCTTTTAGTTGACAGGGTTTATTTTTTTCCCTCTGTTGGTTTCTATTCCCATCTAACCGGTCAGAGGTTAGTACAGAAAACAGAAGCTGATAGTGATTTTCCAAATTGTGGTTTCATGAATGGCTAAGCCCACTCACTTCAAATGGAAAAAAGAATCTGCAAATTAAAAAGTTCTTTTCAATATTTCTGTTTTAACTCTCCCTGGATAATTTTGTTCAGTGCTTTTTGATCACGTACTCGAGTGCTTCACACGTAGCTTAAAAGACCAAAGATGTAATCTATTGTCTAACACACACAACAAAAAACTGCACGTAGCAAGCTATTAGTCTAAGTACTCATATGCTCACAACCCCTAATATGAATCCCTATGAGTGTTTGCAGTCCAGGCGGTGGTCAAAGAGGGGGCAAAGGTTCAGCCTCCACTATGTGGAAGAGTCTGACCCTGGATATTGCTATTTTGCTGTTTTATGATTACCTGTGTTTTCTTTTAGGGTTTTACGCACAAAGTCTCCATGTAGGTGTTTTTTGTCTTCAATCCTCAAGCAGCTATGAATTTGCAGCTTTAGCACCTTTATCTTGCCCGACTCTAAGCACGTCCTCCCATCTCTTTCTCACAATAAAACAATTTACTCAGACATATATCCTCTGGTTTTGTAGCTAGGCTGCATTGGAGCTAAGCCTTGGGCCACAGAGAGCGTTGTCTCTCAGCAGAGGAATACAAGAGGAGGGTTAAGGTTAACAATGTCTTTGTATTATCTGTGTTTATGTACACTTAAACGGAGATGAGCAGAGTGGCTGGTCCCCCTCTGAGCTAGTGTTTCAAGGCACCTGTAGAAGCAAGAAGATATTACATTGGATTATATGTGGTTCAAATTACCAGCCAGCTTGAACCCTGCTTCCTCATCTGATTCAATTTTGTCTGTACCTTTGGAGCACATGAGTTTTCCATTGAAACAGTGGGAGTACAAGTGATAGCTGTATGCACATCATCATTTTCCTTTTGTTGGCTCAGGGGTTTAGCTTCCTGCCCTACAGGGAATTTTGGATAACTCATTGTCAAGACATCACTCAGCAGGATCGAGGCCTTGCATGAAAAACTGTTTGCCATAATGAATGCTTTAAAACAAAGCACAAACCCAGCAGACAGTGGGTGGTAGTTCAGGATGGTATCTGCTGCCAGAACATTTCCACAGAAAAAGACGTTGAACCACAATTGCTCTGTTCTGTAGAAATCATTAGATTTTTTTTTTTTTTGCTTCACACCAGTTGGTTTTCTTCATCTCTTTTTAATTATATTGAAATTATTGATGCGAATTAAAAGACAAAATGAGGAAAACTAGGAGGGAAGAACGCTATGCAGAAGAAAAAATGCCAGTGTCTTCCAAACAGATAAAGTGCTTTGAAGATGCTGAATAGAGCAAAAAGGCGTCTTGTCATAAATTATGTTGGCCAGTGATTTGGAACAGAAAGCATGCTTAATCCTGTGAGAGTGCTATACCTTGCATGATATACAAGTGCCTACAGACAGAAATTATTATCACCATTTATAATATAAATGACCATATCTGCGTAACAGGGTCCATTACTAGATAATACCTTATCTGGACTGAAAAATTAAATTGTACAACAATAGCAGCACAATAGTTCCCTTGACAATAGAGCTACACAGCTGTTAAACTGAAACTAATCTGCAAGGACATTTAGAGTCCTCCAAAATGCAACATATCCTATGCTCACAAACCCACTGATCTGTTTATAGAATTCACTGGTTATTAGTTGTGTATGTGAGAAATTAATTTTTCTCATTCACATTGTTGCAGCTTTTCTTCTACGTGGTTACACTAAAAATCAACTTTGCTTTAAAAATTCTGGGATTTTTGAGCAATACAGCTGCCAGAGGATTCACAAACACTCTGAGAGGGGTGATGAACTAATATTGGAATTACCTTTTAAAGACAAGGGCATCTAAAAGCCACTGTCTTTGGTCGCTTCAGACTCTCCCGAGAGAACGTTGAGAGAGGAGAGAGCTTTGTGAAGCTGCGCTGGCTCTTTCTCACTCTAAGCCCATAAGCCATATTGTATTGGCTGAAGCTTTTCCAATTTGTGAATGTCTTTGGCCATATTAAGCAGAATTTGAGAAGAGCTTATGGAGAATTAGAAATCTTTATTCAGAGCCCAGTAGCTTAAATGCTGGTTATTATTCTGTGCTGCTGGTTTTTCTAATGTCGATTTCAATGATTTTCATTTCAGAAAAATCATCTCAATAACACAGTGGGAGCAGGAAAAAACATGGAACTGTATGGAGGCTACTAACTCAATAAATGTAATTTTTCTCCAATCCATCTATTCTGGTAGATTTTTTTACAATTATTAATATTTCTTTTCTTTTTTCTTTTTTTTTTCTTTTCAAAGAAAAATCAAAATAAGTAAAGGTGACTATTATTTTGTGCTGAGGAGAAGCCTTACCCTCCTCTATGGGATTTAAGAATTCTTGCTACTTACTATTTCCTGAGGTTGGAACTGTACCATGACATCACTATTGGTATTTTAGGTATGGCTTAATTTAATTTGGGTTATACCATTTAGGAGCTGGAGGATGACAACAGTGGAGCCTTTAAAACACCAATAAGTTCAACCAGGATCACTCTTTAGTCCATAACATTCTTCCTTTCACCATACAAGTGAGTGCCAGTATTTGCATCTCTCAAAACCCAAATTTATTTGGAGTATTTGTTCAGTGAAATATTTTAAAATAACTGTTATGCAAAAGAAGTTATTAAAATAAAATTCTTTACAAAGGGCATATGTATAAGATAACCTAATTTTCAGGCATTACACTTTATCTCAGATTCCTTCTTGTTAATTTTATGCGTGGAATTCATCAGTTGTGTGACTTTAAAGTCCTCCTCTATAGTAGAAACAAAGAGAAAAGTACCTGTAAAACTTGATTCAGTCCAACAAGGCCCTAAAGCTCTGCACAGCTTCAAAGCTTGCTCAGTTTTTACTGAGCAAAACTTTTGCTTAAATTTCTAAAATTACATGAGGCTAAACCAAGCCTTTGTTGGTTATATAGACTGTCCTGTCTACCATGCAAACAAATTTTCTACTTTCAAGATCACTTAAAGTTGGGTAAAGAGAGGTGAGCTTAGCTTCACCAAAACTTTCATGGCCAATGCAGCACAGGCATAAAAGAAAGCATTGGCAGAGTAAAAATGTTTTTCTTAGGACTGAAGGTCCACATTATGTTAGAAACACCAAAAGCTGTTTCAACAAACACTCTATATAGAAATAGATGTCTATCCAGGGAGTAAAAAATCAGGCAGAGAAAAGAGACATGCAAATTTGCATGGGAGGAGAAGTGTTTCATGTGAGATGTCAGGATAAAAAACATGAGGTAAATATGTATACAGTTAGAGTCATATTGTTATGCTAGGAACTACTAATGACCACAAGAACTTGCAGACCTAGTGAAGGGCTAGAGAAAAACTGATAAATATTGCAGAATTCAAACTGAAATACTAATCTCTAAATTATTTCTAAGGAAATTGCAGTTAAAACATCATACAGCTTTTCTAATTCCCTGTGTAGTTAGTGCTTTTTAGTAGTTTTTACTCCCAGGAGCCTACCGAGAACTACATACGAAGTATGAAGTATCTAAAATGTATCAGCTGCAGTAACTTTATGCCTTTACAGCATTTGTTTCTGTAACAATATTTGGTATATCTGCCTGATACACCAATTTTTTTCTCCCACAAATGTGCCTTAGGAATACAGAGATTTTCTCTTGTAGCTTAACAAGTAGAAAGAAGTGAAATATGCTGAAATTTATCCTTATTTTTTTCCTCCTATACTTCATGTGAAACAGAGGGGCTGGGTTGTCATCTTGTGTCTAAAACTTCTATATCATTAGTATACCTTTAAACGTATGCTGTCCCCTACCCTGAAGAAGAAACAGAACAATAAAAAGAAGGTATTAACCTAGCTCAGGCTTTCAGTTTGGATCCCTGTCACAAGCCTTGAGTGGCTCACGTGAGAGGTGAGGAAAAGACCATGTGGATTCCTTCTTGTGCCAGTTATAGTGTGCTCAAAAGCTGTGGACTTAAGTTCAGCTTTTGTCTTTACTCTTTTTACTCTTCCCTTTCTTTTGATGCTAAATAGCATTAAGTGTATTAACATACCCTATAAAATATCTGTTAGATACAGAAAGTATTTACCAAGATCATTGTAGATGATTGTTACACCAAGCTGCTCACTGGTGTTTCTAGAAAATCTTCCTGCCTGAATCTCATCCTGTTTCCTGACTAATTCAATTACTTCTTTGTGCTCTAGCAACCCATGGCTATGACCCCAGTTTATATAGTGTTTAAAGATAAATTAATGAAGGAGAATATAATCAACATCTCATGAAAGGAAGGAGTAGAAAATATACTATTAGGACCAGAGAAAAAGAATCCAATGTTGTCCTAGGCTATTTATCTGAAAATCATTCATCATTGAAGCACTATTTTGGGAAGATAGTACTGAAGACGTTAGTATCAATTGTAACAGGGGCTCTGGCCATGGTGAAAGAACCTTGCCATAAACTTAACTAAATGTCAGATGCAATACAGAGACTCAGAAGCTGATCATGTCATAGGTGATGGATCAACTGCATTCCTTGGGGAGATGCAAACTTCAGAAGGAACCATTTCCTTACAACATTGAAAGATGTGTAGTATATCAAACTGGAGTTTATTTTGACAGCTTTCATGACTCCTTTCATGTCTGTGCTGAGAGGCTCTCCTATTTTCTTTCTCAGACACCAGTCAAAATAGCAGTTGCACCAAAGAGTTTGCAAATTTCCTGAATTTCTTTGTGAACACACAAGCCTTATGACCCATTTTCTGAGGTTCTGTGCCAAAATTGCCTTTTCCCTTGTTTGTTAGAATCTCTCTTAACCAGTATTTTTCTCTGTGAAACATGAATCCCTACCAAACTAATGGAATCTCATAAATGAAGAAGAATAATGTTCAAAGTAAAGGCACTTTTTCTATTGAGTAATCAAATTGGAAAAGCAGTTTGGTCCTTCATCTGGGTCACATTTTTATTAATACTCCCACAGCTTTCAACCAACATAATGTGTTGAATAGAAAGTGTGCTACACAAACAAGGAAAAGGGAATAATCTCTCCACCTGTTGTCTATGATCCTGTTAATACAATCCAATTTGCACCTTCCTGCACTGCAGGAGCACACTGGTGACTACTGTTTGGCTTGTTGTCCACCATGCCTCCCAAACCCTTTTCTCCATAGCTTCTATTTAGCTAGCCATTTACCAGTTTATTGTGTTGTCTGTATAGTTCCCCAGGCTCCCGTTCTTTTTGTCTTGCATGTTTTCGTCCCTCAAATTGAGCATAGATGCCTCAGATTCAATTACACTCCTTCCCTTTTCCTTTCCACCCCTTAGAGTTAAATCTTTATTCAACAGACTTGTATTTTATGGTGAGAAAAATGTTCATTCACGTGTGCCTGTGTTGGTAGCAGTTAATCTGTGATATCCTGATGACAGAGAAGGCTAAAGTGATAACCAACAGAGGGCTGGTTTGGGATTTAGCCTCTGCATGTGTGTAATAATTCTAGTGCACCCAATTGCAGATACTATTTTAGGGTCTCAGTTGGCTCCCTGAGCTGTGGGATTCTTTTCTTATGTCACATACATTATTTTTCTGGATATGAGAAATCTTTGGTCCAGATACAGTAAGATCCACCATTTCTCACATGCTTATAAGAGGACTGCATTAAATTTCCCTAGGTGTCTGTATACAAAATTAATTCCATGGTACTCTCTGAGTTTGAAACCATTAAGCATTTCAGTGAGCACAGTTGGTTCTATTAAACACATTTGCACACACAGGTGATAATTTCATTCTGTGAACTATCTTGTTACATGAGAGATCAATTAAGGAGGAGGCTGTGTCTGCTCAAAACTCAATTAGGACTAATCAGTTTTATCCTCCTAATCTCAAAAAGGAGTTTAGTTGTACTGTCAATGGTAGGACCCGGACATATCATTTAAATCTCCTACCTAATTAAGAAGAGGTTTAATCTTCCTGTTTCCTTAGGTGTACCTTAAATATTTTGTTTTGTCACATACCATCTGGAAGTTCACAGGGTAAACAGTCATTCAGTTAGGGATTCAAAGATTATTTCAATTTCATGTAAACTCTCCTACTTTCTAGCAATTTGCTCTGCTGCAAAGAAAACAACGCAACAACGCAGGGTATCTTCAAATGTGCCTAAAACTGATACTTCAGATCATCTTTAAGAACTTCCAAAACCAGGCTTTTGTTAGCTGCCCTTCCATGTCATATCTGATAGTCTTCACCCAACTAGTTCTGGCTGCTCTTTGAGAAGCAGAATCTCTCATGTAATTACTCTAAAGAACATTTTACACTCAAACAGGAGCTTTAGAAGTTTTTTGGTTCTCAGGCTGTTTCTGTGGAAATTGCTGCAGATCTAGCCACAGCTGGTTGTGCTGCCTCAATACTTGCTGAACCTGCCAGAGTAGCAGCCAGATTCTTTCCTATCTGTATGCAGCGGATATTCCATCAGGTGGTGTCCACCATGTCTTCCCTTTCAGCTGTGGGCAGGCTGATCTCCAAGTGTGGCATCACTTGATAGTCTGAGTCCTCCCAAAACCTCTACTGGGCAGAACTTCTCCTTCTTCCCAGTATTTAGTGAGTGAGTAGATTCCTTTCATCTCTGTGGGCAAGTGGTAAACTGGTGCAGAGACTACTGGCCTTTATAAAGAAGGTATCCCAATACAATGTCCCCTTCCATTTTCTTTATAAAGGAAATCCTCTGTAGCGTGATGAGGAAGATGACCTCCTGTGTTTGCACTCCAGCAGCGTAGATGAGTGCACGGATCGGTTCCTGAAAATAGTCTCTCATGTGCCATAAAAATGGGATATGGCTTTCATTGCAGTCAATGTTTATATAGTTTCTAGCTGATAGTGGGATTCTTTAAAATGTAACAAATGAAATGGGAACACAGGAGCAAAGGTGAAGCTAAAAGAAAACAAACAAAAGAAAACAACTTTAAAAGTCATAGAAATGGCAGCACAATTTGTAATAATCACTTTCTAAGAGAAATGGCCTAGGACATGAAAAAGCTCTGCACTGTTCTTCACATGAAATTAAATATTTCTCTGTGAAGGAAATTGCAGGTGTTTTCTATCCCATGTCAGGGCAGGTTACTGAAAATAGATTGATGCTTCATTTACATTTTGATACCATGAAGTGTCAGGATGCTCTTTGTCTATTTGATTCACCTTTGCAAAGAAGGGAAAGAGAAAAGTGTTATGTCTGGCATTTTTTCCAGCTCAAATTATACTTCTCTGCAGTGAAAAATCCAAACTACAAATTATATTTGACCGAATTGATTCCTGTGATTTAGTGAGGCCAGGCAGCAAAGAGGAGGACCTCTCACAAAGCATGTTTATATGTAAAAAGTCCTAGTCAAAGCAATAGTCTGTCATCCCTCTTGCAAAAGGCACTTGTGCAAAAAAATTAGATATGATTACGTGCCTTCATGATGAGAAATAAATGATGTCTCCACCTACCTACTCCTCCTGAACTACAGAGTGGATCTGTGGATCCTGCAATGACAATGTACAACGGCAACAGGCAAATGAGATGAAAGAAAATTGATCCTTGAAATGTAGTGTGTGACATGAGGAGGCTGAAGAACCCAATCCTAAGTGCTGTTTTCCATAGAAAATCTGCTGCATCATCAACTGGGACAGGAAGCTTTTTGGAAACAACATAGCAGCACATTCATGAAGAGACTCAGCACACAGAAATATGCCTCCATGTTTTAATAATATAAACTTTGCTTTGTTTTGGAGGTGGTGGTGCTGTTTTTTTATTTTTTCAACTATTGCAACTTACCCATAAAGATTTGCTTTGTTTATACAAAGAGGTGAAAAAGCCTGTTTGGCATCCCAAGTGCCCTGGGTCAAATTTAACTTATGTTACAACCATTTTAAAGTTATATATTTTAAACCATACAGTCCATGGTGTCAAGACACTCTTCTTCCATGAAGGAAGGCCTTCAAAGAAACAAAGATGGCAATGGAGAACATCTCTATCAAAAAGTCAGGAATTTAAGCCTGGATTCACCCCATTTAAGGCACTTAATTGAAATGGCTAAATTTAGAGCTTGAGTTCTCTGTGTTCCCTGTAAAATCAGTAGAACGATAGAGACATTTCCAGAGACTGCATCATGTGTGGACCAACTGTTGAGAGAACTTAGCATTACTAAGTTCCCACCATAAGTTTCCCAGGTAAATGCAATTAAGGCAGAGAATCTACAATTATAATTATACTCACGAGGATAAAACTGTAAGAATTGATAGGCTTTGCACTTTCACACAAATGAACTCATATAATTCAAGGAGTTCTATGGGATTCTATATACAACGTAATACATTTGTCACCTCTGGAATAAAATAAAGTGTGCTGTGTACTGGCAGCTGGGAGTACAAACTGCAATACACAGTTCTGTGTGAGTCCCCAGTCTGGAATGGACTGCAAGGTATTTGAAGCACTGGCACACAATCAGTAGAGAGAATGTCAGCATTAAGTTTCCACAGAAAATAGACATTCAATTTCTTGAGAAGACGAAAACACAGGTTGTCTCGTCACGGCCCTTATGTCCTATAGATCAACTCTTTTAAATATAAAGAACACAGAAGTAAATCACTAGTTCTTCAGACATTATCCATATAATGTGTATGTAGTCTTCTCATCTTCTCCTTTTAACTGCTAAACTGCTTTGGAAAACATGGAAGAAAAAAAATAATTATTTTCCTAATAACCATTGTTCAGAGATGATACTGCCGTAGTCACGTTAAATGATTCTGAATGAAAATGCAATTCTTGCTATTAGAAATATAAGGAAGATGAAAAAGAAGCAGTTTGTAGTATAGTATGGGGCATACTGTGGGAAAGTATGGCAAATTCCATGTCTTCATGCCAGTGTGACTGTTGGTATCACTCGCATATGTAAATATGATATATTTGGCATGAATTTCTTTTGAATTATAAAAAGAAAAAAATTTAATAGTAGCTGATTTGCAAAAGTCTGGCTGTCTCATTTCAAGATCAGAGTAGCTGAAAAATGCACTGAAATGCCATTGATGTAATTCTAATGGAGTTATTTCTGGAGTTGCTTCTAATTACACCGATATTCTTATTTGCTGTCTCTTCCCATTCTAGAAAATGTGCAAACTAGTCTGAAACTATTGTGTCCTACACAAAGTTGGTTTAACTAAAGAGTTTTAGTAATGCTTATGAGATTCTATGGGTAGTTCTAATTGTAACAGCCCCCAAAAGAATTAAGGTTCTCACAAATTATACTTTCAGCTGAAAATATGGATGTATTAAAACACTGCCCGAGTTTAAAAGAGCTCCCTTTAGTGACTGCCTTTCATTCCAGTGTTTAGCTGCACAGTAGTAGCACCCAGTCATATCAGTGAAGAGTCAGTGCTCTGTTCCACAAACGCAAGGAAAGGAAGGCCTTTGCTATGAAGAACTTACAATATATTTGTGTGATGTAATATGTGGATGCCTTAGCATCTAAGAAGAGAGAAAAATGACAATAATAGGTTTTTTTATGTTATATGATGCATCATCTGTCTCTGTTGGCCAGCTATGACACAGCTGTAAGCTTTCCAGTAGAAGGAAATCCACATTTAAACACAGAAATGATATTAAATTCCTCCTTCATAAATGTGAAGTAAGAGGGGAGGTAGCCTCTGTTTCCATGTCAGCCTGTTGGACTTGCTGAGGCTGCTATGGGGATGTGAGAGCAGAATGTAATTATCGGGGTAGTGGTGAAGCTCTTAGCTTTGTTAGACAGCCGGGACTTCATTATTGATGGTAGTCCTTCACTTAGGGACTGACCTATGCAAAGGGCTATTTCTGTGAAGTAGAAAACCAGCAGAAAACTCTGCAGGGAGAAGTATATCCCCAGATAACAACAGAAATAATTCCACATAAACAATTTTATTAGTACATATCTTCACTCGAGTCCTCACATAACTTCTGCCCATCCCTGGACTGCTCCTGGAAAAACAGGTTAGAGATCTGGATGAAGAACAGAGCCAGAAACCTCTCCCGATATACTTCCTGCAATGTATCTCCTATTTTAATTATGAGCACAACTGTGTTTTTTAATGTTCCTGTAGAGAATAAAATCCCTTAGTTTTGGCTGCTGTCTTTATAGCACCACAGGATCACTGCCTTGGAAGCTGTAGGGCATTACCATCAGTACAGTCAACAACAGCGAAATTTTAAGCTCAACCATCGGCAGTCAAAAGTAGGATTCAGGTCACTGTCAGATGGGAGTGTATCTTAGGAAAGAAGAATGGCCCCGGTGGAGCAGTGATTTTTTTGAAACCAAGCAAAGAAGCCCCCAGAGCAGAGTGCAAGTTTATGAGCTATGCAGCTATGGAGAGCAATCACAGAGAAAACATCACATCATTGGTGTTTCTCCTGCTCCTTTCAGTTCTGCTGGCCTTTAAGATCAGGACTACATGCTTTTGCTTTGCTTTGGGATACACCGTTGTCCACTGTTGGGGTTTAACATTTCTACTTTCATCCAGTAGGGATCAGTAGTACCAGAGAGATGATTATGGGCACAACATTTTATATGATTTTAAAAATATTTCTCTCATGCAATTATTATTTGTTCTTTAAAATGTTACCGTGCACTTTTACCATTAGAGGGCTGTATTGTTTGTTACTTTTCATCAATTGCCTATTGTATACTTGCTTTTATCTGTCAAAAGATACCTCTAATAACATAACCATGACACATCAAGTGTCTTGCCTTTTGCCCAATAAGCGGCACGTATCTTGTTTGCTATTAATATCAGGAGTCAATTGTAAAATTCCTTGGTTTACCTTAGAGGTTTTTTGCTCCTTCCACTGATGTCTCAGTACTTTCTCAAGGGGGAACAGATAGACCAGACCTTTACAGTAAAATCCAAGAGGGAGGTCTCAGAGCAAATATCTGTCATCACTGAAGCTTTATATGTAACCACATCTATCTGTAACTTCCCAATATAGGATTTATTCCTGGTCCCTCTGATACTTCTGGGGTAGTGACAACGTGTGTCAGATCCAGGCACAGTTTGAGGGCAGAGGGAAGGAGGGGGGTTGCAATGGTTCATACTTTCTATCAAGAGCAAATCATACTTTCTGCTTAAGAACACTTAGGTCCAAAGAGGCCTGCAAGGAATTCATACAGGTAGGTATTTTTTCTAAATGATAATTCATTTAATGCAAACCAGACGTGGTCTGGCTAAGTAATTCCATTGGGATTTTTTATGTCAGTGACTGTACTGTATTTTCTGACCATTAGGAAGTACAAAAGCTTAAACATTGCAATTAAGTTATCACTGCCTGATAGAGGGAAACTTTTTGCACAGTGGAGTTAGCAGAGATGTTCATTAGGTAGAAACTTCATATATAAATATACAAATTAAGGTGAAGCAGATAGCACTTTCCAAAGTTACCTGAGTAATGCAGTATGAAATCCAACTCTGCACAACACCTGGTTATACCAAAAGACAAAATTATTTTATAATTGTCATTATAGTGAGCTCACTGGGCTTTGTTAACTGACTTATCTCATTCATCCAGATTAGAAAATGTCAAACCATTGACTGACTGTTCTTCTGATCAGTCAGTATCGAAACAGCACTGCACTGTATTGCTGGGCTTCAGGGGACATTTTCAAAGACAGAAATGACACACAGATATTGAGTTTCATTATCTGGAATAGAAATTTTTTGAGAGGTTAGGGACATTAGGGGCTCTGATGCTATATATCAGGATAAAATTCTATCAAAATACCTTGTTAACCAGGGCACACACATGAAAGATTATCATAACTCTTCATGAATAAAGCTATGTTCTCAATTCAGCAAATCTTTTAAAGGCATGATTATGTCCCTTGATGTTCAGTGAGGCATTTTAGGAGAACACAGTAGCCATCCAGAGAGGTAAAAAAGTTGGAAAATCTAGAAATTCAAACCTTGATATTCCACATCAAAATAAAATTAAATAAAGCAAAATAAAATAAAACAAAAATTTAAAAAAACCCAGTTGCAAAAAATTCCAATATTTTTTGTACAGCCGGTAGGAAAGTTAGATCCTTAAAGTGTTGTTCTGCTGGTTTTACATTCTAATTGGAGTCCCTAACATATTTCTGTCCCTGTGGGAAAGTAACTCTGTGTAGAAATGACATAGGCCTATGGGTCTCCTCTACAGGCTTTGAGAAAAAGGCAGAGAGCCCACCAAGCTGTCTTCTCTACTTCCTTATATTAGACTTTGCAATGAGAAAAAAAGCTTTCAAGAAAGAGAATCTCATTTCATTTACCTTCCTAACACACAAACCACATGTTTACCATGAGCCATGGTATTTGGTTTTTTGTGCACATTGATCACACAAAGTCATGGAGAACAGCAGACAAACAAAACAAAACAAAAATAATAAAGGAATTTTTCCCTGAAGACAAATTTATTTTTTAGTTTGCTTTTGACTGACAGCATATCAGCATATGGATTAACTCCCTCTTGTCATTATTGGCAGAAATGTTAATGTGTCCTTTTAACACTTGTTGTGTCACCACATTACAGACTGTTTTAGAGAAAATGTTCATGAACAGTTGATGGAGAAATTCTGCCAGAATCCACACACAAAAATTAAAGTTGATTAGTTTGTTGTGACAAAAAACCCCAACACTAACATTTCTAATTGACTAGGAAGAAGACAATATATGAATATTGTCGTCATCAGGAAAATGAAAAAAAAATCTCAGTAAGAAGCAAATCTTTTATTGTTTTACATTATCTTGTGGCCTCATCTTTGAATTTTAACCACATTTTGGGATCCCCATGCATCAGGTGCTATAGGTAGTGGTGCTGTGGACATATAAACCTGTTTCGTGCTCAGAGAGATTAGAATTAAGCTATATGACAAGACAGATGGACAGAGACAGATGGGAGGAGTAAAGGAAAACAATGAGGCAACATTTGTGGGTGTGCTTGGCTTCTGATTTCAGCACACCAAAAGCCCAGCAATCCCCACGTTTGTGAGCACCACATGGAAGAAGAATGGTGGTTTAAGTGGTAGTTTGAAAGGGAGTAACACAGAGTTTCTGGAAGATAATGGAAGATATGGAAAGATACCCATATGGAAGATAATAGGAAATAAAAGACAGGTGGAGGTGTCTCTTAATGCCTGGATATATGCAGTTCAGAATTTAACATGGGTATGATGAAAGTTGGCCTCAAAGACCACCTGGAGGAGGGAACTGACAACTTGATTCTGCAAGAGGACCTGAAGAGCTTGAAAAGTTAAAAAAAGTACTTGGATGCAACACAGAAGGGGAGAGCAATTGCAGAGTGTGAAAGTCAAAGTGATGGACTAGGAAAATGACCTTAGCAGCAGCCTTCTACATGCACGCTGGCAGAGCAAAACTGCCTTTGACAGGAGCAGACAACATGATGCCCCAGCAGCTGAATTATAAGATAACAAAGCTTTAAGAATTTAAATGGACAACAAAACTGTATTTTTGCAGTACTCTGCAAGCTCCCACCACCACCGAAATAGAATCTGCCACATTTAAAAATAGATTTTATGTGTCAATGTTAAAAAGAACTCTAAATTAAAGATTAAACCTAGATTACAAACCTAAAAGATAGATCACTTACATCTGCGACGATGCAGAGAAGGGATGTCTCAGAGGTAAAAGATGCATTTGTGAGGAAAAACATGCCAGGAAGCACTTCTGTGTAGTGAAAGCAGTAAAAAGGGAAGATAAAAAGAGAATGAGGAAGGTAAGCTACACAGTGTGGTTGTTTAAACCAGTGAAGGACTTAGAGAAAAGGAAGTCAAGAAACATTTGGTTTTAATAGACAAAGTTAATAGTTTAAGAAGAGGAAGACAAAAGCTGTGCAAATACTTTCTGTTTGGTCAGGTTTGTCTTGGGAGGCTGAGAAGACTATTTGTGGACAAGTAAAACACTGGCTGCAGTGGTAGGAGTCATGAAGATAGTGACAAGGTGATTTGTGGTTAGGTTGAAAAAATCCACTAAATGGGAGAAGAATTGTTAATTGGGGAACAAAGACAGAAAAGATGTAGTATGTGTTTTGTGGCATTTCTTCCATAAATGGTCTGAGTGCAGAAAGAAGACCATGGGGAAAAGGCAATGGGGATGAACCACAGTTTGATTGTAGCACTGAATACAGTGGGGAAGAAAATAAAAGATATGAGTATGAAAGAAAGCAAAGTCCTGACAACTATATTAACTGTGGAATGAAAATAGAAAGGAAATCAGGAAGAAGAGTGAAAGTATACAAGGCTAAACTGAAAAGAGTGGGAGGAAAGATGGATGATGGCAGGAGACCAGTAGGTACCTATGTGACCTTAGGTGAGCTACTTGTTGAAGGGGGTAAAAAAAAAGTAACTAAAAAAGAAATGTACTTAGCGATTGGCAGTAACAAATGTCAAGGGGTCACTGAACAGAAGATAGGCACCTTCTAAACTGGAATCCTTATGAACAAAACTCTTCCTGACACAACAATAGGCGAATGTTGCATACTACATTTTTGCCTCAAGGGCAAGAGAGGGACTGTATGTTATGAAAGCCATTAGTCCAGAACTGCTCCAAAGGTCAAAAGTTAAGTTCAGGAAAACAATGAAATATTCATCAGGCGGTCGGTATTAAGAGAAACATGATTGGGGAATGGAATAAAAGATACTTTATAAAAAAAGTAATTCTGTTCTTTTCTATTGCAGTCCATATATTACACACAGGAAAGGAATATTTTAAGTTTAAATATCCAAGACTAATCTAGGCTGCACTAGCAAGTGTTTGTCATCTTAGTATTTCTGGATCTCACATTCATTGCTCAAGAGTTTATATTTGGAACTAAATGTGACTCAGAATGAATTAATGGCATCTGAAGTAGGTATAAAAGTGACTCAAAAGGGAGAAAACAGGGAAGGAAAATAGTGGTGCTCAAATTCTTAGGGTGAGAATGTACCTCCCCGTGTGTAATAATAGACTTTCACCGGTTGTACGTGGGACAAGGTAGCAATCAGTATTTTCAGAAGTGAGCTCTTCATCCTCTCAAACCCCAGAAATTTGGTCACTATACTTCACTTCCAGGATGTTTGCAGAACCAATAAATGTCCCTGATTATTTCTAATATGTTTTCCATTGGTACTTGCCTGCATTCGGGATCACCTGCCATTATTGTTCTCTTGTCACTTCCTCTTTTCTAGTCATGCATAACATCTTTCAAATCATTTTCTTGAAGCATCATATGGAATTTGTGCAGAGCTCACGAATACTGGAAGTGAGAAGAAAACAGTTGTTGAATTAAGGTTAAAAGATCTCAGTCTGACTGAAAATACTTCACAAATAGACATTTTCTTTCAAGACTCTTTAGACAGCAGTTACAATACCTCAATCACTAATTTCTGGGCATTTCAAAAGACAGCAAGCAGGAGAGTCTGGTGTTTATTTCTGAAATAATTTCTTCAGCTGTTTGGTTAAAATTCCAGCAGCATCTGTTTGTCTGAGTTAGTATTACAGCACTTGAAAAAATCGCATTCTCAATACCAACAACAATTCTGCAGCCACGCTTCACAGGCTGTCACATAGGAAAGGTCTGTCTTCCCCTATTTCAGCTATGCAGAGTTAAATGTTCAATATTTAAAGTGATTTTCTAGACTTCTTCTATAATTTCTGGAAATAAAAAGATACCTTTCACCCTCTGCTGTGGTGCAGAAATTGTACCCAGGGACATCCAGAATATTAAGCTATTCTTGCATATTTAACTATGCAAGAATACCAAAAGTTTTGCTCTAGGACTTCTGTACTGTAGACAATGTAAGAGTAGTACAAAGAGAGAAATATGCCACAAAGAGAGAAGATATAAGGCTTGGTTTTATTTTTCATTGTTATAGTTGGAAACATTTTATGAAAACATGCAATTACTTTTAACTACATTCTAGAAGCATCATGGTTAAATAAATAATAATTTTTAAAAACCCCAAAATTAATTTTAGTGTTGCAGTCCTCTTAAAATTTAGAAAAATAATAAATAGAGATTGTTCTGAAAATCTCTGTATAAACACTCACGAAAGTTCTTACAAAAGAACTTTTCTTTGGCCTTTCTGCCAATTTTGTAGGAAGCTGGTCTCATTTCTTATCACAAAAATATATGGAGCAATAGTTCTTAGCCCTTAGAGTTACAGTACAAATAAATTAATGAATACTTACAAGTCACTTGTGTTATAAAGTTATTCAGATGACACAAAAGCAAGCACTTTTTCTTGCAGGTAATGGAATATTTTCAATGCAACAAGCTGTGCAAAAACTGGGAAAACTAGACAGAAGAGAAATTTGGATTCCTTTCAATTCAAAGCTCCATGCCCCAGAGAATAAAGCTTAATATTAATTAATAAATGGTTTATAATAAAAACTACTTAATAATAAACAGGTGCTCCCTGAGGCTTGTGAACTTTGAAGCTTTTCTTTACATACAAATATGTATGTATTTCTTTACATACAAATATGAAACTCCTCCTCTGTCTAATGGTGACTGGTAACAAGAGAATCAAAACTCAGATTTGTGTCAGAAGGGACCTTTAAAGCAGCATTAGTAGCATTATACAGTCATTTGGCACTGCTCTTTTCAGTAACTCTCCCCCTCTTAATCAAACAAACAAGAAGCATTACAATCAGTAGAAGGGGAAAGAAATACCAATGTGCAATCGCAAGACGGAAAGCATAGAATATGAATATTGAAGATCCTAAATCACTCGGCATTCTGCAAATTTTATCTGCAGGCCTAGAGGTTAAAAACTGGAAATGGAAAATTAGGTTTTTGAAGTCTCCTTGATTTTCCAAAGCACTCAGAATCCAGCTGCTGATGAGATACGTGCCTACAAAAACAACATTTGCGTATTTGTCATACGGACATCCCCTGTTCTAGTGCCAAGTTCTCAGCTACACCGGGAGTGACTTTGAACCCACAGTACCAGTGGGCATTCAGAAATTTTGTAGATCAGATCAATGCTTAAATATAGTCTTCAAGGTAAAAATTAAAGCTGCAGGTTCCAACACGTGTTGTGCGGTGAAACAGACAGAAAAAATGCCCAGTGCTGAAGAACTATTCATAGCGCTGTTAGTGACTCAAACTATAGAGCTGTGATGCCAAACTCTGCAGTCCCTGCCACTGGAGCCACAAATCCTGGAAAGGAAGAAGAGTGAAGACATGACTGAGTTATAACTCCTAGTTAGACCTTAGTTATAAAGAGATTAGGAGGAAGGAAGTTTCGGTGAAACAAATCCTAAAGAATGAAAAAAAGATATGAATACACCTTAAATACCTAATTAGATACTTTTCAAGCACATAAGTAAACATAAATCAAGGCCAAAGAGGGTAAGGCCTCTGTCAAGTGTCAGAGGGAATTTTTTGACTGAAGGAGACATTGCGAAATAGTTAAATGCCTAGACTTAACATTTCCATGGAAAGGATGAGAGACAGATGCTAAGAAAAATGGAAAAGATTTTTTATTCTTTTAAGAAAAATGAAAATCAAATTAATTTAAACATCTTGGAACATAGAACTAATAGAAAGTAACAAAGAAGATGGGAAAATATTAGGTATATTGTAAAACTCTTCTGAAATTAGAGAGAGAATACAAACCCATGACATTAACTAGGGAAAATCCAGCTGGGAGACAATGGAGAAAACACAGTAGGGTACCAAAACTCTGCATTATATATGAAAAACTGATGTTTAGTATACAAGAGTATCAGTTTGAACAATAATAAAGTGTTTGAGAGAAAGATTATAAACAAGTTTTTATTCAATGCCACGTAATCTTTTGCTGCTTAACACTAATTTAATTGAGAATTAAGTAAAGATCTTCTTGAGTATCTAATAGATGATTGACCTGCAGAGATAAAGAGTTTGAGTTTCAAGCCATACTTTGAAAATAGCAAATTTATAGCCAGTAAGGATACTTTTACTTACAGCATGGAAGAAAAAGCTTCTCATTTAAATTCTAAAGTTTAATTCTAAAGTTTTTGCAAGAAGTTTCGTAAATGACCTTTTAAATAATTTTAATTCAAAACTGAACTTTTTTTTTAACATAGAAACTGCTTTAAAATACAACCATTTCTTCTAATTTGAGACATGCTTTAAAATACAACCATTTCTTCTAATTTGAGACATGGGATAGTCTTCTATGTGTTACATGAAACTTAAACCAAAGGTTGAATTCTACACTTCTGGATCAAGCAAGCCATTTGGCTGGTACACTAAACTCTTAATTAAGAAAGATGCTTTTCTACCCTTTACGGAGTGATAGAAGACAAAGTGTTAACAGGAAAGTTCTTTTTTACTTACAGAAGAGACAGAGGGCAGCCACTTACCATCTTTTGAGAGCATCTACTTATTTATTTCAAATGCCTTAGAACACTGCAGCTATCCAAGGAATGCAAAAGGTCAATTCCATATTGATTATGTTGTATGATGGGGGCAATCTGAATGCAATGATTTCTGATGAGCTGCGCTGAAAGCCCTGGTTCTGTGAAGATAAATGCCCACTGTATTCATTTCATGTTGCTTTCTTCCTTTCTACTTCAAGCAGTTTCTGGCTGCAGAAATGACATAGATCTCTATCCATTACTAACTTGAAAATCTGATCTAAAGCTCTGTGAACCTGGAGGCAGTGCTCACTAAATAGGTATTAAAACCCATATGAGGAATTACATAATCCTTTAAAGAGCATTTCATTTGCCAGTGACCTTTTCAGCACTGGAACTAGTTGTTTGTTTGGCAATGATTTTTGCTAGAATAATCTTCGATACTTGCATGTACCCTTTATCTAGCAAGAACCCTGATTTTTCTTCTGCAGCCCTGTCATATCATGCTATGATATACCAGGTAAATGACTTTAATACAACCAATCTCACTAAGACATATTGCATATATTGTTAGTCCACTATGAAAAGTTGTCTGTAGGTGCAGCTCATGATACACTAACAGTGGTGTGCAGTGGCAGTAAAATTATTTACTTATCAAGCTGTTCCAGGAGCAATCCACTGGGCAGCAGCTTCAAACCCTCATAATTACATAGACTCCCATTGATATTAAACCTGGCCAAAAAAGATCAGATGCAACGTATCTGAGTGAGTGTGTGTAACACTGGCTTGTGCCAGGATGTTTTCAATGCTTTACATGTGATTCTGCACTTTTCTTCTGCTAGCCATGTCAAGTAAGCAGCCAGAGGAAATTAAGCCTGCACTAGGCTGAGCAGAGGTACTGAGCGATGCGACATCTTGATCTTATCCACCACTGATGGTTCCTCACCTTTTCACCAAAAGAGTCAAAATCTTACTCAAGTAATTGCTGGCTTTTTTTTTTTTTTTTTTTTTAATTCCTTCTGAAAGTATCTGAAGGTCCCTGGCTGTGGAACTGTCCTTGCCAGAGGTGTCAGAATGAATCAAAATCCCAGCTACACTCAGAGCTCAGATCAATACCTTTCTTTTACAGGAACCTTTTAGTGATAACAGAAAATGAAGTAGAAAGGGGTAAAACGGACCCCAACAATAGTTTAACTTTTTTTTTTCAACCTTGAGATCTTTATAACTGTAATTACTGACACACTGTAATGTACTTACAAAGTGAGAAGGAACCTGTAACAAAAAGTTTTTCAGAGAGTTTTATGAAGGACAGTAGATCTTATAATGCACTTATACTAAAAAAGTTAGTCTTTCCAAATATACAGAAATAATTGCTATGGATATTTCTAGTAGTCAAAAGAGAGAACTAGTCTAGTCACTCTCTCAGACATGAGATCCTTTGAAAAAGGGACTTAGACACCCATTATCAAACCCTGCGAATAAATCTGTAAAACTGTATTCCAAGTATGGAAGTACAAGTTGTCTTGATAAAATCTTCTTCCAGGTAATTTTATCAAGAGGTTGTCCTCAGCAAAGAGTTAGCAAATGAAATAATTTTTGTGGCTGTTACTCCTCTAATATGAACTTTTTGAGCCAAAGGTTGGAATGGAAGCTGCTCAGCCTTGGAGTCAAAATAATAATACAATGCTTTCAGACTCAAAAAGGTTTTTCTGACATTATCTTATTAATTCTTTCAGTACTTTTTCTTGGAAATCCAAAAAAGAAAAATCTCTCCACATGGGAAGATAATTTGTGCTGTGAAGGAGGACAAGAAGTGAACCAGAAGAAGGCCCTTTTGAAATACTGATTCCCAGTGCCTCCCAGGCTTTCATTTAGGTAAAAATCAATTACATGAACAACACGTAGTCAGAGGTAATATGTACAGCTTTAAATACATTTATTTCACTAAGGCTGTAATGTGTTGCAATCAAATCTGTATTGCTCAAGTATTTATTAAGTCCCTCATCATACAGTTTAGCTCAGTTCTAACTTGCAGTGCTTATACAAGAACCAATGAAGATGACCTTAAAAATCACTATTGTTATTAGACTGCAAAGCCACATTATAGTATTATCAGAACTTCATTTAAATTTTCCGCATCCATTTAGTAATATTCAAATTGTTTCTAAGATTGTTGGGGTTTTCTCCTGTTTTACAATCCATGCTTTGTTCTCACTCAAGAATCAGGTTGTGATTCACTTCAGAAATATCCCTTTTTCCCTATCAAGGGATAGATCTATATTAGTATCTCATTTCCAGGAATTACAAATTCAATTCCAAGGGCTTAAAATAGCGTAACTCCAAAATTTAACTGTTTTCTGAAAACATGCCTAAATATACCTGAAGAAAGGATATCAGTCAGATGAAATAATTTCTTGACACCTGGCAGTCATTACCACAACAATGTCCATTACCTATGGCAGTAAGTGATTTTTTTTTTTTTTTTGAGAGGGGTCAGAGGAAGGATTGCATACCTTGACATCTTCTCTCTTTAAAGAGAATTAGTCAAATTTAAGCCCCGTCTTTTCTCAATGCTTTAAGACCTGCTGGCCATTTCTGATATGATTTATTTTGCATAGGGGATTGAGGGTTTGCATTTGTGGGGACTATAAAAAAAATCAGGTGACTTGGTACATTTTAACAGTATGTAGAGACAGGAAGGTAGTTTCTGAGGCATGACAACTACTTGATGCACTGGATTGAGGATGCCCTTCCACCTTCTCCTTTTCTCCACTCCAGAAGTTTTTCCAGCTCTGATAAGCTCTAGTTCTGCACATCTTAAAATCTGACAAGGACCAGTAACTGAGGCAAAAACTCTCCCCATTTTTCATCCTATCCAGTTTCAACAAAGAAATTGTTGAATTTCACAATATCTAGATGAACACAGCAGGGAGGACCGCATGGAGAGAGAATTGCCAGGGGCTGGGCAACTGCAGGAGGAGGTGCCTGATGAAACACAAGGCCATAGTATTATTGTAGCTCCAAACTCTTTGAGACCAAGCCAGTAAAAAATTGCTAAATACTATTCTTGCTAATAGACAGTTCAGTGTGATAAAGATGTCTTGTTCTTTTCATTCAGTAATACCAAGAATTTGTGTCATGGAAATGACACTCAAACAGAAAATTGGAGGTTCAGAATAATGGGAAGAGTAGGATTTAGTCGCATTTTTAACATGAAATAACCAAGGGAGTGAAGGCTCTAAAGAAAAAAGAACTAAACAAGCTAGCAACAATATTTTAGCAATGAAGTAACTGAATTGGAAAATACATGAAGTAGCAAAGCTCATTTTCATAACAGAAGAATTAAAAACCCAGGCAAAAATAAAAGAAGTTAAACCCTTCTCATACAAAACAATGCTGTTTGACTACAACTGATCTATATTTCAATGTGGCAATGGAACTTCTGCTGTAACAATAAACTGAATAAAAGAAAACATTGGAGACAAGTAAGTCACTTAGAAAATTAGTCCTCAGCCATTCTAAAGTGTTTTGCATTCTGGTTGGAATTCATAATGTGCAATGTCACATATTATTGTATACTTCTTCACAAGATAAAATACATTTATTTCCATGTTTATGAAATGTTATTTTAATTTATTCTATTCCTCTCTTACCAGCTTGTTATTTTCTTATGCCTGGGAAAATTCTTTATCTCACTGATCTCTTTCTGCTAACTATTTCACTCAGTATTCCTTTCTTCCAGTTAGGCAGAGCAATAAGATTTACCAGGAAACTGAGGTGAAGTAGTCTTGGGGTTATAATTCTATGTATCTCTAACTGGAACTACAGGGGACAAGACAAAATGTTTTCTGTCAGTATCTGATGTTTTTCTTAGTTGGTCTCATTCAGTTCTGACTTTAGGACTTGATCTTGAAATAAGGTAGGTCAAGACATCTGGAAACTAGGTTGTTTTAATATCTCTTGTCTCTAGTGTACCAGCATAGTACACAGAAATGGAAAAATAAACTGTTAGCAGTACTTATTCATCTCAGATTTGAACAGTGTACGCTACCTAATAATTGTTTTCTTCCTTTTTATTGTTCAATGGCTTCACAGCTCCTTATCCCATACTGTAGTCATTCAGTCAGTCATGGTAATCTATGTTTTCTTCTGACAATTTACAATGCAAGTCTATCAATTTCCAGGTGCAAGTTCATCTTAACAAGATGCATGAGAACAAAGGACGATAGGAGTATCTTACCCGGCTAAGCAAATCTGATATTAATGAATTATATTAGGCTCGTTTCAAGTTTAATAATTACCTGCAATTTTCAAATAACATCAGTAATGTTGTTATCCAGTAATCAAAATTGTACTGGATTCTTCTCCAAGAGACTATCTTGATTCTATTTATAGACGGTTTATGTAAATATACCTTCTTCAGTCATTTTTTTCATACATTTCCCTAAAAAGCTTGTGATAAGTTAACCTCTGTTTAAAAAATAGTATTTCTAACTGCCAGTCCTGTAAACCTGACCTGGGAAAGGTAAGTGAGTTCTTACCAAGACAGCAATGGTCACCCTCAGTAAACAAGATTGCTATTCAACCTCACATCATGTTGCTGCATATATTGGAGTCCTGGTCGAGTGCAGCTCACTCCCCTGGGGGTGTGCTGGATCAGCAGGAATAAGCAGAAGTAAAAAATTCCTTTAGGCTTTTAGGAAATAAAAGTTACTCAAAGGGTTGCAGTCAATGGCTCAATGTCCAAGTGGCAGCCAGTAACAAGTGATGTTCTTCAGGGGTTGATACTGTGACCAGTACTATTTAACATCTTTGTCAGTGACATCGACAGTTGGATAGAGGGCACCCTCAGCAGGTTTGCTGACAACACCAAGCTCAGTGGTGCAGTTGACACACTGGAGGGAAGGGATGCCATCCAGAGGGACCTGGAAAGGCTGGAGAGGTGGGCTCGTGCAAATTGCATGAAGTTCAACCAAGCCAAGTACAGGGTCCTGCACCTGGGACGTGGCAATCCCAGGTACAAATACAGGATGGGCAGAGAGTGGCTAGAAAGCAGCCCTGAGGAGAAGGACTTGGGTGTGCTTGCGAATGAGGAGCTCAACATGAGCCAGCAGTGTGCACTGGCAGCCCAGAGAGCCAACCATGTCCTGGGCTGTATCAAGAGAATTGTGGCCAGCAGGTCATGGGAGGTGATTCTGCCCCTCTACTCTGCGCTTGTGAGACCCCAGTGGGAGTACTGCATCCAGTTTTGGAGTCCTCAACACAGGAAGGCCATGGACCTGTTGGAACAGGTCCAGTGAAAGGCCACAAGGATGATCAGAGGGATGGAGCACCTCTCCTATGAAGACAGGCTGAGAGAGCTGGGTTTTTTCAGCCTGGAGAAGAAAAGGCTCCCAACTCAAAAGATTCTATGATTCTATGTTCTGTCAAAAATGACTGTCATTCTAGCAGCTTCTCACTTCGAAGAACCATTTTTCCAACACCCTGTACACAAATAGCCTTTGTGTGCCTTTGGCACCTGTGCTCAAATGTGGGCTCTGGCTGGCAACACCAAGCTGTTCATGATGCCACTTCAATACAGCTTGTAGAAGGGAAAATTTCTGCATAACCCAGCCTCTCCATAAGCACAAATATTCCTGCTAGTGTAGCCCTTTGGCTTGCTCTGGACTAAAGCCAAATCCAAGATGACATGTATTGTGGCCAAAACAAGACTTTCAGGTTGAATGAAAGTTGAAATTTATGAGTAAACTATTAGTATAGACATAGAAGTGCTAGACTGATACCACTTACACAGAGAGACTTACAAGCAACTGCATTTACTGCATGCTGAGAAGCTTCAAAAAATTATGTTTGAGACACATGATGCGTGTAACATAATGGTTTAAATTCTGACACAGTTAAGTGCATAATGCAACTTTATAGAAACTTTAGAGGGAAAATCTCCAAATCATGGCAAGCCAATTTAATGAAATTAGCTTTGAAACAAGAGTTGTCCTGTTCATCAATAGTCTCATTATCTCTTAGTCAAGATTAAATGCTTTGATGAAGAAAAATCCTGAGCACCAAGGATAACTTGGTTCCTGTTCTTGACCGAAACTTAATGCAGTTGTTTCAGAAACATATCCCTTAGAAAGGAAGATGTCATCAAAGGCCTCTTTGGTAACACTGGTAACTGCAGCCTTACTGTTACTGAAGCCTTACAGTTACTTCTGGATTTAGGTGAACTTTTCTCAAATTGTTGACTGATCTGGGTATTGGTTGTTTTATTTATTTTATTTATTTCACAAGCTGCTGACAATCCGTTTCTTGCAAATGTCCTTGGAATCAAAGCAGAAACATGACCTGCAACTGCAGCAGACTGTTGGGACAAAGAGTCTGGGATTTATTGTATATATATTGTATAACTTTCAGGCAATTTTAGGGTGCTAATGTGCCATAGGCTCTTGATACGGGGAGAGAAATCAGAAAGAAACAATCATAGACTCATAGAATCATCGAATGGCTTGGGTTGAAAGGGACCTTAAAGATCATGGAGTTCCAAGCCCCCTGGACTAGATCTGGTTACCCAAAGCCCCATCCAGCTTGGCCCTGAATACTTCCAGGGGCCACTCTAAGATCTCCCCTGAACCTTCTCTTCTCCCGCCTGAACGACCGCAGCCCTCTCAGGCTGTTCTCAACATAAAGAAATAGAAAACACACAAGCATTTAAACTCTAGAGAGACATTTAAAATGTAGATGCAGGATCATCTCTAAGCCAGTTACTTTTATTACTGTTCAGATCTGTGGTAATCATTTGTATTTGCCAGCCACAAAAGGGTTAATATACAAATACTCAGTTTCTCAGCTGCAAGAGACTTAATTAAACAGTTACAGATGAGCTAAAGGCTTCAGTATAAATAGGGTCAATTGGTAGCATGGAGCTTTTCTGGTTGAAAAGTTCTCAGTGAGCAGTCCATTAAGAAGCTACTTTAGGTCCAGGGCTGGAAATCATGGAGAGATGAATTAAAAGGTGTGCAGCCTGTACATGCTGAAGAGCAAGACCAGTGGGGAAGACAAGTGAACCAAGGCACCTGAGAGAAAGGAAATAAAAGGATAATATAGTAAACAATACTTAGAAAGCTGAAGAGGAGAAAAGGAAGCACATTTGGTCCTTGCCATGTGAGAGGTTGGGAATACAAAACAGGAAAAGTGAGAGGGAGCTTGACCACGGAAAGGTTGAGAGAGCAGTGTGCACGGGGAGGGAGAGGGACATGAAAATATTGCAAGAGTCGGGTTGTGCAGTAAATTAAACCAGAAGAAATGCAATGACCTAATCTAAAATGGAACTATGGGGAAGTACAGAATATCCCTAGGAGTAAGCAACTGCAAATGGGAAACTGGCCAGACTATCTAGGCTGCCCTTAAATCTGGAAAGGCAAATGAAGTAATTTTTGGGGTACTTTAGATACTTCAGACTGCTAGATACTCTTTAAAATTCTGGGGTATAGCTCTGGGAGAGGGATTTTCCTGTTGAGCGTGTTCATCTCAATGTGAGCAATCTCAAATGGTGAACACAAAAGATCCTTGAATAGTGCTTACTTATTAGGTTCCTATTGGTATCATTTTAACTATCAACTGAAATGCATGAGGTTGCAAAATCACAGATCCTAGTAAAATAAAAGTCAAGACAAATTAAAGGCTTTAAAAGTACGTAAACACACAAGGTCCTTCATACAGGAAAGAGACAAACCAAAAAAAAACATTCCACAGAGTGTGAAGAACTTGCACCATGTTCTAAAGGAGTATTCCTTATTAAAAAATAAGGTTTCTGAAAGAATATTCTTCTATATACACTAACACTGACTCTTCAGTGTTATAGCTCAGGAGGGGAAAAACATCAAACTATTCAGAATTATTGTCCTTACAGTAGGAACTAAATGTCAGGAGCTGGCTGTGATCAAAGTAAATGAATTTCTACTGTATTCCTGCTCTTTGTGCTTTGCTAAGTGAATTTACTGCTTATAAAAGGTAACAGATTGACTGCCCTGTGAACAGAGGTCTTCTATTGATCTTCTGAACAAATGTGCCAGCGTGAGATGCCAGATGTTGTCTCACTAATGTAGCACTTTTCAGATCAGAGGGGGCACCATGAAGGAGTGAACAGAAGTTCAGTTGGAGTCCCTAGTATCTGCCCAGGTACTCGATAATCCCCAAGCCACAGTGGGTGCTGATGAATTTCTGTCAGGAAACGTGAATGAGACAATGCTTTAATTTCACCACAGGCTGTTGACCTGCCCTAAGATCTGAACCACTCAACAGAAGTAGGAAATATACATATATGGATGTATCTGTATGTGTACATACACATATATGCTCGTTATTAATTTTCCCTTAGCCTCACTTTTAAAAGTGAGGAGGGGTTCAACTAAAATATCCACTTTAAAAAAATAAACACATTTTTAGGTTAAAATGAATCTGTGAAGACTCTAAATTACCATAAATGTAGCTGGTAGGTGGAATTTTGAATATGAACATTTGGAGAGTAAACATTGTTGAATTCACAACAGATTTCCCTGATTTGTTTCAGTTTTATTGGATAAATATTTTTCCTAGTGAGTGTTGTAGAATTTGTGTTTTACCTGTGTAATAAAGCTACAAAGAGATCAACTTTTATTCAGTTTTAAATGGAAGATGAATTCTCAGCAATAAGCTGGCATTCTCCTTGAAGGTTGTTAGGGCCCTTCATCAATTCAAAGTGCTAAGACTCTGAGACAATCTTTAGAATTATGATTTTCTGGATTTTTCCCACTGAGAGCTACCAAGGAAAAATGAAACGTGGTTACAAATGTTGCATCTTAGAAATTAATTTTCTTGATTAGTCATCTTAATACATCCAGATGAGGAAAAGTGTTCAGTTCATGTAGATTTCTGCAAGGACACTTACAAATTAGTCTTCTGCAAACTGTTGTTCCTTGGAAACCCTGTCCTGCTCTTACCAGGCACCTCTGTTCCTATCATTCCATCCGTCTCAAGGGGTCCTGCAATTGCAGAATAAAACTGCAGGCTATACCAATTGGATAATTACCAATATCGTAACTAGTTACTCGGCACAAGTAAACCAAAATCAACTGAATTGTTGTGAACTGCTTTTCTCTTCCTTTCATGGAAAAAGTTACTTCAAAGGAGAAAGAGTGACTTTCACTAAACCACAATAGACAAAGGCCAGTTTGATGTTGAATGCCCATATAACATGAGAGCAATAAACAAAAATGTGAGACTCCTGTACTGTGACAAAAGACGAAGACCTCTATTTTTTTTCTCCTTTATTTAGCATTTACTGGCAAGCTACTGTTAGACCAAAGTAAAAACCCATAGGACCTGATTAGTTGTGATGAATTAACATTAGACACTAATGTCTTCTACTTGTCTGGATGGCTTCAAAAGCATCCATCCCTGAGCTTATCAGAAATGCTGTCTGCAAGATTCTGGCCTTCCTGGTATTTCCATGATGCTAATTGCCATCATTAGCAAGTAGCCACCTCACCAGAGACACTTCTAAAGGACAAGGTTGTGGGATTGGCTTTTGGGTGATAAGTGTGCCATCTGCTTTCCTTTCAAAGCCCTCAGTCAGACAGATTCATCAGTACTGCTTTAAAAGAAGTGCCAGAGGGGGAAAAAGGGGGTTCTTTACCAGATGTTACCTAATATTTTATGATAGATGAAAAGCCAGATACATTGATGGTGATTAGAAAATTGTTGCGTTCTTGCTATTATTCTGGTTACATCTCAAAGGAATGTCTTCAATGATAGCTACAGGCATCAAAAAGCAGACTGTCAGGCTAATTATGTCAGCCTTATGTTACAAGGACAGACTTCTGAATATTTTTAGCCATTTCAGCTTGTGGGAGTTGGGATTCTGCTTACCTGTGTGGTGTCACTGTGCTTGGAAGGGCTCAGCAGAGTGTCTGAACACATCAGAGAAATAGCTGTGACTCAGCTGTGCTTCTCCTTACAGTCCCATTTCCTTTACACTATTGTAATTTCTTTTATCTGCACTCCACAGCTACTCTGAGCCACAGGGGCAGTGGTTTCAGAGGGTTTCCCATTTCTCATCATCTCCTTCCTCAGGTGGTTGCAGGGGAGAGTGAGAGATAAACAGACTCTCCTCTCCTTGGCTGTAGTCTGAGTGTGGATGAAGAGGGGAGAGGAGGAAGAAATGTTGCTTCTAAGTACTGTCATGCAGCCTGGAGTATTGTTTGAGTTTGTGCCAGACAAGCAGAACCTCAGATCCCAAAGCAGATGAAATTTAAATCTGAAATTCTGAACAGGACCCAGGATTATCTGAAACTAAATGTCAGGCGACTGTGAAATCTGAGGCTCTCTGCAGGTACCATAAGCCCCAGTGTAGGGATTGAGTTTCACTCCTGAAAGCAAGTACTCTTAACCACCTTGCACTCAAAATCTTTAAGGAGTTAAGAAAAGGGCAGTGGAAACCACTTTTCAGTTTTGTGGTGAGGTACTCTCCTCATCGCAAGAGACTGTCCATGGCAGCTCAGGTAAGTCTTTTAAAGGGAGGTATTGACACTCCAGAACAGCAAGGGGAAAGTTCAGGGTTATAAGTGTATTAGTTGAATATTAGCCTCTAAAATGAGGTGATCAGGAGTAAAATGTCATTTGTGGGAGTGTTTTCTCGGAGAGTTTTCTCACCCTTAACTTCAACCCCTGCTGAGCAGTGAGGTGAGTACAGAGAATTGTCTATATAAGCTATATTCCTGCTGGGTAAATTAGGTACCAAGTACAGATTCAGACTCAAATTTCACAGCAGATGAATTGTCATTTAACTGAATATACATAAAGTGAAATTTTGAATTTTGAATTTCTCTTCAACATCTTTATCAACGATCTGGACAAGGGGATCGAATGCACCATCAGCAGATTTGAGGACAACAGCAAGTTGGGTGAGAATGTTGATCTGCTGGAGGGTAGAAATGCTCTTCAGAGGGATCTGGACAGGCTGGATCAATGGGCTGAGACCAACAGAATGAGGTTCAATAAGGCCAAGTGCCGAGTCCTCCACTTGGGTCAAAACAACCCCAGGCAGTGGTACAGGCTTGGGGCAGAGTGGCTGGAGAGCTGCCTGGCAGAAAAGCACCTGGGGGTGTTGGTCGATTGTCAGCTGAACGTGAGCCAGCAGTGTGCCCAGGTGGCCAAGAAGGCCAACAGCATCCTGGCCTGTATCAGGAACAGTGTGGTGAGTAGGACCTGAGAGGGAATCGTCCCCCTGTACTAGGAACTGATGAGATCCCACCTTGAGTAATGCGTCCAGTTTTGGGCCCCCTACCACAAGAAAGACATTGAGGTGCTGGAGCGGGTCCAGAGAAGGGCAACGAAGCTGGTGAGGGGTCTGGAGCACAAGCCTTATGAGGAGAGGAGGAGAGAGCTGGGGTTGTTCAGTCTGGGGAAGAGGAGACTGAGGGGAGACCTTATCGCTCTCTACAACTCCCTGAAGGGAGGGTGTAGAGAGGCAGGGATCGGTCTCTTCTCACAGGTCACAGGTGATAGGACAAGGGGTAATGTCTTCACGTTGCACCAGGAAAGGTTCAGGTTAGATATTAGAAGATATTTCTTTCCTGAAAGGGTTGTCAGGCATTGGAATGGGTGTTCAAAAGATGAGTTGACATGGCGCTCAGGGATATAGATTAGTGTTGGGTTGGTGTTGTTTTGGGTATGGTGTGTGGTTTGTGTGTGGGTTTTTTTGTTTGTTTGTGGTTTTTTTGTTTGGTTTTTGTTTGTTTGTTTGTTTTTGTTTTTGTTTTTTTTATTTGTTGGACTAGATGATCTTAAGAGGTCCCTTCCAGTAATAAACCTCTTCGCTTCTTAATGGGGGTGGTGGCAAAACAGTTTTCCTGTGTGCAGTTTTCTGGCAAAGCAGAAAAGGACACTGCAGGGACATGAAAACACTTAGTAATTTGAGAGATCCGAATTGGTGTAACCCTGATGAAATGGAGTGTATCTTTCCAAGCACAAAAATATTGTGGAAACTGTGCATGGAACGTAAGTCACATTAAATATATGTGGATATGGCAAGAGGAGTAGTTGTGCTACCTTGTTTAAAAAATAACAAAACATAAAATAGGTTGTCTTTCTGATGTGTTATAAATGGTAGCATGACTCCTTCCCCCAGAAGGTTCACACTTCTTGGAAGTGTTGTGTGTAATCTTTAATGCTCTATTAAAGGTGAATTAGTTTTAAAGGAACTCATTATTATTAAATGGTTGCCCTAGCAACACAAATAGGGTTACCATAGTAGCCTCTTCTATGCAAATTGAAATATAGCCAGTCTAAAGCTTCATAAAGCTGGGGATTTTAAAACCAAAGAAGAAAACATAAACTTCTTCCTTCACCTAATGAGCCACTGCCATTACATAAAATCTAAGCTAGGTCAGACTGAGATTCTTGAGGTTGCCTTATTGCAGCTATAATAGATCTTGTTCTCTTTTCTCCTTCCTTGAAAGCTTGAAGAAGGAAATTAAAAAAAAGTTAAACTGCATGGTATCCATGTAATTCACAATCTTGTCACATTTGCTCTCTGGCAGATATGGGGTGATTCAAGTATTTGGGAAATAAGAAGGATTCAGGATCTAGTTCTTTTTCCATGGGGCAATGTAGAAGTCATACATTTCTTTCTATCACTGTGTTATGCGTCACTCTGGGCCAGAGAACGGAACATCCCCTTATTTCTTTGCCTTCTGATAGAACCTTATCATCAGTAAATTATGTAGATGCAGTTTGACAGCATTCATATGGAGCTCCAGAAGCCTCTCTGAATCAAGAAAGCATGGAGTATCTTTTGTGGTATCATTGTGGGGTCAGTAAGTAATTTTGTCACTGGCAAAAGGTGATGAAACAACTAGGAAAAAGCAGTGTGTGCAGTGGGCCACAAAGCCCTTTTGGGTCCAAGCATTGTTGTCATTTACTGTTTTCCTTCAGCTGAAGTCAGTAATAGTGCATGAACTTTTGTGCCACTGGTCATGCTGCAAAGACTGAGACACAGCTAAACCATTACCTAATCTCTTGATAATGCCACTGTTGTTGAATCAGGTTTTAAAACAATTCTTCAATATTTGATGTTCCCGTAAAGCCACAATATTCCAACTCAAAGGCCTATGCAAGAACAGGTGTTTCTTTGAAAAAGTGAGATGGATTTCTAGTCCATCAGGTTGTGGAGAAAAAGCTAAAAAGACCCTTTCTGAACCCTAGTGAGTGCTACTTGCTCAACCTCTACTCTTTCATCCTGTATTCCCTCAAGAATACTAAATTATTCACAAATGCAATTGAAATAACACGGATAAGCCCTAGATAATCTAATGCTTCCAAAAACCCTGCATTATTTTGTAATAGTCTATATGGAAAAGGTGGAATTCATATTTTCTCTCTGGTCACAAGGTTAGCATCGTAGTATTGTGATGGATCTCCATTTTCATATAAAATTTCACAGAAAAGTCACTTCTGGACAGTGACTTTTTTTATTAGCCTATCTCTATCAAAATAGTAAAATTGGCCATGGACTACCAAGGCTTTTCAGAGCCTGCACTCATGCATCCAACTTTTTTCTCTGCAATTGTCCCCCATAGCTGCTGGGCAGGTTCCATGGAAGCTGGTAAAGTCTCCGCAGCTGGGAGGGGAAGGCAGCTCTCTCCCTGTGAAACTCCAGCTCCTCAGGCTGCCCTGGCTGCTGCCTCAGGGGGAGGGTTAGTCCTCCCTCAACCTCCTACCCAAGTGCTTAGATGTCTTCAAGGAACCTGAGCTGTGACACAAGTGAATCTGTCAGTTCCCAGGAGCAACTTGCCGTGGTCAGACAATATTCACACCTTCAAACGCACGTTAAACTCTTCTTTCTGGGTTGTTGCTTCCTTTGCTTGAAACCAGATGACTCTGATGTTGGATTCCCATGAGAAATGAGTTTCTAACATAATAGTTGTGACGAGAACAATTTCTCCTTTATGTGGTGATGTTATGCTAACGAAGCTAAAATGACACTAAATAGATAAGTATAATATTTATGCAGGAGGTACTACTCATTCAACCCCCTTCAATTTAGAAACTAAGCAAAAAGTACCTAAAGTTATTTAATTAACAGAAAGGTTTGCCCTTAATACTTTATATTGCATTTTAAGCCGACTGAAAAATTCAGAATGAAGCAATTATAAGTCATGTACCTTTTGTTTGCTGAAAAGAGCAGGAGTTTACCTTAAGCCCCATGTTTTCTAAGAAAGACTTACATATATCCACATAATTAGTTCTTGGAAGGCATGCAGAAGTTGTAGAGATGATTTTTGCACAAGAAATAGTAGTCAATTAATGAATCCAGTTTGCATTATTAGGAATCACTATGAATTAGGACGGAAGTTAAACATTAAGCATTTATGCCACTGACGTATTTGAAAGAGAACTTGATTTACTGTATATGATGTGAAGTGAATTGATTCCTTGAGGGTCCTGTAAATTATCCTCAGTGTGAAACTAGAATATGGATATATAGTAGAAAGATGAGATTATAAACACATTCCTGCCATCTTTTTCAGCTTTTTTGTGTTTTTTTTTTTTTTTTAAATATAATTGATAAAAGTTTTAATAGTAACGTGTTTTATAAAGATATCACATGTCAGAAAAAGTCCCACAGGAGAAAAAAACAACCCCAGGCTGCTCTGCTTCTATTCCGGACTTGTATTCTCTTCAGCAGTTGAACATGTAGCAAAGTCCATGTCCTCTGGGGATTAAAAAAAAAAAAAGATAAAATTCTTCTCCATACCTAAGCAGAACGAGTGTGATTCTGAGACATATCTTTTAAAGCTCCCAGCACTGAAGTGGAGCGACAAAGAAGACTTTGAGTCACTTCTGTGCACTGCCACTTCTGAGTTGCTCTGGTATCTAGAGGGTTTCCATCTCTTTTTTCCCTCTCTCCTGCTACATTCAGGCCTTTCTGACTTCACTGCTGTATCCATGAGTTCACCACAAGGCCATTTAAAAGGCGAGAGTATCCTGAGCTGAGGCTTTGCCCCCCTGCACACCTTCTACCCTGGCATAACACCTGGAGCAGAACTTGAGAGGCATTCCTGTGAGCTTATCATCTCCCACACCCTCTGTGCTGCAGAGGTGACAGTCCTGAGTAAATAATGTGGTTTTGGAAGCCACTGCGTGCTGCTTTAGACTTTTTATGCATGCAAATAGGGCCAGGCTAAAAGCTGAGGGCCTGACTCAAGAAATCAGCCTGGAAGATTGACACGGTTTCTAACTAGTGTAGCATGCACTTGAAATTGTTCATAGGCTCAAAACACCAGTCACTCAAACAGGCTGATATGCATCTGAAGCAAAACTAAATTGTCCAAGATCTCTTTTCTGTCTGTAAGTCTGGCCTAGAAATGCACATGAAAAGTGAAAATGCTGCCAGAGAGGCAGTTGTGCATTATATTTTAAATAAAAATTGAGAAGAGTTCTGCTCAGCAGAAATTTTTTTTCCTCTGAGTTTTTGGAGGAATCTGAGAAATGTCCTTGCAGAGTGCTAGGGTACATCTACTGCCACTGATTACTGCTCTTCTCTTTGCTACAACTCAGGGTCAAGTGCAAATGTTCAAACCATGTGTCAACTGTCTAAAGTTACAAGCAGTGATTTCTAGATCTAAGATTGCATTCTAAGAGTCTTTTCTCTTTTTATTCTGCTTGTGGTCACTTTATCGTTCATGTATTCAAACTTTTCCCTTTAACTAAGAGAAATAAAAACAAATTTTAAAACAACAAAAACTTTTTGCTCTCTGAAAAATCTCAGGTTCATTTTTAAACCACATGCAGGTAAATTTTAAGAAAAAAAAAGATATTTACTCTGATAGTGAAAATGAATATTAAAGGGCTTTTCAACAATTTAATTTGCCAACAAAACTTTCAAATGAATTGTAAATAATTATAAAACTCCTCTGAATTTGGAAGGCATTTCAGGTGACGTTTCAGGTTTAAAACTATCAAAGTATTTGCTGGAACTATTAATTCAAATATTCATTTTCAATCTTTTAAAAATAATTTTTTTGGGTTGGAAATACTTGGCTAATGTCTCAGACTCACTTTTCTTATCAAAATATCAATTTTCTTTTAAAAAGAAAAAGCACATTAAAACACTTATTTAATAAGTCAAAATATTTCAGTTGGATTAAACTGTTGTGGGTTCACCCAACTTTTTTTTCTCCCATTTATCTACAATTTTTAAATCGTAAACTTCATTTCAACCCAAGATATTCTTATGTCAACCACTGAACTGAATGTTCATTGTTAGTTCTGCCTATGGTTAACTTAAAAGAGTAGATAATACTGAGTTCTTCCAGAAAGGCTATTATTGTAGATATTCCTCCAATATTTCCTACTCTGATTCATCTGGAAAAGCGAAATTACCTGGTTTCTGGCAGCGCTAAATCAGGACAATATTTAAAAATAAAAGCACATGAAAAAAATATAACAAAGATTTCTTTCTAGTCCTCAAAGAAGCATCATTTTGGAGTTGGTTGACATGTTAAAGCTGCCACAGTTGGTTGACCTTGAGGTACCAAGAAACATTTGTGAATGCACAGTGCTAGAAGGCATTACTTAAAATACTAAGTGGCTGCTGTTGAAGACCAGGTTGTGATTTCAATTATACACTCAGCTATTCAATACTGCTATTCACCATGATATAATTGAGATTAAAAGCTGGATCAGAACATTCATTAAATTATCACTTTGACTTATCCGATTCATTGCTAAAAACCCCAATTCTTTCATAAAGCTTGTTCCTCTAAGGGCCTTACAGAAACATATAAGTTAATTAGCTTCAAGTATGATAAATGAAAAGGAATAATGTGTGCATGAATTAATTATGAAATTTTGTGAGGAATTATACCTTAAGTAGCTGAGAAATTAATGGTCTTTAAGTACAAGAGAGATTAGTGACTGTAAATGAATGACCTTGGTGAATTTTTAAAAGATGGCTTTCATTTGCCTAAATCAAGATCCCTTAAAACTGAAGACTGTTTCAGATAATTATTTTAGTTTTTAATACATTATTTTCTCAGAACTATTTGTGGCAATTTTTTTTGCCCCTATGTTTACCGTCATGTTTTAATGATTATGTCACTTATACTAAATTTTACGTTTTTAAAATGCATGTGAAATCCAACAATGTAAAACTCAAAACAACTGTTTGGGAGGTAGGATGAAAATATCATTAAATTCCATCTAGAATTAAGTTCTACCAATGCTTAATTGTTTTGGTTTCTGTCAATCCTGAAGGATTTCCCTGAGGCAGGGGAATTAAAAACAGTTTAATTTTTTGGTGACAGACAAGGTGAAAAAATAATTTGGCAACAGGGAAAATGTTTTGTTCTGGATCTCAGTGTTCCTAAAGATATTAAAAATTTCAGAATAAAGCTGAAGGAAAGAAAACTGCAAGTCATAGTCATTTCTATGTAGAGAATAATTTTAAAACAACTAAATGAATTTTGGGTTATTTTTTCCAAAACAAAAAATTTTTTGAGATTGAAATGACCCCTTGGTTCATAAACCTGCCTTCCCTCCAGTAAATTAATAAGTGTCCTGTTTAATGTCTGTAGGCAACCTTTGCCATTTCAGAATGTGTGTAAATGTACGTATATGTACATATGCATACACAGATACATATACATATGCTTTTTTTTTTTCTTTGAAAATATTTAACATGAAAATGTCAGCCAGTTCTACTAAGGATGAATTTTTTTTTTTCACAAAAATAATCTAAAGAAATTCTACTAAGTATTATACTCTCAAAAATGCATGAAATAACACAAACTGTAATATCCATGAAATCCCCATTTTCCACAGTGATTTGACTACTATCTCTTGTCTTTATACACCTGGTTTAGGAAGGCATTTTTTAAACACAGCTTTCATCTCCAGTCTTTCAGAGGATGATGCACACAGCTCCCCCTCCCTCCTGAACCTGTTTCCGTTTACTCAAAAGAAAATGCCAGCCTGTCCCACTAGGATGTTCAAGCCTGACTATTAAGCATAGAGACAGATGCCTTGGATCTACCACCCTGAGAATCAGTTGAAGCTGCAATCAGGCGAAGTCACAACCAGTCACAACATTTCTAAAAACAGGTATCTGTGTGTTTGATCTCCTTCAAGTCACGAAAAATCCTGCATCTGATTTATAATTTACAATTTACTAATTTACAATTACAATGTGTCCGCCTTTGCCTTATGTGTCCTGTGCACCCTTCAGCCTTCCCTGTGGGCTCATTCTGATTTGTTTAGGGTTTTTTTAAGGTATTTTTCTTAATACCCCCGAAAAGCAGCATCACTATCCCCTACACCTGTCATTCACAACCCACATTGAGTTTCTTAATCTGTCAAGAAAGAGGGTCACATCTGGTTTGTTGTGCATAACCAAGCATCCTACTCCAGACCAGCAAGTATACAAAACAGCACCGCCTGAGGGCAAGTATTGTTCTCTTGGTCCTGCACACAGCATTACCACAGGGAAAACAGTCACAGCTTCACAAACAGACATCAATTCTGTCTGTTTCTTAGAGCAGCTGATGCCTTTGGATGGCTACGTCTGTCCTGCTACCACACAAGATGGTAAAGTTCCTGGAAGCTGCATTAGCTTTTTCTTCCATAGGCAGGACATACAGAGTAGTGATGCTTGCCTTCTATGGTTGTATCAAGGAATGATCATGCCATGGAAGAGAGACACAAGACAACCACCTAGCTCAGATCTACATAGTAGGCTACTGATGCTCCAGGTGATCCTGTCCCATACTCAACAGGTCCCTCATTCCTCTCAGTACAGGCTCCCATCCACACTGCATTTCTCCCTGTTCTGCTGCCCTGAACTCCTCTGCCCAGGTTGTACATTTGTCACCACCATATACCTCAATGTTCTTCAACATTACAGATTTCTGCATGGTCTCTGTATTTTTTTATCAATAGTGGCATCACTTTTGGGGAAGTTAGGTCAACATGACTAAGTGCTATTACAATGAACTAAGGTTGTTTCTCATGAAGTTGCTTTTGACACCAAAGTTCCCTATGGTCCTATTCCACAATTAAGTAGGGATTCCTCGTAAGGATGTCAGGCAAGATCCTGTAGCTCACATTAACATCCACTTTACTCTCTACGTTGAAATTTAGCATAGGACGCATATCTTGTGGAGAGGCTTTCACAGCCCCACATCAGGGCTCTGAAGGTATCAAAATGCCATAACTGCAGCATCATCTGCAGCCCCTGCAAATCTTGGTCTCAGGGACCACCTCAGCCCCTCCCTGAGCGCTGCCACATCCCCATCTCCTGGGTGGCCCCTGGTTCTGGTTTCTCCCTTGCTGTCAGTGGGGCTGTTGATGGACCCCCCTCAGTGAGAACCCAGGCAGTGTGAGGTTGGCTTTGATTCACCCCCTCCTGAGGCACCACCACATGCTTCTCCCTGGCACCTCTCATTCCTTGATTATTTTGAAGTAAAACAAGCGACTCGTCAAGGACATAACCTTGATCAGTTTTAGCTAGCTTTCTGTTTAATTGCTCACCCAGATGTTTTAAAGCAGTCAAACCAGACCTCCCGAGGACTGCCCAGAAAGCCTGTTATTATCTCAGTGTTGTTTACCAATTGTACTCTCTTGACGTTAGTGACAGCTGAAATGAGTAAGGCAGAAATGATAGAAATGTATTCTTAGAGAACACGCAAAAAGTCGGTTAAAGATAATATCTGAATATTAGTCCAGAAAGAAGAGTCAGATGTAAACACACCTGAAGAACACATGTAACGTTCCTTTTTTTTTTTTTCTTTTTTTTGTTCATATACCTCATTTGAGATTTTTCCCCAGAAGTAAATGACAGGTTTGATGGTAATTTCAAAGGGATTTCTATCTGAAGTCTTACTACTTGAAGTCCTTATGATACTAGGGAAGGCAGTTTGCATAACATTGAGGCGTTATCTAAAGATCACTGAGGGTTATGAAAAAATTCCAGAAAGCAACACATTTCTGGTCTTTCTGAAGAAATTGCAACATAATAGATGCTGGAAGGTAGTTATGGGCACAATCTATAAAAACAGCAGTGTCTTGAATCAAAGCAGCTTTGCACAACGGCATGCTAATATTTATGGGCATCAACAGGTGTGGACACCTAAATAATTTTGTAACTCATTGAAGGCTGTCAGAGTGCTAAACTAGAGGAAAACCCGTGAATGTTATGTAGAACAAATAGCTGTAGGAACACTCCCAAGCAACACACCCTGCAATAGGTGACATTAAGACAAGTAAGTGGCAAGTTTCACTCATTCCAAACCTATGAGCTAAATAATTAATGAACTACTAACCTATGAGCCAAACCTATGAGGTGTGTGGATACCAAAAGTAGATAACTGACAATGAGCTTTTGACTTGTCTGTATGGGCTGTGGTGTGCCTTTGACATCGTGTGAGTATGGAAAAGGGGCTGAAGGCAGCTCATCCTTGTTTCCAAAATCCACACTCCAGCAGTCTGGTGCTGTTGTGGTATCTGGGCACGGTAACTTGCAGTGTGCTATTACCACATTATGAGAAATGGGAGTTCAAGAAACTGTTTCTCATCTTAGTGATACAATAGTGTGAGAACCTTTATGTGATCAAATGGATAAGGAGTCAACCTTATCTTAAGACAAAGTAAAACGTCTATACTTTATCATCTTATCTAATGGCATGTAAAGATTAAAAGCCTACAACAACTAAAAATGACCTTTTTTCATTACCAAAGTTGCTGCTACAAGAAGTAGAATATCGTTGATCACATAAAATCTCCAGAATATTACTCTGTCGCTCAGTGAGTCAATTTTGTTTGATTATATGTTTGTATTGTTTAAAAGATTTTTATCTCTCCTCAGACAAAACACATTTTCGTTTTGGTAATTTGGAAAGGAATACAAGCAGATCTACTAAGCTGAATCAGATAGCACCTGTTTTGAAACATAGGTACAGATGTTATGTTTAGTTGCAGTTGTAGTACCCTGTTGTTTTTTCTCTCACATGTAACATTTTATGCCCAGATGCAGTGCTGAGGGGTCATCCTGAACCTCTCCCTCCCAGAACAAAAGCTGAAAGGCTTTTTTGCCTAAAATGCACATGGTAAGCTGAAAAGAACTGAAGTATTTAGAAGACTTTGTCCTCAAACTTCTTTTGTCTTTGAGCTGTTGTAAGAAGCAACTGTTAAAAAGAAGAAAGCTGAAGTGACAGTAATTTTAGGTATAAGAGCAGCTGTATAACACAAGGGAGGTTCCAACTGAAATTCAATCTGGTTTACATGTGCATATGGCATCTACTGGGGGCTACTTCCCCACTAGGAAGGCAAAGAGGTGCTGAGGAAGAACCAGAAGCAGAATTCACATATTTTCTCCCTGCCTTGAGCATTTTTCTTACTAAAACAGTACAAGAATAGTCACAAAATATTGTCATAAAACTGTGATTTTTAAATTGCCTGTGTCTTTCTAATGAAATCCTGCTAAGCATCCATAGGGTTGGCCATGAAACAGGCTAGTACCCAGGTTAGGTGGTACCCAGCTTTTAGGAGGGTCAATAAAGATAGAATTTAATAAACAAAAGCAAACCCAGAAAATAATAGGCTGCCGTACCACTTTATTTTACTTTGAAGTAGATGGAGAAGGGGAGAAGGAAATGGAACTCATTTGTCTGTAAGTGAACAGGTGGTTATTAAGAGATTGTTTAGATTGTTTGATCTAAATTGCTTCAACATTTTGACTGACTTATTGTCCAAGGGAGATGGAAAATTTCAGACTTAAAATCATCACTGTACATTTCTGTCATTTATACGATGGCTAGTAGGACAGATCAAAAGAGCAGTTGCCTTTACATTATGTGAGCAAACAAGGAATTGTTAGACTGTTCTTATAGGGTAAAAAATGATAGTGTGCTCTGTTAAAGAAACTGAAGAAGACCCAAAAGAAGCATAAGGAGATCCCTCAATGATCTAAACAGTCAAAATGCTAACTGATTCCAGTTAACACCAGCTGTAATCTAAAAGAGAAAATTCAAAAATACCTAAATGCTAATCCTTTACTCTGCTAGTTATGTTATTTTGCAAGTAGTGTAAATTTGCCAGTCACCATGAAAGCTTAGGTTTTCTTGCTATTGCTTAATGTATCCTTTTGTTGCAAAATGGGTGAAATGCAAAAGCTGTGTTGAGATCAACTACAGCTAAAATGTCTCACTTACAACTCAATTGTCCTGTAACATTTTGATTACAACAATGCAGGATCTTAAGGTAAAAAAAACCAAAAAACAAACAAAACACTTAATGCATTAACTGTTATGGGCTGAAGCCAATTTTGTGGTGCAGAGGATGATATAAACACAAGGTGACAATGAGTGATGGAAGATTATATATCAGCAGGGAAATGTCTGGAAATCTTTTGACTGTTGCTTTTCATAATTTATAATTCATAAAATATTAAAAGCTTCAGACTTTCAGGATAATACTATTTTATGACTGGGCCCCATTGAAGCACTTTTTCACTTAGTTTTTTTTCTTTTTTTTTTTTTTTAAATTAAAGTAAATTTTTAGATTCTTCACTGAACCAGCAATTTTCTCTCTACCATATTTTTATCTCCTGCCAGGCATTTAAATGGGTCTGGCATAAATAATCCATAGTAATTTCCAGTCCTGGAGTAGCTCGGAGCAGCTCTTACAGCCCACTGTCTCCTACAGTGGTCTCCAAATCCCTGCACTGCATTCAGCAGCAGCAGAAGCAGCAGCAACAGCAGAGGTGCAGCAGAGGACAGAGGGCTCCATAGACCTTGCTACACTCTAAGGAAAGCAAGAGTTACAGTAATACAGGCTTCTCCCCATCTAGTCACCAGCAAGTTGCAAGGATGGCATATTAACTCTGCTTAATTTAGACAACCAAATTCCGTTTTCTCTCTGGAATGGGCTGGAATGCTTCAACTTCAGACTCTCTGAATTACCCTCCAGGGGATTTTAATTTACATTCATGCACATTGCTTCGGGGCACCTTGAAGAGACTAGACACCTTGTTCAGGTACCTAACTTCGATGGTCTAAGTTAAGCAATGTGAATATCACCTTATAACTACTAGAAGGATTAGCCTTGCAACAGTTAACTGGTACCACCAAGCTGTTAATCACAATTAAAATGGTTTCCCCAAACTGAATTTTTGTACTAGAACCAGCTATAATTCATCCTGTTAATTTCTTTGTAAGATGATGGCACATTTCCAGTTTTAAGCATTTAAGGCTGCAAATTTTATCCACCCAGCAAGTTAAGTCATTCAAATAAAATAGATCAGGACCACTGTAAGCTTTGTTTCTCATAGAAGAGTAATCTCCTCTATTGAGAAGTCTTATCAAAAATTAACAAGAAATCTGGTTACTTCAGCAAATTTATAAACAGTTAAAAGGCTTACTACAACCTGCATTAGATTATATCCTTTGGAAAACAAAAAGCAGATTATCCATTCCTAACACCACCTTCCCATCGCACAACACTGATTGCAATGAGGAATGACAAACAAAAAAGCCTTTCTTGGGATTTACATACCTCTGAGCCAGGCAACAGGGGCAGCTTTCATTTCGAACTGGCAAGCTACAGCAGAGAGAGAAGAAAAATGGATTTCAGAATCAGTGATTGCAGTGAACTGGACAAACATATACAGTGTGTTGGTTGCAATCTGAGTATCAGTGTTTTTCATTTCAAAATAATAAAAAATTGTCTAGAACATTGTTATTTTGTGCTCAGACTTTCAGTATGATAGAAATATTTTTCAGGTCTTGAGTGGAAACCCATTTTCTGCTTCAACTCTAAATGTGCAAAAAATCCTGCCACAGAAGAGTGGTTCTTTACCATTGTTTTTGCCTCAGTTTATCTTTTTTTGCCTCTTCCTGAAGATTTCCCTGTGTGCCTGGGGGTATGGGAAAGATTTCTAAGCTGTCTGGCAATCAAAAATAACAGAGTGCTGTGTAGAATCCCTGGTCATATGTATGTCAGATATGACTGACCTGTTTTATCTCTCCTTAACCTGTTTTCATAGGTGTGAAATCTCGGGACATTTTTAATCAGTTATTTTAAGTCATCATTGAAATAAGTCAAATATATCACTGTGCTGACAAGGGAGAAAATAGAGATATTAATACAAACCTCCTCATCACAATTTGACACCTTTTTCTTTGTGACAAGAAGCCATTTTACCTCATAAATTATAAAAACTTGCTGATCTTATTTATAACAACATATTTTATGTATATGCTTTAGTAACATTAGCACAGTAAGAAAATTAATGGTTGGGAAAAGCTGGATGAGATCCAGTGTGAGAAATAAGTTTGGAGTGAATTTTAATTGCCTGAACAGCTACCTCTCACAATTATAAAACAGAGCAGTGTCTCATCCTATCACCATCTCCTTCTGGAAACATCACATACCTGTTGACTTTGATTCACTTACACTGATAGGCTGAATCAGGAAGGGCAAAATCCTGCTTTCTGTAGCCTGAAGGAAGATCATCAAATCAATGGATGCAGGGTGCATGCATATCCTGCATGGATGGTGGTGTAGGAAGACTGCATATAGGCTATGAAAAAGAAGTCTCTAAACTTAGATGAACCAATTTGTTGCACCTCTGCGTGGGGCCTATATTTGATGTGACACATTAAGGTAAGATGTTTCTCACAATAAGGAAAGGTACCACCCAGCATGCCTTTAATTCAAGTGCTCTGAATGACAATGGTATCATAGTTGAGCTAAGATTGTAAGAGTGCGAGCAAGGGAAGTGCTCCAGTGGTGAACTGAAAATCCTTCAGCTCTGGAACACTCTGTTAATATAAACCATTTGAAACAAGCTTTGGATATTTTCTAAATTATATTGAATTGCTAAAATGCCTTTCCCTAAGCAGCATTGTGCAAATTGACTTGTCTACATTTTCCTTACATTAAAGAAAAGTACTCTCCATGTCATCGTGTGGGTGAGTGTTTTCCCCTATGTCTCAATAGATCATTCAGATCCATCAGAAGTCCTTTCTTTTTCTGTTTGTCACTTCTGTCTGTCTTCAGCTGGGTGGGAGTGGAAGAACATAGGGATAACTCTGGGCTCAAATCCTTGGGGATCAAAACATGCGAGAAAACATTTCCGTAGCTGTCATTTTCACAAGTCATTTATCACATAAGTGGCTAAAGTCATGTAACAAGAAATAACTCCTCTACCATGTAAGGAGAAATAGTGTTATTGGCAGAAAAATTACTCAGATTATTCAAAATTTGAATTAATTGATGGAAATAATACTGAATTTCTTAAAGACCTTTGTGCCCTTTTGCAGCAGCACAATTCCTCTCCTTGAGAGAGAAGGATTCCAGGCTCATTGGCTTTCTAGCTTTCCTCTGATCTCTCATTGACTGTAAAAGTCTCTGACCATTCTCTCTTCCTATTCACTGAGCAGTTTCCAGACTAGAGTGTATTATTCTCTGTGGCTGTATTCAGCATCAACATCCCTAGAGATACACAGAGGAGGAAAAATATGGCTATAGATGGTAGAAAAATTCTGATTTTATTCTACATAAAATTCTACATAAATATTCTACATTCCATTCTTCATTTTTGAGAAAATCCTAACTTTATTGCACAAATATATATCCATAGACCTTCTGTTTCCATGAGAATAAGCTAATGAAGCACATTCAGTGTTGCTAATGCTTAACTTTTGGATCAACATGTACAGTTGATCCAGAGTGTTTATAATTTCCACTCAGTGCTCTTACCACATCTTGCAAGAGACTACTCCTACTTTTGTTAATGGGTTCCTTTTTTCTCTCAATGCCCTACTTTCAATAACACTACTTCATTAATTCTATGACAGTGGAAGGATTCTTGCTGTTGTGAAACTAGCTTACATAAAAACAGAATAAGCCATACTGTTTTCACATATAGGTTTCATCTTTCAAGTAATACAGTACAGAACCTCAGATTGCTCTTTATGCATTATTATAACTGCTCAGCATAGCCTTTATATACAAAATTTCTTCACTGTTTTCTCCCACATAGGCCTTTCTGGCCTGTCACACCCTAAACAAAGTCATTGATAAGGATTCTGTCTACTTAAAATCTTCCTTCCTTTTCTGTCTGCTTGTCTGTCCTTTTTTCCTTCAGCTATGTTATTAAGAATAGAGGCCATCCTTCTGAAATGGTTTAGGATGTACTAAAGCCCACTGCCTGATAGGCAGATATAATTAGCAAAGTTACCATTTTTGTTTTGCCAGGCACACCAATTTTTTTGTTAAGTACTTCTATAATGAAACACATTAGAATTTCTTTTCAAATGCAAATTTTTTAAAAGTGAAGATTTTTTAATTTGTAATTTATTATTTATTTCCCAGTTATCTTGAACTGCCATGTGACATTCTTCTCCATGATACAATAAATCAAAGTTTGTTGAAAGCCAGAAGTGCTTTGGGTAAACTCCAAGGGGGAGAGAACAAATACTATACTGGCATAAAAAGTTAAGGTAAATGAGCAGCAGTCCCATTTCTACATCATGATCTACCTCATGATCATTTCTACTAAGCAGCCCATCTGTAGTCACTGTATTGGCAATATAGCCACTGAATCTGGGAAACATCAGTCCATTTAAGCTGCCTCAGGAAATTTTCAAAATGTGCCAGTCACTGAAATTTTTAAAAGTGCAAATATTTAGGTGTGGAAGCTACAAAAACAAAAGCACTGTTGGGGGAGTTGTTAACATTGCCCAAATACCTGCCAGACTAGTGGAAAAGTAAAATGATATTTGATATCTGCTCTCATAATGATCAGTTTCAGGAGAATAAAGATTAGTCTGTAATCTTAAAAATGTAGAATTTCTGTTCAGACATGGAGGAAGGAAAACAGAGAAAAACTTGATGGACTTTATCAAAACAACATATATCCAGATCGCTGAGAAAAAGAGAAGAATAAAGAACAGAAACAAACAACCTTTAAGTACATTTCAGATCTTAAGTCAACTGTGTTGAAGAAGAATCTTCACAAAAAAAGATTTTGCAATACATAACCTGTATTAATGGGGTGCAAAAAATGTGAACATTAACTGCCATTATGGATGATTTTTAGACTCCTCAGGCTCCTCATGGTAATGGTTCCATAAACAAGGACAGAGTATAGTCCAAAGAAATATTCCCCAGGCAGAGACAGCCAAACAGTAGTGGAGAGGAAGGAACGCAGGGGAAATTTCCTTTTCTACTCCAGGACTCCCCTGTACTTGATGAAGGCTCTGACATGTTTTAATTCCCAGACTGCCCCTTCTCCTGTCCCACTGGTTAAGACTCCTGAACTGGAACCATCTTTTCCGCATATTAATATGTACCAAAAATTTTGGCAAAACATTTTACAGAACCCTTCATAAAAGTCACACATATGTGTTTTCTGCTAATAAAGCAGATGACCTCAAAATATACCAGAATGTGACTTTTTAATTGTCAACACTAGCTTTTGCTTTTTCACTGGTTTCATGGAGGTCATGCTAACCTGAGCTCTGTCCCACTTTGTACACTGCCTCTAGACTGAAAAAAACCCAAGCTGTAGAAAGAGCATATTCCTAGTCCCCGAAGTATTTTTCTATTGATTACAAAGTAAAATCTCTTGATATCAGGCTTCTCTGCTGGAAATCTATCATGTCAAAGATTTTTTTTTGCTCTATGCAGATTTTACTGCTTTGGTTTTCTTTAGCAACAGAACATTTTGCCAGCAATCACAGAAGGTACCACACACAATGTCTGTGGGCATTTTTAGGAACAACTGTAGCAAGTTTTTTATAATTTATACTTATTACATGATAGACTGTTCAAAAAAAAACGCTTCTTGGGAATCATTTCTCCTGGAAAAATCACAGTTTAAGTAAAATCGTGGAAAGTGCTTGCCGTGACAGTATCTGATCTGTAGTCCTGTGGGTTTGCTGCTTCTTTCAGAGCACTTTGCTGAGCAGCTGTCTAGAAAATGCAGGCATTGCATGGGTTAAAGTCGTACTAAAAAAAATCTCACAAAATAAGACAGAAAGAGAAGTTGTGTCCTGACATGAACTGTACAACATCCATCCGTGCTCTTGTACACTTACCTAGTCTGGCAGTCCTCTGGCAATGGAGGATCCTCAACCTTCCTGGGCAGTCTAAGCCACTGCATCACTGTTTTAAATGTAACTTTTTCCTGATGTCAAAATTCTTTCGATTTTCTGTTTTTATTTTGAAAGAGTCTGAATATGAAGGCTCATCTTTATTCAGTGTGTTTCTTATAGTTGTTAAGTTTATGAAGTAGTTTGAACTGTCTTTACTTTTGATATCTGGACATTGAGAGGGTGCCAGAGCTCAGGTTGGAGGTCATGCTGTATGCATTTTTTTGTCTTTTACTACCACCAGCTGATGCTCCTCTGTGTCACATGAAAGGTTATGATAGAACTTTCGTTTCAAAACTGAAGTGAAGAACATGGATCTTTACCTTGAGTTTTCATCGAGAGTTATCTGTAAACTTCTTGGTGAGAGAAAAGCAGGTTATTTATGAGAGCTAATAAGGATGTTACAGATGCACAGTGAAGATCAGGCCATTGCTAGATGTCATTCCATACTGCTGTGTTTCAACCAGTTGTTTGGGAAAACTCTGAAGGTAATCTGCTAAACCCTGGAGCATGAGGCTAACCACTACCAAGCACTGCAGATAGTGTCTGCATTTTCTTGATCATCAGCTAAAATCTTCTTACAAATTCCTTTGCAATGCTGAATGAGGCATAGTCACCTGCCTGCAGCAGTTTGGAGCAGCAGTTAGGTCTGTCAGGGACCAGGAGACAGAGGAGAGCTCAGAAAGGCAGTTTTATATACTCATAGAGGACATCTTGTTGTGGGCCAAGCAGAGTGTTCTATTGAGATCAGGTCAGCAGACAAAATTGTATTGAAGCAGAACATAAATATTAATAATAAGAAAACCTTTTGACTTGAATGAAGATGTTGTTATACTTAGGAGGGGCTTGAATGCATTCTATGCTGTAATGAGGGAGCAGTTGTAGATTAGATGGATTTTACCTCATCCCTTTCTTTTTCTTTCTCTGTTTTGAAGGCAGAATGGGGTGGTACAAATGAAGTTATTCCCTCAGAGTTTGTGCTGTGCAATATATGCCAGAAAGCCCTAGGCAAAAGGACAAATTATACCTTTTTTCTCACAGATAATAGGTATGCTGTGCACAAAACATAGTTCATTCTATGAAAAGGCCATGACTTCTTGAGATCTCTTCTGAATAATGGTAGAATGCTTTGTGACGGGACAGGATAATTACTTTTAACATTTAAGAGAAGGCATACAAAGGAGTTATTATATAATTTCCCACAGATATCAATGGGGCTGCTCTCTAATGAAGACTGGATGAATTGGAACAATAATGGAAACAAACCATACAATATTTCCTTATATAAAAAATCAGAGCTTCCCATTTCACACTGCTTGGTTCTTTTGGACAAGAAGCTGGCACCGAAATACTTAATGGAAAGGCAGTATACTTAAATTCTGTTAGATTTCTCCTGTGGCCTCTTCTCCTTTCTTTTCATGAAACAAGCAGAATGACCCTTAACACAAAGCTTTTGAGAGACAAAATATAGTTCAGTGCGTGATTAAATTGGCTTTTTCTTCTTCAACTTTTGGATGTCTAACACACCATAAAAAGGTAGGTACCTTAAAAAAGGCTTAAATTTAAGCACCCACCATATGCTAATGTGTTCCATGCTTCCTTACAGTCGGAAGTCTCTACATTAAATCACTAAGTCACAACCAATATAAACTGACAAAACTCCAAAGACTTCAATAGATTTCTCGCTCTGGGGAAGAATGAAATGAGAATTCACTGTCATGCAATATGTATTGGAAGAATTCTTCTTATCCCACTCATGCAACTGAGGATCCAGTGCAAAATTCCTCCTTTCAAAAATCTTTTTTGTTTGTGTCATGCTAGACAGTAAAGACTTCTGATACTGAAATGCAGCTACATTAAGCTCTGAGAAGTGAGAAAAAATTATTCAGAGTTGTTTTTTTTAAAAAAATCAGTTACAGAACTCAGAGAGTGAACTGCTTCAACTGATCATCTTGTGTTTGATTGCCACACATTAAAACATATTTTCAATTCTTTGACTAGACCATCACTTACTTTGGAGCTGATGCATATTTATCCAAAGTTCATTAAGTGAATGGGGTTTTAGGCTGTGCTTTAAAAATTATGCAAAGTTCTGAAGATAATTATAAAAACAATGAGAACAGCATTGCATTTTGTTCTCTAGAACTTTCTGATAGCTAAAGAAAAAGCCACCTTTTATTTGCTAAAATTCTGCATGTAAAATCCATCTTAGTTTTCACTGACCAAGCTAAATTCTAGTTTGGAGATACAGTTCTTCACAGTGTTCTTATAATATTAGCAGTCAAATATTAACTCACACCTAAAGTTTTTAATCTTAAATAAAAGGTAATATAGAAATTATTCACTACCAAACAAAAAGGAACCAAGGGCTTTTTCATTATATGATATCACTAGGACATACCATGCAATGATCCATCCTCAAAAATAAGCCTACAAGAAATCCCCCACCAACTTATATGTATCAACTGCATATTTTGGTCAAAATAAAAAAAAATTTGAGGTACCTACTTCCCACACAAGACTCCAACAAATAAAAACACATTTCACAGCACCAAATAGATGTCATTCTACTCCTAGTCATAAATGTACTTTCTGCCTACAGAACATTCACACTGAGAATTTATAGAATTCTGATGTTATTGCTTTTATTCTGGGACTGTTAATTTTTTTTTCTCAGCCATCTCCACATATTTAATAAACTGTGTTTAACATCAAAATTATTCTGATAAAAGCTGTTTACAGTTGCTGAACCCAATAAATCTATGTGAATCGTGGATGATGGATCTCTTAAAATGTTTATAACAATAGTTCTTAATTTTATTTTTCCAGACCTTCTGATTTTGATCTGAATAAAGTAAAAGTCTTCTGATCTCATGTTTCTGTCTACTCACCATAATTCTGTAGACTTTGTCTCCATATCACAGAATCACAGAATGTTAGGGGTTGGAAGGGACCACTGGAGATCACCTAGTCCAACCCCCCTGCCAAAGCAGGTTCACCCAGAGCAGGCTAGACAGGAACACATCTAGGTTGGTTTTGAATATCTCCGGAGAAGGAGACCCCCAACCTGTCTGGCCACCCTGTTCCAGTGCTCTCTCACCCTACAAGTAAAGAAGTTTTTCCTCACCTTGAGATGGAATTTCCTGTGTTCCAGTTTGTGTCTGTTACTCCTTGTCCTGTCACTGGGTACCACTGAGAAGAGTTTGACTCTGTCCTCTTGACAACCCGCTCTTTAGATATTTGTAAGCAGTGATGAGATCCCCCCTCAGTCCTCTCTTCTCCAGGCTAAGGAGACCCAGCTCTTTCAGCCTTTCCTCATAAGAGATGATTATATGTTTCTTCATCCATTTGTACTGAAGGAATTTGTATTGCCAAGTGAGCAATACGGTGTCTTTTATGTTTGTTCAGACATCCATGAAGTCTGTGGCTCTTTGCATCTCTAAAAAGCACAAAAGGTTAATTCTCATGTCTTAGACCTTCATTTTTTCTGGTTATTTCAACAGTGCCATCATAGGAGAGGACAGGAGCTACTATGGGAGGTAATACTCAGACCATGTGATCTGTTTGTTGATTGCTTTGGGAGACATTTCTGAAGAAGTTTAAAGATTAGGACCAAACCCCTGAACTTGATTTAGGTACCATCAAGGTAGCATAACCACCCTCAGAGTGCAATACTATGGACATGGGCAGAAGCTCACTTCTCAGAGCACTGTGCCTGCTCTCACAGAGTTTATATCACACTGAAACTCCTGACTGGTTCCAAACCAGGCTCCATAAGTAGGAGATGTTGATCCCTGCACTCATTTTGTTGCACGGGACACATCTTCTCTGTACTACTTTATCCATACTTTGGTAATTATGCAACTCAAATATGTGTGACATACTATTTATGTCCTAAAACCTAATGAGAGAGCTGTCAAGCCACTGTCTAATTCTCCTGATCTCTCAAATTATCAAAAATTTATCAGACCAGGGAAAAGTACAGTCAACCCCTCTATTCACATGACATCTCTGTGTCAGATACTTATTTTTGAATGCTAATCTACCTGTCCTGCTAAAAATAACTATTTTTAAGGATTGTTTGTGTTAATGTTCTGTATGAGACACAAATTTAAATACCTTATTCCTTCATTTTATCCTTGATAAACCTCCAATTTATTCTATTTTTGTAACTGGATGAAAATTATGTGTATGCATTTTGCATTCATCAGGATTATTTAATAAATATGTGCATTCACAGTGAATCAGAGAACTGTTATCCTTTCTTGTTTTTCCTCCTCATGACCAATAAATCATGTTCTTTATTTTTTCTAATTCTCATGTATTTAAAAACCTAGCGATTTTATGTACTTAGGAAGTGGGTTGAATTTTATGACATAATCATCAGTAAGCCTTATGTGTTACAGAATACTTCAGATCATGTACTTGCATTGACTCTTTTATTTGCTGGCAGGTACCCCCAGAAGCAATACATAGAGACACTCAATTTACTCCATGCAGTAAAGATAAAAAGGAAGGCATGTTAAATGAGATGAGATCTTTATCCTTGCAAAGCAAACATAATTATCATTGATCTCACAGGATATAACTTGACGTTAGAATTTCATTTTGTATTCAAATATATAAACAAACCTTTCTGACTCTAAGCAGATTCGTGCTTTAGTTCCTTGCAGCACATTCAATATCACAAACCATGTTATTTTAAGGCACTTCACATGGTCTCCTGTTTGTAGAATATATTCTCCATGGGTGTTGTTTTTACACTGGTTCAAAGTAGACATCAAACCCTTCCAAATTAAAAAGAACAAATGATTAAGCAAGAACTAAAGCAGTGAGAAATTAAACCCAATAGCTGGAAGAAATGTCTTTGTTTAACTTGGAATGTGTGAGAACTATTTGGTTCTTTCCCAGAGTTTTTAAAATATCTGTCAGTGTATTACAGGACAAAATCCTTGGGGGTTTTGTTACAGTAGAGTCTCAAGCTTTTTGAGTTTGAGTAGGAAGGAAAAGCTGTACATAGAGAGCTGGGGTGTGGAAAGTGGAGTTGATCGATGCAGACATATACATACCCAGATGATCAGGAAAAGATGCAACATAACAATGGTCTTGTTACAATGACTGACATGGGCTATAGGATTAAAGTGAACACAGCACATGGGCATACAACAAAGTCTGAGAAGTGGACAGAGACACTTCCAATAATCTAGTCCTGACAATGATAATTTCTGGAAAAGTGTTTTCTGAAGTTCTGCCTCTTCTGATTTGGCATACAAAAGGCAAGAGAGTTCTAACGTTAATTTTGGGGTGTACCAGACCCTAATGGAAGTAACTGTATTCTACACATGCAATTATAATAAAACATACCCAGCTTGAATGATGACTCAAAGGTACAAATGACACACTGTTTAAGTATCTTCATGAATCAGAGCTTTGATGTGTTCCAATAAGTCAGTAAATCTGAACACACGACTAATTTTTAGTGTGCCTTTTTTGGCAGTCTCCATTTTGGAGATACCTACAGTAATGAGAAAGTGACATTCTGTGCCCAGTGCCACCACAATGACATGGAGAACTATTACTCCCTGCCCTTTGGTGGGAGTTCTCTGGTCACGTACCTGAGAATTGGATTATTTCTTTCAACTACTGTGAAATAGAGCAGAGTCTTGCCTAACCTGGAATTAGAGATTCACTCCCCGAGGAGAACCATCCAGGCCATCTTCTTCTTTCAGCTCTGATGTGTATGGCAGTCTCGCAGCAACATGCTTGTCTTGACTGGTGATTATTTCTTCTTCTTCTTCTTCCTCCTCCTCCTCTTCATCTGAGTTTAATGAAAGAGTTATTTTCTGTGCCTTGAAAATCTGTAACATATCCCAAAATGAGACTTGGCAGTTCTTGTAACTGTTTCATGCTGGTGATTTACATTTGGTTTGCAATTCACTATAACTCACCATACTTTTTCTGCAATACTGCCAATGAGCCTTGAGTTCCCTGATTTGTAATTATATATTTTGTTTGTCCTTCTTACAGACTTTACCCTTTTGTCCTTGATTTTAGATGTTTTATTCAACTTACTGACATTATTTTGGAATCAGATCCTGTCTTCTGAAAGGTTCTTAGTCTGTTCTTCTTCAGAGTCATCTATGTATTTTTTAATTATATTATCCTTTTTATCAGCTGAATAATTAATGGAAATAAGTGCACAAACCTGATCATAGAAGAGACTATAACTGATTTTATTTGCCTTCCTGTTTGACTGAAATCCAATACAGTTAGACCTAAGCAGAATTTTACAACAAAGGGTGTGTCCATTTCATGGCAACTTTTCCCAAACTATATTTTTTTACCCAAACTATATTTCCTCATTCTGTGAGCTGGTATCAGAAACCTTACTACAGTTAAGAACACACTATGTTTATGTTTGTATTAGTAACCATGCTGAAATGAATGTTTGACTTTCTTGGAAAAGTTACTTCTCAAACAGACTGTTTGCTCCTTAAACTACTACTTACTATCTACTACATACTTATATATTATTTTCTAAAAAATATTTAAGTCTATTTCCTGTCAATAAAGTTATACTGAATCATTCTTTAGCCCACTCTCTATATTTTTTTTTAAATAAAAACCCCTCTTTTTCTAGACTCCTGGGCTCTCCTTCCCCTCCTTCTCTTCCAATAACAACAATAAAATGCTGTTAAAAGTTTGTTTTAACTAGCCTTCCTAATGATTTTCATCAGGCACTGGACACTAGAATACCCCCTACCATAAATTTTGTAATACATTGAAATTATCTATTCTTTTCTCCTACTCTGATCTGCACACCTGGGCACTGTTACTGTAATTGCATTAAGCATCTGGTTGCATCTTTGTTGTCTTTGTGTAAAAATTGAATCAGGGAGTTCACTGAGAAAATAAGCTTGCATCATTCGTTACTTAATTTCCTGTTCTATTAGGTAATGAATCTGTTTTTATTTTTTAATCCTTTCTACTTTGAAAGTATCTGCAAAGCCTTTTATAGACCGTGCTGCTTATGAATCGTTTATTATTATCAAATCTCTAATTGTCTTTTGGATCCTAAAACAAATTTCAGTGATTTCCTGGCTCTCTGCTGCTTCCAGAGGTCCTCTGCTTGTTTATTAATATCACCATCATTCTCCTTTCCTCATCAGTAAGGCCAGCTTCAGCTCAGGTAAATGTTTTCTTTCAGGAACAATTTGAAAAAGAATATGGAATTTAATGTAAAATCTATAAATTGCACAAGTCGAATAAATATCTTCTCTATACTATTTTTGGGATTGGGTGAAAAATAAGGAATATAGTAATGTGCATTCAGTTTACTACTCTTTGCAAGAGATCTGGCTCAGCAATAAGGCAAATACACACAAGTCAATTATAAAGTATTTTAAAGTACATTGTCTTATTCTGGAAAATTTTCCATTATTTTTCCACACTTACAAGAATAAATGTCGCCAAACCATGAAGATCCAGTGTTGATTGCATCATATATTATCCTTATATGGCTTGTTTGAAACATATACAATTTTTGAGCTTTATCTCTGCTTCTTTTGCTTAAGTTTTACAGTCTAAACTTACCAAGTATGAGTAATTCATTCAATGACTGAGGGGAAAAAAAATATCCCTTTATCTCAGACTTTATATTCAAATTCCTTTCATGGCACGAGATGTGATCAATAGGATATTGCTTAACCTGACTCTGTGTTGTGACTTTGAGAAGACTTCCCTGGCAGGCATGGGGCAGGACCATTTATGAGTTCAGGACTCAGAGTCAAACTTACACAAAAGTCACAGGATAAACCCCAGTCATGGATGCCGTCTCCTTTCCTGGATGATCAATCAATCCCAGTGCATGTTACAAACTGCACTCATAATAAAGCCAAGTTCTAGAAACATAAGTGAGGTGTTTTTCCTAAGAAACTAGGTAAAGCTAGGTAAAGATGTCATCACTGTGTCCGTGACTTAATTAAGTTTAAATAACACACTGCTTGTGCTTTCAAGAAGCCTAGCGTGATGAAAACTTGCAATCAGGTTTCCTTCATCTAACATTAATGTTGTCTTTCCTTTCTAACATTCCCCAAGTGCTTAACATTTCAGGACAGTGATTCTTCCTTTGAACTTCCGTGTTTCTTAGCATTTTTCAATATCAATCAATAAGAACAACAAATGCTTTTCATCTTTCCTTGGGAATATTTGAGACATTTTGGCTCAGCTCTAATTTTGGCCTGGACGTCCTATAAAGTTTCCTCTCTTATTTCTCTGTGTGTGCACAGAACTCTCCAGTCTAGAAATGGCAGTTGTCATGACAACATAACACGTCTACTGCTCTTGTATTCCTATGATTTTTTGCTTTCTTTTTTTGACAGCAGCAGCTGATAACCTTTTTTTAGAAGCATGGGCATATTAAGTTATCTTCATTTTTTTTTGCATGTAGATGATTGCAGAAACTATGTGGTTAACCAAGTTATAATTTGATCTCTTCCAAAACATATCCAGGGAGAAGTTTTCCCACAGACATCTAAACTGAACATTTTTGTATTGTACACTAAAAACCAGAGGCAATTCCATGTAGAAGATGAAAGTTTACAGTTATAGTATAAATTGTTCAGTGCACAGATAAACGAATTTGCAGTTTTCTATGAGCTAATACTTGTTCTGAAAATTCAGTTTGCACATGGAAATGCACATTTTGCATATATGGTTGGACAATTTGGTGTAAAATGTCCTGTATGTAATATTCTAGAAATTCTTCTGTACAAGAATTACTCCAACTGAATTCCCAAATGTTCCATTCATCTTAGATTGAATTTTATTTTTCTACATGATCTTTTAATCTTTGTCTTCTTTCATAGTCATGTTTTACCAATATTTCTAGATAAAATAAGTCTATATGCTGCATTGCTACACTTTTCCTTCATTAATTAAATTATTAATTTCATTTCAAGGTTCTATTCTTAACTAAATGCATCACAGTATTTATAGGACTAGTAATTGTTGAGTAATGTTTTTTCCTGATGGCTGAAAAATCTTGGTAACCATAAATCAAAAAATGGACAAAATTAAAAGAATGTAACCCTGTCAATTTTCTAATGTTTTCAAATATAATAAATATTGCTTGGGTTAGGAAAATAAGGATAATGTAGAAGAATAATAATTTAAAAATTCTGAACTATACAAAACCATAAAAGTGAACAAAAAAGGGCTGAAGGAAAGACAGTATAAAACTAGATATATAATTCTCAGATAGACACTTATCTGGCATTTTCAAACTTCTAAAGTCATGTAACTTGAATCTTCCTTTACAATACTGTTCTATATGAAGCAAAGACTCTGACGAGAATTTTTAGAGAAGGTGTGTTTTCTCGGTATTTTTTCCATTAATATTTTACCAAATGTATTTCCTTGCAAAAATATCCAATAATGTGGTTGGATACAAAGATCGGAGAATATTTGTAGGAAGTAAAGATTAAAATTTTTATGAGTATCAATAGACAATCAACAATTTAGGAAGGCAAAATTACCTAAGTAATTGAAATACTGAATAACAGATAGTCATAATCAGCTGATTGTGAATCAGGTACAGGAGAGGAATTATACAATGCTAAGATTAGTACTCTTAGTTAATTAATGCACTAGAGAAAATTTCAATCCATATAGGGATGATTCACAAAGAAAAAGTGGCAAAAAGTCTCATATGAGTTATTTATTACAAAGTATTGGCCGAGCATCTCAGAGAGTGGATATTTCCTTTCCCTGCAAACTTTCCTTCACTTATATCCCATTAATGTCTTGATTACAGCAATCACGCTTATTTGGTTCAATTGTTAAGCTGAAGAAATGAAGTGGCTATCTCCCGGCACAGCCTAGAGAACAGGCATGCACAGAGTCTCTGCAATTTTTCACACTCTTGCATGGAAGTACCAAAAATACAAAGCTGTCATCATACCACATTTGCCAAAGGTTACTCTTTCCCTTTGGAGGCAGGTATACTAAAGCGGTACAGCACTGAGCTGTACGAGAAAGAGTGATGGATCCTGACAGGGTGACTTTTTTCTTTTCTTTTAATGAATGCTCATTTTTATCTCTTCCCACTCCAGACTGAGGGCCCCAGGGCAATTCTGAGCTCAGGTGTAGAATGATTTACATGTTAATGTAGCACAAACAGGCAGTAGTCACAGCTAGTTATTTATTCTGCTGTAACTGAAATGGCATAAATATGCCTGTCTTTCACTTCTGAGGTTCACTGGTTGCTATTCAGGGAATAAAGAAACAACAACAAAACCACCAAGACCAAACAGAGCAGGAAGTCTTCTTGTCAGCAAGTGTATCCATGTCTCTGTCAGTCCCATTGAGTATTCAATGGGAGTCGGCAGCAATATTTATTTATTTGTTTCTTTGCACAATACAGAGAAGATAAATTTAATCAAAACTTCAGGTGCCATGGCTACCAAATAAAAAATATCACATAAAAAACCTAAATCAATGATTATTTCTCACCTTTCCTAAGCCAAGAGAATAATGAAGTGTGGCCCAACCATCATTCATTCTCCTCAGCCACAACACACATCCTTATTCTTTATTATTCAGCAGTGTGTACTTCAGGAGAATGACTTTTTCTTACCTCCAAGTGTGTGAGCACAGCTCAATTGCCCATGCTCACAGCACGGCACAGGAAGAAGCAGTGCATGGCAGAGTGGGTGGGTGCACAGCTGGTGTGCCCCCTGCATCTGAGAAATAGAAAATAGCACAAGCAGTTGCCTGCCAGACTTCAGTCTTCAAAAACTGGGCAAACACAGTACTTGTGTGATATGCAGACCTTGTACTTGGCTGCACAAAAAGGAGTTTCACTGTCAGCAAACACCACCCTCAGTGGGTTTCAATTACTTGGCACTTGATCGTTCTCTTGAAATTCTTGGGAGCTAGATGTCAGGGAACTGTACTTCCACAGTCCTATTACAGTTCACTGATTATGTCAAATCCTAATTATGGATCACATTATAATAACTTTCAGAGGTTAATAGCACTGTAGAGCATAATAAGCATATAAGTCAGCAGGTTATTCAAAGGATATTCATATTCATGAAATATTCATGATATCTTCATGAAAGATTTTGCATGCAGCTTAGAAAACATGTTACCCCTGAGTCAGTTTTTCTGCTTGTAAGTTTAATAAACACCATTCACCTCAGTGGAGATCTACCAAGTTCTATTTGCTGCCTGTTTGTTGGTGTGTTAAGATACAAAGCAGCTGAGCATGTCTGTGATATACACTTTTTTAACTAAAACACAAATGCTGGGGGGGTTGTTTATTCATTAGTTTTAAATTTATTTCCCATAGTTAAGCATTGCCATGGAAGATTTTAATTTCTGTGCTTTATGGGCTAGTTTTCCTTGTTTCTGTGAATAAGAAAGTTTTCTTCATGGTAGAAGTATCACCACACAAGTAAACTGACATTTTTTTGGTTTTGTTTCTTTGCAGTTAAGGGTTAAAAACGGATCACAATAGACTCTTGTTATAAGTTTGAGACATTCTGGAACTAGAAATAGCAGTGTATTTTACATGTCATGTTGAAACACTTTTATATATGGAGGATTTTTATTTTCTAAAATACTCAAGGCCTTTTCATGATTCCTCAAGTTTTCACGCCATCTTTTTTTCAATTAAAAACAATAATTTCTCAGAAATCATGGTAGAAATGTCTAGTTAGATAGACCTGGGACTTAGTCATTGTTCCATTTTCTCTTTTTTCATTTTTTCCCCCAAATCATATAGTTTCCAGTGTTTCAAATTATAAGACAGCACTGTTCCTTTGTAAGCAGCCCTGGGAAAAAGATTTGCTAATTACAAAACATAGGATGGAAAAACACTTATGGAAGGGCCACAGTTCCTGTTACTCTTGCTTTCTGTTTTTTGAGGTGCTCAGGTGCTAGCTGTTTTGGCAAATAAGTGGGTTTCATTCTTTTGAAGGTGACATTCTCTTAGGGACTCTGAGGTGCTTGAGCATTACAGTACACTGAGAATAAGCGCATTGAGGTATCACTTAGTCTAAATTCAGCTATGAACATGTATGTGATTAATGCAATCTAGTCATCCAGGGCATACAGAAGTGCATTTACAGAGTATAATACATCTTCTCTCAAGAGAAGTGTCTCAAATAGTTGGAATGAATCACTCTTTGGAAGTACAGATCTCCTGCTATTGCCTGGTTGCCTTGATTCCTACTACAGAGACCTAATTTTTAAATGACTGAAGTTAGGTGAAGTGACTTTATTGACTACCTTGAGTCTGGAAATTCATCTGACTCCTTGTTATGTCTTTTTATAACTCTGTACTCAATAATCCGTAGTCTCCATTGTAAGATTAGATTCTCCCAAGCAAAAAATTGCTTCTCTAAATTACAAAGCTTTGATATAATAACAATGTTACATCCGAGGGCAAACTATAGGATGGTGACTAAGTGCATATATTAAACATACTAACATGCACAGATTGGGGTTGGGTCTGATCTCTGTTGACATCACTGCAAATTTATTAACCACTCTTGCATCTTCTCTACTGCAGCCAGCGAGGCAGTGGCCCTGCTGCCATGAATTTCTTCCATTCCTTCTCCAAGAGCCATTCGTCCTCCAGGGTTCCAGTCAGAAAAATACTCTTCAATCATGTAATTAAAGACTCTGTCATTATGCAAATGCACGGGAGAGCTGAATTAAGTTGCATGGGCTGCTTTCCACAGGCCTTGAGAAAACTGTGATCCTAATGATTACAGTGGGCAAAGAACTGATTTCAGCCTGGATCCTGCTGTTAAGTTAATTAGCCTTCCAACCAAGGTATTGAGAGGTTGCCTTAAAAAAACAAAACACACACACACAAAAAAAAGAACATGGATATCTGTCTCCAGTGATTACATTTATTTTTCACTTTTACACACACCTTCACTCTTCTTTTCTCTTTTTGGTCCTGTTTCTATAATAATGCTGCCATGCTGCTTTCAGATTCATGTTCATAATACTTGTTTAGTTTCCAGGTGCTAAGGAGATATAACGTTCTGTCTTTTGTTTGGCTGGTTTGTTTGTGTGGGTTTTGTTTTGGTTTGGTTTGGTTTTAGGTAGGGCTGTTACCAATTGGTTTCTAAGTTAAAGAAATAAAAGAAATTGTTAGTAGATCTGGTTTTGTGTTTTCTGTCTATCGTTTTCTGTATTATATTGAAAAGCGAGGCAATTATTCCACAGAGATGAAGGTTGGTTACACCAGGGTTTATTGGATTTTGATTGGCATCCTCACACATGATTTAAATACTGGTTTGTGTCATCTGTGTTACACATCTGTGTCATCTGTGTCATCAAGGGATCATAAATGGGACTGGAGCAGAACTATAGTAGCACATTTTACTACTGTTTATTGGCAGAGTAAAACTATGTTTAATCTCTTCTGAACAAAACCAATAGTTTGAAAAAGAAAACATTCTCCCTTCCTTCCCTTTTCTCTTAATTTTCCTTTTCCTATAATACTTAAACTTAACTGCCTTTCTTTAAAGGAGAGGATTTTTTTAACTTCATGGGGATTAAAATTTCATTAGCTAGGTTTGAATTTAAAGCAATTGTACCTAGCAAAACTACCAAATTTTTTATAAAATAGCAGGAAAAAAAATTCCAGAATCAAAAAGATATCCCTCTTTCTCATAAATTAACCTATTCTTTTTTTACTTTATTCTTTTCTTATTTTGTTTCAAACCTCACTTTTCATTCAATAAACTGTCATCTGAGAAAAAAAAAACAACCAACACAAACAAACAACAAGAAAAAAACCCCAAAACCTCAAACCTCATACAATTTAAAGGAGGGTCACTAACTAAAAACCCCTGGTCTAAACCCTTTCTCTGGATTGTATGTATATTTGGAGATTCATCAAAACCAGGGACCTCAAAAGTCACTGCTTTATTCCTTTTAGCCACAGTCATCATATACGTGCCAATAAGCTATCTGTATTTCTTATATGATAAACCATTCCAGCTCTGAAGCTCAGTATTAATGCACTCTGACAACCTTCACTCAAATAACTAAAGGATCAAGAGTTACAATTGTTAATGTTCAGTAAAATTAACACTGAAAGATGAGTAAAATTTACTAAAATTTTATCACTGGGAAATAGAATCTTTATTTTTTCTCCAGAATATTTTCATGTAACATTTTCCAATATTTAATTAGCTGTGTTAATGATATCTAAATCCAGGGATATTTCTCCCTCTTCCAGCTAATTATGGCACCCAAAATTTTGCTTACAAGAGTGGGGGGCTTTTTTCCACCATTTTGTCTTCTCAGATTTGAAGCCTGTGAATTTAAGGGAAGATTCTAATTACACCCTCCAGGGCAGCATCCTTTGTAGGCTAGGACCAAAAGCTTTGATTTCAGGTCACTCCCTATGTGGCTGCCTTTAAAGTTCATCTGTATTAACATTCAGTGATATTTTTGGCAGCTTTGAGTGCCAGGAAAAAAATCATTACAGTGGAATAATAATGCAAATAAACTTTGCATAGTCCCATTAAATCATTAAATGCCACATTGTTCTGTAATGGGAGTGACATTTCATTATTTCTAAAGCATCAAATGCGCCTCTGTGCTCACTGCCAGTTTCACGGTATTAATACTGGTGACAGAATACAATGAGACTGGAACAAGAGACGAAGGGGTCCTAGGACTTATATCATGCCTGTAGGTATCTGAAATGACTGAAAAATATAGAGGTAAAAGCATCATAAAAGAATTGTGCTGGGCTTTTTAGAGTGTGTTTGAATACTTTGTCCGTATTGCAAATGATACTTAGATTTTCTTTTGTCCACTTTCTGACAGAAGCAAAAGGAAAAGAATTGTCAGTTTATATAACCTCCTGTATATATAACCTCCAAATTTTGGTTGTGTTTTTTTGTTTCTTTCCTCCATATTTTTCTCCTTGTAACTCTTAGAAAGTTTGAAGGAACCCTTCATAAATGTACCACACCATGTATTTGAGCATATGAGGCATAAAAACAGAGCTCTCTGAAGTCCAAAAACTTCTTCTGAGAAGGCAGCAAATACGAGGGCATTACTGCATTCTTTTAATGAACTATTCAAATGTTTATTTGAAAGAGAAAAAAATTATCTAAATTATTACAAACAATAAAAAACAACTTAGGAAAATCAGGGAAAAAACCTCACCATATATTTGAAAAAGGTATGTCCTAGGGGTGTAAGCAAAAATGTCTTCAGCACTTATATCCATTCCTTCTCTGGATGGTATGGGAATGTCTTTGGAGGAGCATTCCTGTGTGCGATCTTCAAGAGCAGCCATAGATTAGATAGCTCTAACATTCATTCAATAGATGAAGACAGAATAAAGGAAAAAAGACACTAAGTTAATCAGGACATCTACTAGAGTGTAAGCACAGATCTCTGGGTCAGAAAGGGCCTTTCTGCTGGCAGTTCACAGGCCCACTCAGGGATTTCACCTGTGGGGAAAAATATTCTCTGCACTACTATGAGCTTGTCATTTCCCTTATGAAAGAAGCCCAGACTCCGCCCTGGTGGGAAGGCAGCAAGTTGGGCAGCCAGTTTCCTGTTGAACATCTCTTTTTAAAACTTCAGCCTGAAGGTGTCCAGCTAACCATCAGAAAAATTCCTTCCTTTTGCTGAAGTGTCTTGTTCCAGGAATCCAATTCCTTCACCATCAGTGTGGGGTTTTTTTCCTATGTTGATTTGTGTTTATCTTTCCAGTGGTGGATCATGTCCCATAGTATGGATTTTCTTGTGTTACGATATTTTTCCCTTCTCATTTTTTATTGCCAAGGCATAGTTTCACCACAGCTGCATGTGACAGCTCCCACAGCTTCCTATGTCCTACTGCCATACATCCAGCTGACAGCCCTATATGCCCACTTCACATTGCTGAAGAAGAAAAGTACTCTGTAAATTTATTGAGCTGGCTGCATGTTTTAAACTGTTTACCTACTTTTGAATGACAACAAGTGGCAAATATAACTTATACACCTGGAAATCAGAAAAGGGAAAACATTCACCTGATGTTAAAAATGATCCAATATTCTAAGGGAATACATTCTACATATCCTGGAGAATCACTGAAAACACAAACAAGTTGATTACCTATCCTCTCACAGAGACTTTCAGGGTCTCAAGACACAGAGAAGATAATTTTCTGATATTTTATCTTATTCTTGCATTGAAGTTAGAAGAGTTTTGAGAAATTCTAGTGTCCACCATGGGGAATTACAATCCCTTTTTGGCAGAAAAGGACAAATAAAATTAAAAATGCTGAGTGTTTTTAAGGTAGAAATTCACCTGTGAAAGCTTGAGAATACTGATCTTGTATTAGCCTGATAATAGCAGTCTCAATATTGATGCAAATTGGAATGAAAATAAGTGATAAAAGCAGTTTATGGTGGCCTGCAACTCACTGACATTTCATGTACCACTTATCAGCCATCAAAATTGCATAAACTTTAATTTTACCATGACTTCTAAAGGCTCCAAAGAAAAAGTCAATAGCTGTCTAATCCACTTGAGTTTGGGGAATGATGTTGGGTAGAATTTGGTAGTAATCCATGAGAACCAGCTTTAAGCCACAGATCTGTGCTTCTGTGATCACTTGACCTACATTTGTACACTGAGACACAGATATACCTTCTCAAAATCTTAGCAGACAGGAGTCTGTAGACACTTCAATGACCCTTAGATTATTTGACGCTGGTCCTTGGCCTGCTTGATCATTAGACATTCTGCAACATTGTCTATCCTCCTTGCCAGAAGAACAAGAGGTTGCAAACAGAGTCATAAGATATGCATCTATTCTCACGAGACCTTTTTCAAAATAAAATAGATAGGTATGTCAATAAAGAATTATCATCAAAGCATTTTTCCTTTTTGGATCTCACAAGGTTTCTAAAGCAAGCAAACCCTGGTCTCCTCAGTTCATTGATTTCTTGTGCTGCTTAGAGCAATTTCATACCACATGTCAAAGTACTTCTTCCTCTTATTCCAACCATGTCAATTTCTGAGGTAATGTTAAAGTTAAATCATAAAGTTGATATAGCAACTGAACCAGCTATTAAGACCACAAAATATTTTTTAGCCATCTGAAAAGAAGGTCTTTCTGAAGAATAATTCCTACTCATTTAAAGCTTGTTTTCTGTGAACATTAGAAAATTGATCCTGACATGGTCCACATAGTACCACACACTTTGGACTCAGGAGAGTACTTATGTACTTCACCCTTGTATTTTCATGGTTACTGTGGTCCTGTTACTGCTCCTCTACACTCCCCAATGGGGAGATAGTAGAGCAGTGCAGTCACTGACTACCCTACATCCTCATAGCAAGAGGAATCCTTAAATCCCACTGAATTTGTCTAATTCTCGAGACTCAGTAATTTCAGTACATGATGAGAGTGCGAAGTCAAACATACCTTATGTCCCTAGAAAACCACTACTCTCTTAAATTAGACAGAAGTTTTTCTCATAAATGGAATGAGTAACAACCTGTGGTCAGTGCTGTGGAATTTCCAATGCAGCATTGCAAAGAAATATGCACTGAAAATTACCCCAGTGATTAAAACTCAGCCAGTCGGAAACCTTTGGGCCTGCAATATCATTCAAACTGACAGAATAAAAATGTTTGACCTGATCTGTCACATTACAGCACTCAGTGTCTATTTATGACAGTCTGACTTCATCCCATCGGACAGCTTCTCATGCTTGAATAGCTGTTAGGAAGTCCTGCATTGTCTCTGTGGTATTTAGCCTGTGGTGCTGGAAGAGTGGTTCTGAACCACAGTTGCAGCTCTTCATCTGAGAGAAAATTAAAAAAAGAAACGTAATGTGAGGTTCACAGAACCAGGAACATGGAAGCACCTCAAGTCCTTATGTCACTTAGAAAGCAAAAGCATATTTCTAAGCACAACTGAAACACAGAAATCCAATCCTTAATGCTTTTCTTTAGAAAATAAAACTAGGGTTTTTAAAATGTTAACTGCAGGGAAATTAAGTCCCAAATCCTGCTTTGTCAGATCACTCGAAATGCCACTGGCAAGAAATATCTAGAGTTGAGAGGCAATGGTCTGAGGGAACCTTATCTTTTCCATCTTCAGGTGACTACCTTGCTAAAAAGTGCTCACTTACAGCCATGGGAACAGCAGTGTCAGTCTGGTTTAGCTTGTTTTTGACAAAACAAATAATTTTGTAACTGCCTTCCATCTTAGGAAATTAATGAACCAAACTCCTGTTCCCCCCCACTCCCTTGCTACCTACCTGTGTCTTTTATTGAAAACTGATTTGTCAGCTCTGTTGTGTCTTAACACATGGAGAAGCTGGGCTATGGGCTTCACTAGTTTCAAAATGTGCAAGAACACACAAGGTGTCCTCTCCCTAGGCTGCGGATCCTTCTCAAACAGAGCTAATGCTGAATAAGTTGAAAGATAAATCCTGGTACTCAAGATGGGCAGGAAAAACCCGCTGCTTTCATGGTCTTTGGAAGCATAGCAAGATCTTTGGCAAAATAATGCAAATTGCACCAGTATCAAAGTATATAACTAATAATTATTCATTATTTAAATAGTATTTGTTGATATGTGTCCAACACATTGAGAGTTGACTGAATGGATGAGAAGCTTGGAAATGACCCGTCTGCAGGTCATTGACTCATTGCTAGTAGTTTGTACTACTCATCATCACATTGGCTACCTGACTGTAAGGGCTGTTTGGTAGCAGCTGCAAATGTGGTCACTGCAGCCTCAGCCTCACTCTTCCTCACTTGTAGGCAGAGGAGAGATCTGTTCTGTTTCACAGCCCCTGGCCTTCATCCACTCTGGGAGATGTCTCAGCACCCCAGTGATGTAGGCAGCTGAACTCAGGGGCCAGCCGTGCGTTTTAACTTATCACCACTGTGTATAAAAAAATATAAAGCTTTTAAGTGACTTTCTTTTTTCTCGATTGTTTTTTTCCCAGATCTGACTCATGCTTGGGGGAAAAAAAAATAAAGAAACGCCCACCTATAAGCATCAGCTCCTCATCTGATATGAGTTAGTTTGTGATTGACACCTTTCAATGTTGTCATGTTAGGACCAGAAATCATGTCACAACAGCAGAGGATGTGCCCACAGCTAAAATTGCAGTGAAAGACATCTTTTCTCTCAACTTGAATTCTTTTAACAAGCAAACCCTAAACATGAACTACCAAAAATAGTGTGTATGAGCTCATGGTGCTACTGGAAGAATATCCACACTGTAGGAAGAAAAAAATGAATTATCCCTTCAAAATTCTAATTCAGACATAATCATGACAGTTGCTAAATTATCCATGAAAAAGACTAAAACCAGAAATAATGTCAGTATACTTCATAAACTGTAGTTCACATCCTTCTCTGTTTCCAAAAATTAAATGGATTATTCTTTTAGCTGATGTATGAAGGATAAATATAGCTTCATTCTGTATCTGTGCACCCATGCTAATAAGGTGTTAGTCCTAACCTACAAGCAGTTGGGTGGCAAACTGAAACGCAGTGCATTTGAAACTTTCCCCAGTTGAGAGCACTTGAGAACAACTGTTCAGTGGGAGCTCCAAGCAGATTAACTAATGACCACCTGTGAATTTTTTTTCAACCAAGAGAAGAAAGAAAGAGAAAAAGAAAAGGAAGCAGTAAAGAGAAAGAGAAAGAAAGAAAGAAGGAAAGGAAAAGCAGAAAAGAAAAACAAAACGGGAAAAGGGAAAGGGAAAGGGAAAGGGAAAGGAAAAAAAGGAAAAGGGAAAAAAGGAAAAGGAAAAAAGGAAAAGGAAAAGGAAAGAAATGTTGCATAAACTATGCAGCTGAAAGGAAAGAGAGACAGTTAGCAGCCCCTGCTGGTTACTTTCATTGCTCCAAATCAGTCAGCCAAACACTTATATGTGAGTTTTCAAAGCCTGCTCCCCATGAAAGGTACATTCTCTCCTCTCTTCTTTTAATCCCAGAGCAAAGATCTGAATTATGCCTAATCAGTGAACTCAAGACATGATAAAAAAATTGTTGGAAAGCTCTAGATATTTTATGCTGGTCTTTCTCTTTCTAAGGATAAAGTAAGCAGATTTAAATGGTCTCTAGATATGAAATGACTCGGGAAAGTCACAGTGTTTAGACTAACGAGAAGTGGACAGGCTAATTGACTGCAGACATTAAAACATGAAGCCTTTAACAAATGGATTGCAGAAATCATATTCCTGACAATAGCTGCTTGGGGTTTTATTCTTGCCAGCCCAGCATATTTTTCCTTCTCCCTGCAGGAGATTTCATCAGGAATGAATAGAGAATAAGTCTCTACCTAGCCATACAGAAGTAAGCCAGTACCTGAAACAAAGGTGAAAAGTAAGCCCACTTGGTTTCTTACTTGGTATCACTAGGGCATACATTTGCCTTCTTCAGGACTTTCTACAGTCATCTCTTTCCTTCTCAAACTCAAATATCTGCAAGTCATAATGTCTGTATACAAGGTCAAACAGGTTCAAAAGCATGGAGAGGAGGAGGAAGGCTAAGAAGGACTGATTAAGTGCCATTGACTTGTGTTAATCAGCCATATAGTTTGGATGTTAGTCTTTTCGTTCCAACACACTGCTATTTTAAATCTAATGCTATTTCTTTAGCATTAATCAACACTTGTGGAACATTTGTATGGGTGTATTGCATTTTATAAAGCTTCCTAGAAGATAGATCCCTACCCAGAGGATGGTACAGTCACTGGAATTCATATAAATTCAACTGCACACACAAGCAAAAAATAGAATACACATAGCCTCTGAGGAATGATTCACAAATAAGCTAAGGTAAAATGAGCGCTTAGGTAAAGAAGGGACATGAAGAGTGAAATTTGAGAGTAAATGAAGGTAGTAAAGAAGTGGGTGTAAAATTAAATTGAAGAAAGCTGTAGGTGACACTGTGGAATTTTGATCTTTTGAAATGCAGAGAAGAGTAGTGATGTCTCTTCTGCCATGGGCTTTGAAGACTGGACTGATTCAAAAACATTCCCATAGATATGTTCTTCTGGTTAGTTCAAAATAGAAACGAACATGCTGGAAGTCTTATTATCAGTTCAGATTTTTTCAGGTCATCTGATTTTCTTTGGTTCTGTTGTGTTGTGTGGTTTTGGTTTTTTTTTAATTACCTGCTTTTTTAGCAAATATTCCTGGTTTCATAATGTGGCATATCCAAACAAGATATTCACAGCTGTAGCTCCCAATGAAGTCATCTACTCAATTATATACTAGGTTTGATCCAAAAGTGAAAATAGTGTGTGAAGCACCATGTCCATTTTGTGTAACTGCACTACATTTGTTGAGAAAATTCCTGCCTTGGAAAATAATTTATGGTATGAAAGATTCAGATACAAGTTCCTTCTTTGCCTGACTTTCAGGATCTGAAACAACTGACTCTGCTTTACTCTTCAGGAATCCACAAAGAGTCAAAAGGGAGCATCTCATTTTCTTCTCTGGTGTCACCAACAGACGGTCTATCAAATATTTACAGTTCTAAAGCAATTGAAGCTACTGTCAAGTGCTTTTCTTGCTATAATACCCTTTATAATATATTATTGAACCATCTCTAAAAGCTAAGCACATAATTAAACCCTTTGCATTGGTACAATATGTCTGTTCAGTCCTTCAATCTTCTTCTAAGATGTGATATACATCCTAGCAGCTACATGAAAGATTAAAGGCTTTGGTCCATTTACAGCACAGACTGCTTGTTATTTAATCCCCTGTCACTAAGACAATTGTCCTCCTGGAAATAAAGAAAAATATGCTATCATTAAATCACAGTTTTTATGGGCATGTTGTTAAATAATTGAACAGCCCGACGTCACAAAGGAATAATCATGTATAGATATGAAACTCTGTTTAACATTTTGTATCCAAATATTGAAGGAAGAAGTGAAAAGGAATAATTTTACTTGTTTTCAGGATTAAAATTTCTGAGAACTGATCACATGGTAGGACTGAAGAGCAGCAATTAACAATGCTTAAAGTGACAAAAGAAATTGTACTTAAAAATTCAAACAAATGATACCATAAATCCAGTGCTGACAATGCACTTTTACATACATTTTACCTGCAGTCCATGAATGCCACAGTTTACTGTATGATTTGTAAATGGCTGCCAGTAATATAATATGATGTCTGTATGTTTCAATAAATTTATTTCAGAGTTATACAAAGACTAACTTGATAGTCACAAATGTGTTTTATGTAGGCTGGTCAGGACATAAAATCAGGAAGATCTGGAAATATTTTGGAAAAACTAGAACTAACAATTCTACAACTACATCACTCCACTGAGATCTAAACAACCAAACTTTTCTCAGATACATCACTTCTGCATACACAAACCTCCATTTGCCACTAGTAAAAAAATTTTCTAGAGGATGTTTCAACTGGTAGGTGCTACCAAAACATATTTTCTCTTCATTAATTCCTTATATTTTGTGTAACCACACTGTTGTATTCCCCTGGATTTCTGATTGTTATTTTGTTTTGCTTTCCTTCCCCAGTTTTGCCTGTCAGTTTGCTTACCTTTATCTTATACAAATAAAATATATAGGCTTCAGTTTGGTTAAAATGATTGGATGGGTTGGGTAGAATATTAAGTTTAGCTGTACTTTCATTTCTTCTGATTGATTATTATATGATTCTGTTAGTGATTCACCCACATCCAAAAGGGAGGGAAAAGCCCTGACTACAATTCTCATCCTGTCCTAGAACTAGGGGCCCAGTGACATCAAATGAATTACACAGATGACATTTATGAATTTCTACACTAATAGAAAAAAATGGAAGGTCAAGCAGAGAGAAGAGAAAATGGATTTCAAACCAATATGCCAGTTTTACACTGTTTTTGTTGTGTAGACAAGATTTACTTGAACTTTATATACAACAATGAACCTAAATACACTAGAAATTAATCTCTTGGTAATACTCATAGGGTTTCACCAGGCTTTTTCCCACGAAAAGATGAACTTCAGGGCTCTCTCTTCTGAGAGCTCTTTAGAACTCTCTTTTCCGAAAATAGTCTGGTCACTGCTATTGAAGGAATGGCATTTGAATAGTTATCAAAAAATATACAGCTCTAGCTAGAACTGTTACCTGTAGCTTAAAGCCACCAATGTAGAGTTCATCTGGGGAGAGAGCAAGCATCTTTTGCTGAGCAGCTGAGATAGGTTAATGCTGCAAGTTTATTCAAGGAGTAGCCTCCTACGTAGAGAGAATATACGGAGCTTCCTAGAACAGAAAACGCGCTTTGTTTGGTATGCATTCTTGTGTTCTGAATAATAAAATGTCATCTAAGGCTAGAGTCTAAAATAAATTCAAAGAGGCATTGGTTCTTCTGTGGGCTAGTAACACAGTGCCCCAGTTTACAGTGTTAAAGCCAAACATAATTTAAAAAATAAAAATTAAAAAGAAAAAAGTTGTATAATACAGAATCACAGAATTGTCTAGGTTGAAAGGGACCTTTAAGATCATCTAGTCCAACCATCAACCTAACTCTGGTCACTAAACCATGTCTCTAGGCACTATGTTAACTCATCTTTTTAATAACTCCAGGGATGGTGCCTGAACCACTTCTCTGGGCAGCCCATTCCAGTTCTAAATAACCCTTTCAGTGTAACAATTTTTTATAATTTCCAATCTGAACCTCCTCTGCTGCAACTTGAGGTCATTTCCTCTTGTCCTATCACCTGTGACTTGGGAGAAGAGACCAAAAGATCTTGGAAGAGCAAAGGGTTAAGTCTGACCTCTGAAAATAGCATGGGAGAAGGAACAGCCAGTCTGTTTTTCTCTGCATCCTAAGAAGTCAAATAGATCCCAACACCAATTGTATTATGACTTTCCTACAAAGTTTTTGACAGCTTTATAAGACATCTTAGATTAGAAAGGTAGTCTCACTGTTTCAGCAATTATACCGTATATATATCCACTTCTGCAGGAGATGGTCCTGCAAAGAATCATACTTTCTGTTTTAAAATGGTGACGAAACATTTTGACGTTGAAGAAGACATTGTCTGCTCTGTAACAAGCGCTTTCTGTGTCATCTGTATCATCCTGATTTATTTCTGCTACATGCAACATTAATTTCAGTCCAAATTAAGGACTTTCCTTTCCCACTGTTTTAATTAATTTGATTGCCTTTCATCCTAGTTATTTGTTTCAGGAGTTGGGGCTTTGCCCACAATTGTTTGAAGTGTCACTTCTGCATATATAAAACAGTACATTTGATTCTTTTTTGCCCATGGATCAAAATTTGGGAGGAAGGAGTTGTCTCCTCTCACCAGTTTCAAAGCAAAATGTGTCAGTAGCTTAGGGTGTTCATTTACCTTTGGGCATTCATTCTCATCACCAACTGTAAAGGCATTGCTGCATTGCTCATAGGCTTGTTTATTTTTAGAAGGATATTGACAGCTTGAAAGCTCTTCAGGAGAAAAATATATATCGAGAAAGCTGTGTTAAATATGACTACATCCTTTCTAAAACTTTGCAAGTTTGCTGTGCTTTTGGCACCTACACAGATTGTTCAGGTGTGCAGACAGCTATGGCTCATCCAGTCCTTGGAAAGAGAGGTGGAAAATGTATTATTAATAATATAGGTATCTTTAGTTTCTGTTGAAATTCCTCCCTACCTTCCTATGGACAATAAGTAATTTCACTTATTAAGTGAATACCATTGCTAGACATCTGAGCTAGGCTTTCTGAGTTATAGCACAACTTTATTTTAAAAGAAACCACACCAAAAATCCAAACCAGAACCTACAGCAAAACTAAGATTTTCCAAAATAAGATATGATTTTTTTTTTATATGATGACATAGGACATGACTTTCACAAACTTTTTCCTTCACCAGGTTCTTTTCTTTAAATTACAATCTTTAAAATGTAATCTTTAAATTAAAAAATTCTATTCTAAAGAAAAATGTATATATGCTGCTTAAGAAGCAAAACAATTAAAAAAAGATTTTTTTTTTTAATAGCAGGGACAAGAAACAAGAGTTTTAAAATGGGTTTCATTTCTGGTGTTCATTTTAACTTCACTTTCAAAGTGAAAATTACATCATTGGCAAATATTTTCTGCATTATTTTGAAAGAAAAAAAAGCTGCTGGTCTTTTCTTCAACTGAATTTATGAGATGACATTTTGAAGAAAATATCAAAAAAGTTTCTGCGATCTGTCTGAGTTCTAGTCATTCATATCTGTGTCAAAGTACAACAGCAGGATCACTGCCAAAAGTTTATCCTCCTCCTTACTGCAATACTTCCTCAGTTCAGCCAGCCATTTTCAACTGGCTAAATTAAAACCAAAATCACTAGAGTATTTCTGAAATCTCTGAAGAACATCAGGACTCTTCTAACTTGTATTTCTGATAAGATAATTTATGTCTGGTTTGGAGTCTATAAGATAAAGTGGTAATGCTGACACTAGATGAATCTGCCACCTCTACCTTTATAATCTTTGGCAATCAAGTAACAAAGGCGCCTACAAAACCAAAAAAAAAAAGTATGCATAGGGCTTCTCAGGTATAAAGCCACAAATAGCCAATAAGTGCAAAAGAAAACCTGTTTATAAGGTGGAGGGAGGGATAATTATGGAAAAGGAGTTGCAGGACTTTCAATATTTGTAATTATATGGGTGAAATATGAATGAGGCTTGGTAGGAAAGAACACTCCATTCAGGCAATGGAGAAGTAGGGACTGATTTGGTAACCAACAAGGAAATTATATGCTATCACAGAATTGTCAGAGTTGGAAAGGACCTCTAGAAATCATCTAGTCCAACTCTCCTACTAAAGCAGGGTTGCCCATAGCATATCACTCAGGACTGCATCCAGGCAGCTCTTGAAGATCTTCAGAGAAGGGGACTCCATGACCTCCAAGTTCCTGTGCTCTGTCACCCTCACTATAAAGAATTTTTCCCTCATATTTAAATGGAACTTCCTATGTTCCAGCTTGTGCCCATTGCCCCTTGTCCTATCACTGTAAACCACTGAAAAGAGTTCAGCTAAATCCTCCTTCAACCCACCCTTTAGGTACTTGTAAACATAGATAAGCACAGCATGACAAAATCACTGCCTGAAACATCCTTCTCTTTCCAGTCTTTCAGCACAGCTAAGTTCCTTTATTCACAACCAGGACATGCACATGCAGCAACCGGAGCTGTAAGTACTGCAGACCTGGCCATGTGCACTGCTCATTTCTGGGAAGACTCTTTTTGCTGGCAGCAACACTGCTGTCTCTTATCCCAGACAGTGAGAAAAAATGGCTAGCTTATACAGAAGCATAAGCTAATTCATATACCTTCCTTTCCCATTCAGTATTTGCCTGCTGTTAGATATATTACAGTTTTACAGCAAGCATGCTCCTATTAAAGTTTATTCACTGTTATGTATGTATTTTGAGAAATTAGAAAAAATATAAATATCTTTAAAGAGTTTTTAAGAGAATTTAAAAAAAAAAAAAGTTGAATCTGACTGATTAAAAATATTAAAAACGCATGGGATTTGACTCTTTAAAGAACATTACTCAACCAAGAGGTTAGAAAGTAATATAGACCATTTCACAAAGCTTAGAATGCTCTATTAAAATATAAACTTTGATAATGGCCATATGCTGCGATATTTTCTGTATTTTGCCACTACTGTTTGACATACTCAAGAGCCATGTGTTAAGAAAAAACTGATTTGTTTAATGATTTTTTTATGACAGTGATGGAAATTGAGATTTTCTTACAAAACATCTTCACAAGTTTTAGACCACTTCTATATGTTTTTTTTAAAAATGTGTTTCAATGGCATGCATAGCACTTGAACAATTTATGTCAACCGCATATGCAACCAGCATTTTGTGATCTAGGCTGTGTATCTGTGATTGGAAGCATCTTTTAAAAGACTTGGAGTTTTTATAAGTGATTTTGCATGAGCATTTTGTAACTATTCCTCATAATTGTAGCAACAGGCAAGACCTCTTCCTACTCTTTCTTATCTTATTTCCACTTCTGCTCTTTCTTCTAAATGAAATTATTTATCTGGAAAATGAACTAATGTGACTCTTCATATTCAGACATTTCTATAGTGTGGGGTGGAAATTTCCCATTGAGAGCTTTTGGTTTGCTGTGGTATGGTCAGTCCCGTAGAGCAATGACTCTAGAAAAATATCAGGCATTGACAGCTTACACAACATCACTGGGATTACTGTGAGGGAGAACAAACAGGCTGCTATATTAACAATAGGCATCCACGTTTATACAGTGATGAAGTACAACTAGTTTGTCACTAATCTCATCATCTGATAAGCCAGCTTTTAGGAATCACAGGGAGTATAAGCTCCTTTATGCAGATTGTATTCAAATAAATTTGTTGAACTTTAATATCGCTATTGCTTAATCACCATGTCATTATAGCGCTGAGAGATAAGGCTTTGAGTGATTGTATCATCTGTAAACATCAGAATTACCACAGATGGCAACAGGCACTTTGATTTCTTTAGTGCTTTGAGACCTTCTTGCTGGAGGGCTGCATTACGGGTTTCATTTTATGCATCTCTTCTATTGTTTTTTACTTGGAAGAAAATCGAATTATTAACAGGATGAGAAAGCAGGGTCATTAGAGGACACGAAATGATTAAGGAACATATTTCTCCTAAGTGAATTGTACTTTTAATTATAAAACAGCTAGTTCAAAAAGATCAGTGAGTTCTCCCTTTCATTTAACTCTATTATAGTCCTATGGTCTTGAGTAATCTGTACAGGTTGTTTAACTCCTTTGAACACATTAAATTTGTATAATCAATATGTACCTGAACAGGCTTGCCAGGATCTCTCTTCCTTTTCCTACTGTGATTTACCTATGAAAAACACATTCCAGTTTTCAAAATATGCTTTGACTGTTATATAGTTTTTTCTGCTTCATCATCTCAAGTAAAAAGATAGAAATACTCCCTTTCACTAGGGTCCAGGTAAGAGCCAGAGAGTAGCAGATACATCAGCTAGTTGTTTCAGACCAAGTCGGTCTCTAATGGAAGGTGTTACCTTTATGTAACACTAAAACTCTGATTTTCAGAAGTTCTGATCAGGCTGGGCTACCAGAGAAACCCCAGTAACTTTGGAAGTTCAGAACTCCCTGAGAAGCACAGGATCATTGGCTTAAATTGAGCCACCAAACAGCAACGAGCCTCAAATCAGTGCATACTTCAGAATGGCACTTTCTATATTTGGATCATCAATTGTGGATTATTAACATTACAACTAAACGACAATGTTTCTACATAACAAGCAGAAGCTAGAAACGCTGGTCTCTATGGTGGTTAGCAGAAATGATTGTAGGTAACCATTCACGCAAATGTTATTTTTCTGGAAAGAACTTCAGTCCTTTGTCATGAAAAAAGATCCAGTGTATCTATCCGGGCCAGGGCTGAAAAATTTGTCTTAACCTATTACATAAACTCTTAAAGAGATTTAGCAACATTTCCATGTCACTTCTTGCAGAGCTTCACTCTGTTTATTTTGATATTTTCCCAATAGTTATTCTGATTACTATTTGTTGTGAATTTAGCCCAATTTCTTTCAGTCCCACACCCAGCAAGCAACTGAGGCCTGTCCTCTTTCTAACAGCCTTTTATATAATGGAAGACTATGGGAGAATAAAATATTTGCTGTATTAGAAAATGCTGAAAGCTTGCTGAAAATGTCTCATATTCTTGAAGCTGGAAAGAAAACTAATTTAGATATTACCATTACTTGACCATACAGTCCTGCTTCATAACCAAATAAGTCACCACCATAGAAAAAAAGGAATGCTTCTATATGTGTGTGTGTGTATATATATGTGTGTATACACACACACATAAATATATACATAAATATATAAACACTTTTAACACAGAACCTGCAAACCAGAGCAGTGTAAAAGGAACACTCAGGGTAAAAGGAACAAGATCGACTATCAGTTAGTACTTTGTGAGATCTAAAAACTGAACATGTTAGTGAATTCAGTCTTAAGTGTGATTCTGTTAAAAACAAAGAAACAAACAAACAATAACAACTGTGAAAGCTAATATTCACACATGATTTGGAAAAAGAGTACACTGTATAGTCAACAGCATCTCATTTGCTGTTTTGCAATGAGTGCATTAAAAAATTCATGCTGTATGCATGCTACTAGATCTGTTCTGGGAATATAGTTTTGAACTTCAGAAGCTCACCAGAGAAACAGAATTCCTTCTCATAGACAATTGACGAATTCTTCTGAATTGGTTTCCTGGCATCAAATTGCAGAGGGAATGCAATTTAAAGCAAGATAAGTTATTTGGCTTAAACTGAATGCAAGTCTGCCAGCCATCCAATCTAAGCATCTGTTTCCACCTCTTTCTTAGTAGGGTAGTTGTCTTAGGCACAACATTGTTGGCTTAGTATTATTTTATGGCCTGAAATTATAATTATAACAGAGGAAGTTGTATGAAGAAACTGGTCATAAACTAATGAATAATTAAGCTCCTAGTACATAATATTTCCCTACTGAAGTTCACAGAAGAAAATACTGATAAAAATAATGCAGTAATGCAGTTTTATGTATCAGGAAATAAACTGATAGTTCCCAGGTGAAGTAAGTGCACCTAGAGAAAGGAAAAGAGAAGCTGTTATTAAGAAGGGAGAGGAAGTGTAGTGAAAGACATGGGAGCTAATCCCAATGTATATCGCAGTCCCTGTGAGCACCAAGCCATCAGAGTGCTTGCATCAGAGGACTAGCCAGATATCAAAAAAGTTAGATGTTTTGCCTTCGGTATTTGAGATGAATGGAAGTGAAAATAAGGCATGATCTGGGCTACCTAAATAGGAAGTAGAGGGACCACGTATATTTACTTTTCCATTGTTGCACACAATTTCCTCAACTTGCACTTACTGAAAAAAATCCATGGTGATAATCTTCTGCAAGTACAGTAAGGACAATCACCCTCCAGTGCTACTCATTAGGGATGGAGCCCTACTCACTAAATCACTTTTGAAAAAAGACCTAAGGAGGTCCTTTTTAGCTTTGAGAAAAGTAAATTTCCTAATGAAAACATCTTTACAGAGAATAACATTACTTGTATTTAGCAGCAAATAAACCTTTCTTCCAGATAACTTTTGTGTTTCTTTTTTTAAATGAAAAAAAAAACCCAAACCAAATTATTTTAAGTCTAGTTTTCTTCCTAAGAAGCATTTTAATTTTGAAATCATCATCATTTTTAAATAGGTGAAAAAGGTTGTATTCTCTCCAAAGGAAAGGAGCTATTGTATTTTAGTTTAAATACAGTGCATTATATTTTCATTAAAAAAGGAAGCATAGTATTTTTCTTTTGGCTTGACCTCAGCTATTTTTATAGATGTTCACTTTTTTGTTTAGCCAGTAAATTGAAAATTATTTTGTTTTATTCCCATATAAATTTGAGTCAACAAGTTGAAAATAATTTCTTCAAGGTTGCAGGACACAATTCCTCTCCTCTACACCACTGATAATCTGAAAATACAAGAAAGATCTCCTGTAGTCCTGTTGGAAACAATGGGTAAGGAAAGACTGAAAAGTCCAAAATAAAAATAATGAAACTGAGCTCATTTTACCCTGATTCAGTTAGAGAGAGAGAATAGAAGTGAAACCCTGGAAAAAGCAGAAATGTAATGATAATTGTGAAAAAGGAAATTTCTCATACTTTTTCTTCAGGGTACTGATTGAATTGCATCTGACCATCTATGTGGGTTGACTGACAATTTCAAGGATGATGAAACCTGAAGGAATCAGGGAATTCAAAACAAGATTGTTTCTAGCCACATAATTTTATCACATCCCAACAAAATATTTCCAACTATCAGTTATATTTGAATTTATTTAGATAATGAATTATTAGGTTACATCACCTGCAATAATGTATATATTGTGAGAATTTGATTTAGAATATATTTGAAAAGACTGACCACTCTTGATAAGATTACATAATATTGTTTCACCTCAAAATCATTGATAAATCTATTTGTTCTTTGACTTCTTTGGTAAAGGTATGGCTCCAAATATTATCATAACTAACAAGGTAACTACAGGATTTTGCCACTAATTTACATTCTTCACACACATCTGGCAACCCCATTGCCTGCTCTAAGATCATAGGCTGTAGCTGCCTGAGAATGAGACCTATGAGGTATGGACATTAACTGAAGGGGAATGGGTTTGAGGGGTTCTTTTTATATCCTTTTACAAATACATGGTTGTCACCTAGAGACCAAAACCTCCAGTTTTATTAAACACATGTTAAAAAACAGCTACTCTTCTGTCCTGTATAACTACTTACACCAGGACTAAACAAATTTCAATTGGGGGTAAACTGCTGGTTTTCAGATCCATTCATTTTTATGTCTACTTTACAATGTGCATTTGTGTGGGTGTGTGCAAATGAGACAGGACATGCCTGATTATGTCCTATGCTCTGCAAACACACAGTCTTTTCTGTGATTTCAACACTGTAATGTGGTTATCTGAAGTCAAATATATATGTCACTGACTAGCATCTTGGTGCCTTAGATAGCTAAGAGTAATTGAAATTGTCTAACACCTACAATTTTTACCAATGGTGAATGTGAGCACTCTACTGCAAAAGGGCTTATTTCAAATCCCTTTCAGGAATTTATTTGGTCATCTTTTTCTATTACTTTCACACTTTCATTGCAAGCATTACTTTTGAGACTGGATAAAAAATAATAAGAAGATGTTTATTCAAAGATACTGGTAAATGGACTTAAGGATGGTAGTTAATAGAAATAAAAACATTCTTTTTCAGAAGATCTGATATTTATAAAGCTGCTACTTTTCAGTTTTACAAAGTTTTTAAAGGGTACAGTTAACAGCCAGGCCAACAGCAATCTCTATAGAATACTAATTTGTTTTGCTTAAATGGTTTATAAACACCTGATTCCAACTTTAGAAACTAATTAGTGTGCTAGAGATTGTACATGAAATGGGCAATTTTTTGATATCCAAAACTGTGCTGAATCTAAATGCCAACATTTTTTCTAATTATGAAAAACACAAAGGGATGTCATGGGGTTAGAAAGCATATTGTGTCTTGAACTGAGATAAAATGACAGGCAGTGTATCATTCAGCCACATATTTGCTCATTTAGTAACACCAGAAAAACTCATGATTAGTTCTGTTTACCAGAACTGAAGAATTCAGGGGTTAAGAAGGGAAAAAGCTCTCCCTTGGCTTTAATAGAAATGGTTTTGTAAAGATAATCCTGGACCAACGCCATCATTCTCCCTTGAGTTTGGAGTGAGAGAGGGTAATTGAAGTCAGCAGCCTTCTTTTCACCAGGCTGCCGGTATCCTGCAGGGGAGGAGTTGGTACGTGGGGACCCGCCATGGCACTGGTCCAAACCCAGGCCTGAGTGCTCATGTAAACCAATATCTGACTTCAGCCAGTATCCTGTGGCCACCATGTAAATGTGCTGCTCCTCCTCCACAGCTGGCTGACAAAGGCCAATAAAACCTGCCTCTAGAGTCACTGCTCCTGCTCCTGTGATGCAGTGCTGGGACCTGCTCCACCTTCATTTGGTTGCCAGCTCTCACCTATGTGGGTCTTTCCTTTCTCAAGGACTTTTCCATTTGTCCTTTTGACACACTGAATTGTCACTCATGCTTACATTTTTGATATCAAATTGAGTGGTTGGATCAGAACGTCTTTCCTCCATCTCAGAGAGCTAACTCCTTTCATGATCTTTTGGCAGAATGACTTATGACCAATACTTGTTAAAAAAAGCAGTGTCCAGGAAGGACTCTTGAAGCTTTTTATTTTCCTATTAGTTCTGGTTAAACAGCTACAGAAAAAAACCAAACCAAACCAAACCAAGAAATCCAGAAGAATAGTTGGGATGGTCTTGTATGACCCACAGCTTTTGCCCCTTGCAACTTCAGGTTTTCTATGCTGAACAAATTCTGATATGGAATCTATACTGATTTGCTAAAATCTGAATTTCTACTCAACCGTGTTTTCACAGAAATACAGTTTCATTGATGTTGGATCATCTGGTGCTGCTGAATCATTTTGTGGTGTAATTGATAAAACTGCTTGTTAATACAGGAGAGAAGTAATTTTTGTATATCACTTCAGCCGTCTTCCACTGAGGACTTGTTTCACAGCCTATCAGTGCCTATGGAAGCTTTTTCATTTATTTTGAAAATTGAGATGACTCAAGGATGCTAACTCCAACTTTGACAGCTTTTGAGGTTTCAGGAAAAATAGTTTCTTGATGAGGCAAAAAAAAAGGGTTCTCAGATAAAATGAAACTATATCAAAAAGCTTATTTTCAGATTTGAAAGGTTAGCTTTGAGCTTTCCTGTTCTTTTTTTCTCTCAACAAAAATGACAGATCCCAGAATCTCAGTCACTGCCCTTCTTAAACTTCATCAGAACTGACAAATCTCCACAAGTTGCTTCATCTTTGGCAAACAACATAATATCATGCAATTATTAAAATATTCTGACTAGCTCAGCTTGATACTTTCTGCAGTGCAGCACTTCAGAGCACCCATCATTCTCATGGGATTATCGTTACCTCAGTGCCCCTATCAGTCTCCCTAGGTGGGAGCCATTGTAAAATTATGTATAAGGAAGCAGAAAAACATGGAGAAGAAAAATAGAAGTCTCTCCCCTTGAAAAGGCTATCAAGATGCAAGTTTAAGGAAGAGAGGAAGGCTTTGTGCCCTTTCCATCAGTTCTCATTTAATATAAATAAATATAAGCAATGTAGCAATGTAAATATTTTCAGGAATCTTCAGCCCATGGTTTACGGAACCTGTTTGACCCATTGCTTCTCCTGTGACTTAAAAAGGACTTTTTTCTCAGTTTGGATCAAAACAACCAGTTGCCCTGCATAGTTATTTTTTCATCTTCATTATAGTCTGGTTAAACCAAAAAGCAGAAGAATTGGGGATGCCAATACTTGGTAGCTGAAAGACAGGTTTTGTTTTTCGCAGCTTGTGACCATTGTCCAGAGAGGATTAAAAAGCTTAAGAATTAGCTTTCAGAAACAAAAGAGACTCAAGATTTTCCTTGTGATTCTTGCACCTTTGAAAGAAAGAAGCTTACAATTTTGTACAATTCATTTCTATTACAGAGTAATTGAGAAAGGAGATTGCAAAGACTTTTCAGACTCCAGTGGGTAGATTAGGGAGAATCTATCCCGAGTTATGATTTATACTGTTGGAGTTCCGAAAGCCTGATGCTAGATCTATTCAGAAACATACCTGATATATTATCTCATCAAACCTTTTTGTGAGAAACCCAGTCCTGACTCTACCTCCGGACACCAAGATATTCAAATCGAGGAAGGAAAAAAAATCAGTGATTGCTTTTGTAAAATATTTTTTATAATTTTAATAAAAATGACAACACCCAACTCCACACCAGGCAATACTTGCCTTTAAGATAGACAAACCAATAAGAGCAGGAGAAGTCATTGTAGAACTGCCAGGAACGCAATGATCTATATATATGTACAGAGGAGAATAAAGCTAGTATGTTTTCTGTCCTGTCAGTTTTATAGATGTGTGTCTCATAAAAGAGCATTGTATGATAGAAAGTTTTGTCAGGGAACTGACAAAGGAGTGCTCTAGAAACCCTTTCAGTGTGTTGATAAGGGCATTGCTGTGAAGTGTTCCTTCACACTACAGAAATGTTCATTGCAATGTTTGGCACAATATTCCCAAGTTAATATTGAGCAGTTTGAACACTAGCAGTGAGGAAGCACCTTCTCTGTTTACATTCACCTATGATTCCACAAGGATCACACGCTTGCTTCTGAGCTATATATAATCTTAATTCATTATTTCTTGTTTCAGTATGGGATAAGTGGTTGTTAGGCACAAAACGTAACAGTGGTCTATAAGAAATGAAATTAAGAATTATATAATCAGCTGAAATTGTTTCAAAATTTATTTTACTCCTAGACAGGATATGAAAGAGTGTAAGTCACTCTATGTAGGAATTTTAAATATGGAACTGTTATTTCAGATTTTATTTTGAAGCTTTAACTCTGCTTTAGCTCTCTTAGGGACAATAAATCCTCTGATGGTGAAGCAAATCTGAAGGCAGGTTTATCTATTTGTTTTTCTTTATATAATCCTCCACAAATCGTACTTTAAAATTAAAGTACACATCTTACTGCAATCAGTTCAAATAAGTATGTTCACATTATTCCGTTGTTCATAAACAACAACCCACCTCACGCAACCCTGAGGACATGCCAGACTATGGGCACAATGATTGCCTCAGTGAGTAAACAATATGGGAGAACCTGTTTGTTGGTGAATTCATGTTATTATTATTAGAATTATACTGACATGACAGAAGAAACAAAGCCAAAGGATTTACTTGTTACCTTATGTCTTAGTCATATGTGGAGAAAATAAAATTAGGCCTACAGGGCCCACATTTCTTAGATGTTAGTTCCTCTTTGTACTGGCAGCGACCACACCTTTGAAAGGTTCTTTCTTAAAACTGGAACAAACAAGGACATACAGTTCTTCTTTACCTTCTCAGTGGAACTTAACATTCAGCTCTGATCCATGCACAGTTTTGTCCTTGCTCTCTAGGGGACGTCTGCAGAATGAACGTGTTCTGCCAATGGACAGAGGGTGTCTGTGCTCAGCATAACTCCCATCTCTGCTGTCTCAACCGAAGAAATAATACCAAGGGAATGAATCCAAGGAAGCATGTGGTATCCTGTCAGTGGCACTCCTCTTCAGCACAAAGTTGGTGTGTTAATTTCCAAATAACCCTAAGATTATGCCTTTCGGAAAACCAGTTCCTGAGAATCAGTGCAGAATGACATGTCTGCAAGTCTGATCATGACTTCTCCACTTTTACCTCTATGATATCGTCATGGTTTAACCCCAGCTGGCAACTAGGACCCCACAGCCACTCAATCCTGGTGGGATGGATGAGAGAATTGGAAAAGTAAGAAAACTTGTGGGTTGAGATAAAGTTTAATAAGAAAAGCAAACACTGTGTGTGTAAAACACGGAATTCATTCACTGCTTCCCGTCAGCAGTGAAGTGTTCAGCCATCTCCAGGGAAGCAAGAGCCCATCACGCATAAAGGTTACTTGGGAAGACAAATGCTATCACTCTGAACGTGTTCCCCTTCCTTCTTCCTTCCGCAGCTTTATATGCTTAGCACAATGTCATATGGTAATGAATACTCCTTTGGTCATATGATATCAGTTGTCTCAGCTGTGTCCCCTCCCAACTTTTTGTGCACCCCCAGCCTACTCACTGGTGGGGCAGTGTGAGGAGCTGAAAATGACTTGACGCTGTGTAAGCACTGCTCAGCAATAATTAAAATATCTATGTATTATTAACACTGTTTCCAGTACAAGTCCTCTAAATTATTTTACATATAATTATTTTATATATACCTTATACCAAAAATGCTTTGTCATCCGCAGAGCTCTTTTCAGCCCCAGCGAGTTGTGCTCGACCATGACGAAGTTCACACAGGACAGAAGACTTCATGATGTTCCACTATGAGACAGTTTTCTATTGACAATGCTACAGGTCCTGGCTGGATAGAGCAATCTTCTACAGCAACATGCAAATTCATTTACAGTTTGCTGCAGGTTATTGAATGGCTGGACTACTGCTATTTTTGCTGAACTACCAAAACTTATTACAAGGCACATAAAGCTGAGCTGATCTATTACAGCTGGCTTGAATTGAGTGAACTAAATTAACATTGATGCATTTTAACATCAAATTCTCAATATCCAAACATCCATTTTTAAATGTCTGCAGTTTCTTAATATGTTGTGCATTGCCTGTCTTACTTTCAACCCTTGTTTTTCTGGCCTATTGGAATACATGCCAATTTCAGCTTATGATCTTTATTGACTTTGCTCTTGCCTAAATGGTTGATTTTTTCTCTCTGTTTCACAACAAGATACACCATAGGTATTTCCCCAACAGTCACAATGAGCACAGTATTCTGCATGACTTCATAACAATAGGCTTATTAGTAAGAAAAATTGGTCAGTCAGGGGTTTAGACAAACAATTTACATGAGTGATACAGCTTTCTCACACTGATCTTTTAAAGTTGTCTCTGTAGTGATCACAGTAGCGAGTGCAAGAAAAGCAAAATAAAGCCAAACACATATTTGCTCTTTAAGCTTTAATAGCTTCTTAGCTGCTGTGTGATCTTTATTTCACCCAGGGATATAAAGTGCAGCTTCTATACAAAAAGCTGCCACCAGTGCCTGAGATGTACAAACTTTGCAATGACACCCACTTGTACTCAAGTATTTTGTCTATGTATGAGCTATTAGATTAATATATGTTACTCCCAGTCTCAGAGCTTCTATTGCAAGGATATAACAGACACTGCACTGCATCCAGCCAGCGCTGTATCATTCCTGGGGTAGGTTCCATGGGCTATTAAAAAAACTAAACATACCTCAATAACCTTGCCTGCAGTCAGGATTTTTCCCTAATGGCAAGCAGCAATGACTAGCTTGCAACTTGAACAGTTGATCTGTTAGCTCATCAGATTTTGAATTTTCCAAATTGCCCTTGTCCAGCCCCTGCCTCAATTCGGCACACAAGGGCTCTTCAACTATGTATTGGAAGGAATCAGCTTGGATACAAGTTAGAAGGAAGGCTTCCAACTGTCTCGAACAGGCCACAGATATGCTTCCCAAAGCCCCATGTCTGTACCAGCAACCCCCCACTACTCTACCTGACTGAAGATGACAACTTCCCAAATACTGGATCTCATCAGTGTCCCTCCAAACTCTGGTGGTATCTCCAGTTTCTTCTCATCCTCTTAGTGTCTTCTGAGCTGGGTCCCCTTCTGCAGACCTGAAGATAGTAAGTCTGTTTTCCCAACCCAAATACCATGATCTCAGAGGGAAGACAGACCACACAATCCATTCACAAAAGCTTTTCTTGATGTATAATTTATACAATGCAGTCTGTCATCATGATGAAATGCAGAAGACCAGGACAAAGGAGATAGCCTGCTTAAGATACCCTCTAATTATGCTGACAGATTCCCAATGACATCTCAAAAGTTGGATGCGTTCCTACTGAATTAAGACCTACTACTGTAAGACATGAAGGTTTTACTAGTCCCAAGTTGCAGTCTATGGAACAGAAAATTGTTTGAAAATCATGAAATCTGTTAAATGATCCTATTTACTAAACATATTTCATTCAGGGTCACAGCTGAAGTGAATCAACCAGATTCAGAATGATGAGTCATAGAGTTTATTGCAGGCTAATGTCACAGAAATCCAGATGCTACTCCAGTGCAAGGTAAAAAAAGCACATCTATAGCAAAATTTGTGAAAAAGAGCACTGCACTAGCTAGTCAGTGCTAGCAAAAGTTGTAAACTACAGGCACTAATATTTCTAAATTCAAGGTACAAACTATTTATTAGAAAGCAGCAGTATCTGCTTTCATTGTAAATATCCTAAAATTATGCCACAAGAGCTTCCCCTTTCCTTCAGATTAGCCTAACTACGAGGGATAAGCAGTGGTCTCAATAAGTGTTTACGGTTTCCTTTAAAATTTTCATACAAAGTCCACATCTGATATTTTAAGCAGCTGTTTAACCTCATGTGGTCAGTAGGAAATACATTTTAACACCACAATACTTCATTTATGTAAATTAGATGCATTAGGGGAAGCCCGGGAAGGCTGCATTATTCACATGTATTGAAGTGCTATGTCTGAGCACTGAGAATGTTTTACTGCATCAAGATTATCATCTACAAAAATAATAATAATCCTACTTAATACTTAAAGGCAAGTCCCTAGGCACAAAGGAGAAGACCGTCTGGCAACCTGGCAGAAGGTCTGGCAAGGGTGTTGAACTACTTAGTTCTTAGTGCTTAGGATTACCCTCAATTAAATTCTAAGCAGTTCTGGGTCTCACACTTCCTTTTTGTGCTTTCACTTAATAGCTGCAGGCCTAATTTAAAAGTTTTTCACATTTCCCAAACCAGTTTTTGTCCAAAAAGATTTGTCAGTTTAGCCATAAATCCTCTCTTTCACCTGCTTTGTGATGTTAGTATTCTCAAAACCAAAAAGAAAGTTTTAAGTAATAATCATCCACTCCCTATTCTGGCCTTGTACCTAGAGACACACCTGCTAAAAATTCTTGTACAGCTATAGCAAAAGCTCTGGATACTCAGCAGGGGTAATAGCATAGGGTCTCATACTTTGTCTCTCAGTGTACAACTAGCATTAGTGTACAGACTTACTACAGTCACTACAATTCCAATAGAGAATGTATCTGCTTTGATGTGTTCTTTTCTTCTGGTTTTTTTTTTTTTATGTTGGGTCATTACAATCATAAACATCGAATGACCTTTTCGCCACATGCTCTCCAGTTCCTCTTTGGAGAACAAATTCCAATGATGTTCTTTTAAGAGGAGTCACCAAAGTGATATTAAACCTTTGAAGAAGGCTTCCCCTCTTTCAAAGTACTGACTGATAACATGCCAATGTGACCTTTTTGCTTTCCTTTGAGATGCCAGAGATACCTGAAAAGGCAGCTGAGAAAGTGCATATGCAGAACAGGGAGACAATAAAAAAAAAAAAAAAGAATTAGGATTCCATCTCTTGCTAGCCTGTGTAGATACATTTTAGACAATAAAGTGAAAAAGTTTTCTGGAGCAGCTACAACACATTCCCTGGAGCAGGAAAGATACTGTCATTACAATTATTCTTATAATGTACAAAAACAGGAACAATGTAAAACAGCAAGTTAAATAAGTACCATGTAGCAATTTTGGAATCATTATATGCAGTCTTACCAATGAGTTACATATCCTGTAAATAAAGTATTGATTTTGCTTAATAGAAGGCCACTGAAAAAAATCACTGAAGCAACAGCTGGATCTGGATAAATTGCTTCCAAATGAACACAGTGTGAAAGGAGAGGGGGGGGAGGATCCATGGCAACAGCTTCTTTCTGTGCTGCATATCCCAATATCAGAAAACCATTTTACCAGTGCTGGGAACAAAACCTATGAAAAAATATTTATAAAGCATTTTCATCTCTGCAACAGGGAGTTGATCCTTGACCTAAAGTAACACATTTCTGTGTCCAGATCTTAGACAGGGTCTTTTGGAAACTTAGACCTATCAAGATCACCATGTGTAGACAACCATTGAGCTAAACATGTGAGTAGACAGCTTATTGCATAAAGATTGATTTTCTCTGAAAAGCCTTGGTTCTAAATAAATAATACTTGGCTTTAAGAAGGCTGTCTGGTCAGTTTATTAACAACATGTTACTGCTTCTGGAAAGAACAGAAGTGCAAAACAGCACTTAGACCTGCTGAGACAATCTCAATTAGTGCTGGGCCATCGGAGCCCAGGGTTGTGTATCAGAGTGGGAGAGACAGAGTGTTCCCCTCTGAGGGAAAACAACAGACCATTCACCAAGACCTGAGAAAGGAGATCAACAAGTACCAGAGGTGCAGCTAAATTATTAATAATAATTTCAGTTGTTTGCATCCCAATGTTTTGCTTAAAAAAAGATAGTGGCTTTTGTATATTGTCATAATGTAGTAAATGACCCAATATTAACAAAGGAAATGAAGAGTAACAATGAATTGTTTAGTAGGTGTAATAAGAGCAAAATGAAGGAAAGACCTGCTCTATTGTTCAGCTAGATGGAGAAACAATAGATGACGATGCTGGGGAGGTTGAAGCATTTAATGCCATTTAATAGAGTCTTCACTCAAAGGGTTAGTGGTTTAACATCAGCAAGAAATGTTCAAAACTTTTAGATGGAAGAGGAGAAGATCAGGATATGAAATATTCAGAGACGTCAGATGTCAACCTAATAAAACACACCTTAGTGTACACAGAGAGCTGGTTGAAGCAGCCAGCTCTGAGAATCTGAAGGAATGGCGATTTCCCAGAAAATTGAGAAAGATGTACTTGTCTTCAAAAGTGAAAGAAAAATGACACAGAAAATTTCAGGTAACTCCCTGGCCAGGAAAAAGCCGGAACAAATAACCCAGATACCTAATTTTAAGCAGCTGTGAGATAAGCAAGGGCCAACACGCAGGTGTCAAGGGCAAATCCTCTCTACTCTTTGTGTGTAGGGGCTGTAAATCATGCCTATCTTCACTTTAGCTTTTTGATGCTGTTTCACACAACATTCTTCATTAGCATATTAGAGTAACATGGTCTTGATGAAATTGTTAGCAAATGGTTCTCAGCTGGTCTGCAACCTGAGGAACAAGTCACCAGCGGCTGGAAAACTGCTGAATATATCAAACAATATTCAGTAGGGTTCCCTCTTGGGTTGGGTAATGAACAGGGAATGCTCCTGTTAAAATCTGTAAACAAGACAAAGTGGAGAGAGGAAGTCAATATCCAGTTTCAGAAGGTACAATTATAATGAAAAAAATATTTCCTGGCACCAAGAAGAAATAAACAGGATGCTCTTCCGTGGGGACAAGGGCAAAGACTTTCTGTTTGGTGGGAATTATCAGCCACCTCAACTGAGGACTGGAAATCAACGGCTGATAGAAAAATGTGGAGTATTTTGTCTAGTAGATCACAAGTTGAGTATAGACATATACAAGCTGCTGAGAAACAATGGATGTCTGTATTGAGAAGTGGAGACATGAATGAGATGTGCAGACGTAATCACACTGTTCTTTCTAGTCATGCTCAGCTAAAGAAATATGCCCAATCTGGGGCACTGCACATCTAGAGAGATGTTGATTGAGCTGAACAGAAAGAGGGTAGAGAAGACCAAAGAGAAGAATCAAGAACTACTTTAAGATATCTAAAAGAAGTATGATTCTTTATTTTAAACATGGGATAGTTCTGTGGCAATATGCTAAAGGATGACAGGTTGATGAAGGTACTGAATATCCACTAAGTACAGGACAAATAGGGAAAGGTTGGGAAGACTACACTATGTTCTAAAGAACGCTTTCTAATGATGAAGCACTGGGCTGCCATAGGCAGTGATGGAATTCCCAGCAGTGAAGATTTTAAAGGATATTACAAGGGGGTGAAAAAGTGTGTTAGAAGTACTTAATCCTACCCTAGAAAAGGTGAAGTAAACCAAGTGTAAACTCCAGTTCCATCCGGTGAGTCCATGATTTCAAAACCATAGCAGTTTAGTTCTGACAAAGCCACCACTTCCTTCCCAAGCCAGAAGCAAGTGAATGACAGGATCTACTTGGGCATTTCCTTCATGCAGAAATGTTGCCTAGAGAAATCATTGAGAAACTGTGGAGTAGAACATCAAGCTAGAAATTTTTTTTTTGAGAAATATAAACAGAATAAGGAGAAAGGATTCAAGGCCTGATCACACATCCATCTGTATCTTTGCTTTTCTCACTAACTCAACAAGAGCACAAAAGAAATACATCATGCTGTACCAAACATATTCTGGCAGATTGAAGATACTGTGACAATAAAGCAGTAGGTCAACTTGGCCAGACAACAGCTGTTGTTGGGACCCAGGGCAGCTCTTGATGAAAGAGAGCTGAAGCCAAGATGCATCCTACAGCAAAGAGTCCTGGAACCATGAAGAAACAGGCTAATAACCTGGAGGGTTTGAGAGATGGAAAGGTGTGGCATAGACTCATTTGCCTATGTCCCCAAAAGTGACATGCTTTGAATCTGGACATTTTTCAAGACCCAAAATTACAGGTTTTGACTTGTTGCTTTAAATAAGCGGTAGAAGAACAAGGAAGTGGTTAATGATGCTGCTGTGAGAAAATCTAATCAACTGCTGGATGACACATGACCCTGAAAAAAAAAAGAATGGAAAAATATTAAAAAATTGAATTTTAACTTATATCCAGTATGCAAATATTCTGGGGCATTTCTTATTTTTCTAAAGTGTAATGACCCCAGGATTGATGGGCAAGTAGTTTTCCCTCTTGCTGAAAGACGAGTTCTAGAGCAGGGTGATGGCGTATGATAACCCTGTTCTTGGGAAGGATACGAACAAAAAACTCCATCTAGTCCTGTATTTGGATGACTAGATCATATGTTTGCACTGAGTCATAAAAAGTAGCAGGAAGGAAGTAAATACTCAAGATCAGCACTTTACACAAACAAGCACAGGTCCGCCTCTAGTGGATCAAAGAATAAGACTTGGCTCATATTTCAAGGAAAAACTCTCTCACCAGAACAGCTGGTCAGAACATGAGATTTGGAGGCTTCTTTTGTAGGAGGCTGATGGCCCACCTGCAGGGGTGTGTAGTCCTCAATTGAGTCACAAAAATGTAAAAACAGTAAACTAGTAGCTCCAAGGCAGTCTGAGAATTGTTTTGGATTAATTGGTTAACTGAATAAACAAAATTTGTCTCCAGCAGGGTACGGGTATGCTTTTTTTTCCACATAGATAGAGGTTTGCAAAAACTATTTGCTAAATTGAAAAATGGAAATTGTCATGCAGGGAAAGAAAGTTAGCTAACTTTTAAATCCACCCAGTTCTGCAGCTTCTACTCAGGCAGCTACAGCCACCTTTTCAAAATATCTCAAGACCTGACATGCTGAGTTTTTGAGTTGGAACACCAAAAGACATGTCAGTACTTCCGGTGGTGAGTCTGAGTGCTAAAATATAAGTAATATTACTTCAGATCTTGGAGATGATGCCAATTAAGAGAATGATTGATTGCTGATCTTTTTAACTCTGCAAGAAACAGAAATCTTGAGGTCAACTAATTGTAACTTTACAGTAGATTTGGTTGCACGTTATTTTGTATTCTTTGGTAGCTCCCTGCAACCAACTATCACATTTGCACACAACTAATCCTTGCACAGAATAAATCCAAAAGGAAATCCAGAATAAATAGAGATGCAAAGATTGTGCCCTTCCAGTATTCCGCTCAGCTCCTGCATCCCCACTCACACACATTACACTCCATCTCAGCTTCTGTGTAAACATGTCTTGTTACTATGGCAACAGCTACATCAAGTGTTCCTTTCATTAAATGGTATTTTTGAGCTATGGAACACATTCTGAGCCCAGAACAAACATTCTGCATTAGCTAAATTCTTTATAATTTACAAAGGGTTGTTCTCGAGAAAAATAAAAACATGGGGGCTTGGACATTGGATTTTTATTTTAAATCTCTTATCAAAAAAAGCTGACCATAAAATTTCTACTAAAACAGTTTTCTCAAGGAAATTTTGAATCACTGACCCCAAGATATCTTCATTCAAGGGAATCTTTGCTATACACAAGGAACTATTCAAGAGATCATACATGGGTTGTTCATTGGATGCTACAGACCTTAGAGAGGCAGCATTCTGAAAGCCTCCAGGCAGCTTTAAGAAGCTTACTGGGAGCCACAGTTCATGATATTCCCAGTCCGTGTTTCTGCCAAACTGGGACTCTGGGACTGTGCATGTGTTCTCAGGGCCTGGGACTCTCAGATGACATGAGTCAAGTCTTACATGGGAAATGCTAATTCAAGGGCTAGCTGAAAAATGACACTTCACTGAATGAGGCAAATTATTATTTGTTAATAATTAACAACTCATGGTTTGTTTAGAGCAAGTTTCCAAGGTTGTTTTGTTCTGCTTTGCCTTTTTGGGTCCAATTTAAAAGCAAATTTTAAAAATTAACAAAAATGTGAACATAGGAACTGAGATGTTATGGGAAGCTCCTGAAGGATTGTTTTGTGCAAGAGTGAGAGGGAAAAAGAGAGAGTAGATTGTTTCTGTATCCATCCTACCTAATAAGTGGTACATGGAATGATCTGCCTTCACAACCATGCTACTTCTTGAATGGACAGTATGACTCTGCTCAGCATCACAAGTGGGTGTGTACAACACAAAGTCATCTGGGAAATGGAGAACACTCAAAGAAGGCTCCAGAACAGCTTTGTCTTATTTGTGCTCAAAGTCTGCTTTATTCGTTCTTTGGCCTTACCTTCTGCATCTGCCCACCAAGGATTTCAATAGCCTTCATTTGCAAAAGTATAGTGTCTAACTGTCTGCTGCTTCTTAGTGCTCACTCCTCCAAGGAGTGTCATCCATGCAGTGCAGCAACTTCAATATCATATTTATTTCCTAGTCATCAATATAAACAACACTAGGTCTAATGCAACATTATGTTGGCTGGCATTAATGGCATTATCTTGATGTCATTCCTTAAAAATTCAACCTTGTATAAGATTAGTCCTGCCATTTTTAGCCATTGCCATAATGTTCTTGCAGTCCTCTGAAGTGTATCTGTATTTCTAAGATTTTTTAGCTGAAATTTAACAAACCAGAGATCTTCCAGAAAATTTTTATGGAATGTGAAATGTACTTTTCTATTCTAGTTGATAGTGTACATCTAATTTACTAAAACATCCTCCTTGTTGATGTGGTAAAAAGAGAGCAGAGCCAGACAGAAATTCTCTAAGAAATTGTTAAATTGGACACACTAATTTATTGAAACATAAATGATGCCATGCTGAGAGTATTTACTTGAAATAGCAGACTCTTTAGTTGAGCTTTTTACTTTCCCTAATTTCCTCCTTATCAGTTTCACTCCTTACTTTCCATGGCTTGGGAAATTTAGTTAATTTGAAGGAAGTATCTATTCTGGAGAAGAACTGTCTTCTGCTCTTCCTTCCTGAGTTTGATCAAGTAAGAGTCTCTTTCAGCCTACCCACTCCAACTCCCATGTCTTTCTATACCCTTTACTTTCATTTTGTTCACCTTTTTTTGCAGATAAAACTAATCCGCCATGGTAACACCTTGTTCAGCCCATGTGTCTGTTGGATTTTTGTATGTAGCTGCTGTCTCTGTCTGTCTCAGATGTAACCTCTTAGGGAAAGGAAATAATTACCATTTCATTTTGCCAAAATGCTTAGCATACTGATACATTGATACTTATCTGAGACACACTCTATTCCTTTTCATTTGCTCAGAATATGAATTTATACAGAAATTTGCTTGCTTTGGTAGGTTTTTAAGAAACAAACATAATGGTGACAAACATAACAATTATGATGTTGACAACAATAATAACAGACTTTTCACATCCAACTTCAATGACTCTTCCTGTTACATTTTAGTAACACCAATTTTACTGCATTCCAATGGGAACTTACAGTCCTCTAAACATATCTTGGACTCCTCCCACTGATTTTTCATTTTTTTAATTCATTGTTGCATTACTCCAGTGCTGAATTCAGTTCTTCATGTCTCCCTTCTTACCCTATAATGGCACTCCTGTCTGATCCAGCTATTTTTGAGCTTCCACCTGACAATATGATTTTTCTTTCCACAATTCCTTACAGATTCTCTCCTCATTGTTTATAAAACTATGATCTGTGACTTCACGTACCTTCTGTGGAGCATGTCCACCATTTTTGGTCTTTTTCTCATTTTGAACTTACTTTTAAGCTCTAGGCCTAAGAGAAAGATTTGTCCGCAGCTGATTTACTTAGCCTTTTTTTATATTTTTAATTAAAAAAAAAAAAGAAAGTAGATTTTTTTCTTTGCATTGGTGTTCCCGCAATATTCTCTCTCACTGCTTTATTACCTGTTCTTTACCTTTCAGTTTCTGCAGTTTTGAGATGAGGTATTCTGAGATATTTCATTTTGCCCAGTACTACAAGACACATACTTTTACAAAGCTAAAGCACATATCTTCTGGATTAGTGTCAGCAAAGTTAAGTCTTCAAATGCCAGACAACTCTCCTACTGTCTGGAAGAAAGAGATTTCATTCCCACCATCGATCACAGCAGTAGTGCTCTTTTTCTATATCTATTATTAATATTCTTGGCTAAGGATTCATGACAACTGACTTCTCTATCAGCTGCAAGACACACAAACACTTGGACATTGTGACACCTGGCATCATCCTGCCTTACAGCTAGGTGACTAGATAGAGTAGGATCTATGGAGGTCTGGAGAGGTTCTACACATGCACAAGAGAAGCATAATCTTTTAGATGAAGGAATTTTTTAGATGAAGACTGATAGAAGAGCACCTTTGGGATTAGGCCTCTGTAGGCCTGTGAACTGTGAACACTGAGGTACCAGAAAGACACCACTGCAGCTTTCTGAATCTCACCTGCATTACAGGTCATTATCTCTGTGCACAACTGCATGAAGGAAATGTGCATTAAGACCTTGATTCAGCACTTCATTGAATCAGTTGAAGAGTCTGTGGACTCAACTGGGAATGAATCAGGGCCTGATTTACCTATTTGTGAAAACACAACCCTATTCATTCTTTACTTTCACCACTATTTTATGATTAACAAGCCTGAAATATATGTATTGTGGAGATTTTGGAATAAAACTCCTCAAATAACTGGCCAGAAAAATAAAAAAGACCCAATGTCTTATCACTAAGCTTTCAAAGTGTATCGCTTGAATAGATTAAGCACTAAAGCATGAGGAAAAATATCTTTTAACTTGCTTTGAAAATGGATTAATGAAAATAAGATATTTGTTTAGGACTAGTACAGTTTGTTTTCTGCCATTAATCACTTTAATATCCTAGAACATTCTGAACACATGCTCTGATATCTCTAATTGGCAGTGAGGCAATCTAATTACAGGAAGATACAGCCAAAGCCATGGCACTTAAGGTGAACATATCATGAATCATCAACTTGAATGGAATGGGCTAAATATGCAGGCCAATAGACTGACCGAATTGCAGGGAGAAACACATAAAATTTGGAAGACATCTTTATAATAGGGACAGGAGGAAACACTCCAGTGCAACCCTCAAAAGATACCATTTCAGCCAGAATAGGTAGGGAATCCATTGATACAAATACAAAAAATTCAAGTTTAAATTTTCTAGGTATACAAATTGTTTATCACAATTTGACAGAACCCAGAAACCAAAGACTAACTTAGAAGGCATTTGTTTTTAGAGACCCAAACTATGCTTTTCTCAGAGTTCATCAAATAATGCCATATCAGTGGATACTTTTGCATCCTAACAGACTCACCACCTTGTGGTTTAAGGAGTTCTAACATATGCCAAGCAGTTGCTATTTTACCTCTACAGCACTTTTGCAATATTCCATCCAGTCTGCAGTGCTGTTCACTGTCAGTGATGACTGATGAGTGGATTAACTGCAAGATGTATTGGGTCGTTTGAGTTGAACATCATTTTTTTGAGACATCAAATATATAATATAATGTCTTATTAATTCAGTTTGATGGTGGCACACATGATACTGAATGGTACATCTAGTCAAGGAAGAAGTATCAGGTTAGAAAGCCAACCCTTCCCTGGGCTGCATCAAAAGAAGTGTGGTGAATAGGTCATGGGGGCTTATTCTGCTGCTCTACTCCACTCTGGTGAGACCCCACTGGAGTACAGTGTCCAGGTCTGGAGTCCTCAGCACAGGAAAGACATGACCTGTTGGGGATGACCACAGAAATTATAAGAGGTCTGGAGCACCCCTCCTATGAGGACAGGCTGACAGAGCTGGGGTTATTCAGCCTGAATAACCTGAAGAAGAGAAAGCTCCAGGGAGACCTTATAGCAGCCTTTTACTACATAAAGGGGGCTAATAAGAAAGCAGAAGAACCTCACAGTTACTTCAACTGAATGGCTTAACCTACTGCTTTTGCCTAATGCATTGACATGAAACAAGTTGACATTAGTGCAACTATTGGAGCCAAAAGCAGAAGTGCCCTTCAAATGTAACAGGTTAAAAAGACTTCTATTAAAACAGAGGAGCTGGAATCTGGCTGAGTTTCAATAATTCCTCTGAATGCCCTGACTGACAAGTTAAACATAGGCCTACCCTTTGTTTGCAGCAGTGCTAAGGCAGGCACAATCCAGCAAAGAGGAGCAGTAGGTATACCCAGAGAGCATGTGGCTGGAGATTTTGTAGGTAAAACTAAATGTAGCTTTGCCATCTGTTCCAGAATGTAAACAGATTAGGGGTGTCATGCTTTTTATCTGGATCAGCTCATTTCTCTCCCATTAAGCCACTGATATGCTATGTAAATCCAGTTTTGCTTTGACTAATTTGAATTTAGAACAATATCTTATCTCACCGGGCCACCCAGGCAAAAGTGATAACATAAAGGAGAGTGTTTTTCCTGTCCTTTAATTAACATTTCATAACCTCTATCTGCAACAAATTATCAGTTGAGTCTCTTCTGTTCCTGTATCCCAGCATTCTCAGACAATTGGTGTAATAACAGACATTAATGTGAACATGGACTGTTTGAGAGGCTGTGGTATCATATCTGGACTTTAGGAATAGATCTATAGAAGCCATGATTTGAAAAGAAGAGATGGAATCTTTCCACAGCTTTAAATACTCACAAAATTAACCCAATTTTAATATGGTGACTATAATAAGGAAATTGTGGGGTTTTCTTCTTAGTGTTTAGAGGACAGCCATTTCTGTCCTGCTTACTGGTGGGTTTTATTTTATTAGCCCCTAAAAAAAAGTGGTTACTTGACTTGCACACAGTGACAATTTGACATTCCACATATGAAGACCTATTTTAAGCAGCCTCTAGTGGCTTTCTTTCAAAGGAAGATCCTTCCCCATTGCATTTTCTGTTACTGACTAGCACAGCAACAGGTAAAATGTCCCAAGTAGAGAAAACACCATCTGATTTACCAGGCTATAAATCACATCCTCTCCTAAGGCTTACCTTGCATTTAAAGGTACTTCTTTAAAAATTTAAAAACCATTAAACAGGGCTAATAATTCTGTGATGAAATCATGGGAAACTTAAGAATACTTATTCCCTCTGAGTAACTTAATGTGCCAGCATATTGAAGACATACCACAAGGATGTATTAACAATGTAGGAAGTTCATAACTAAAAAGATGGGCATCCTACAATCACCTTTCCCAACCAGTCCTGGTGAACTGAGATCAGCTGCGCTGTCTTTCCAGACATGCTGGGCCTTGAACACGACAGTCACAGTCCACAGAAGCAGGTTTCCCTCGTGCAAATCCTTTCTCAAGGGCAATTTAGCATGTTACTTTGCCTTTCATTATGGAAATCACATCAAAATACCCCTTTCCAAGTCAGCCTAGTCACAAATAGCAAATTGCCAAATTTCGTCTGCCTTGTAGCAATGGAATGATGTCTCTTCAGTGTTCAGCCTGAAAGCAATAGAAAGGGATATTGTATATTGCTTTGAGACTTTTTACTAAGCCCAGCTAAGCAATATGTCCTTCTCAAGGGAATGTGCTTTGTAGCTCTTCATCCACCATCCAAATTTTCTTTGCTAAGGTTTTTCAGGAGTTTTCTTTATTCTAAGAATCTTACCATGATAGCCAATGAGCCCAAGCACAATTAGGTTAACAGTAACTCTATTTATATCTGTGAACATAAAATCCAGAATTTTGTGATGGTGAGCTCAAAGAGGAGGTGTGTGTCCTGATGAACCAAGGGACAATTTTAGTTCTAATTTCTATGGAGGGATTATTTTGCTTCTCCAAATGGCAGTAGGTAAAATTTCTTTCCAAGAAATGCTCATATCCATTTACTTCCCACTGAACTGAATGCAATCCAAACCTTTAACAGAATGAAACTAGCAACTTCCCCCATCAGGAAAGTTGCCCATGGAGATCAAGCAATTTTATTAAAGACAGTTGACCTTTGATAACTGTGAACACTGAATGGGAAGATGCCATTTTGCAGTAATCATTTTGATGGTGTACTGAAGCACTTAGGCATGTATATACACCTACAGAGGAGAGAGGAGTCTATTATTTTTTTAAGGTATTATCCTGTATTCTATAAACACAAGATACGCGGCATAGCTATGTCTCTCATAGGAATGCTCTCAGAGGGTCAGATTTTCATTTCTTCTTAGCCACTATGAAGGAATAGTATTGTAAATAAGAATTCAGACCCTGTCTTATTGGAGACTTGTGGTGTATTACAGAAAAAACAACCTACAGAGAAAAATAAAGGATGCAACTTTTTGTAGAAATGGGCAGAATCTAATAGGAAAACTAGAAGAAAGTTTTTGGTAGCTGTAGCTGATGGATAAAGGAGTGCATATAGATTGAAGCCTGGTTAACAGAAGGACATGATACAAAAAAGTTATATCAGAAATAGTGATGGCAAAAGATTGTGGACAATAATGCACTTAGCCATGAGAAATGGTAAGGAATGTTATCATCCAAGCCAGGATGAGGAAAATAATAAGGAATTGATTAACTGGAAATAGTAAAAGTCAGAGATATGGGGTTTGTGTAGGTGTCATTCTCTGCTTTTCAGATAGGTATTTGCATTGTTCTGAGATCATAGACAATAGGGTCATCAGGAAATGACTAATTCTTAAAATGAGGATGGCTTTATATATATATATATATACCATCAGTGAGTTTTATCCAAATTAATCAGCTGCATTAATAACAGCAAATAATTCATCCCAAGGGAATTCTATCTATTTAGCTATCAAACCAGAATTTAGAAGATATTTCAATTTCCATAATTTTTGTTCTATATTTATCTTATTCAGATGGTTTCCTTTTACTATTTCTTCTACTTATAAGTTTCACTTTGAAGGATTTTTCTTTTTCCTTTGCCTTTTTTACACATTGAAGAAGCATCTCTTAAGATCAAATACATAAATGTTACACAAAAAGGCTATGGCAAATCAAGTTCAAATAAGAGTTTCTTATAAGTGTTCCAGCCTATCAATTTACCTCTGGCCTATCAATTTTCCTCTATGATGCTAATCATGCTTTTTCTTTTTATACAGAAATATAGAGTCAAGAAAGATCTTTTATATGTATTTTTTGCAGCAACTTCATTTCATCAGCTATGAAATCCCTGCTTAAAGGAAATCAATGGGATAAATTAAGTGGCATCAGGACTCCACTTACACTCCCTTGGGCATATGGTTGCAGAAATTCAAGTGTATGAAATTTCCATTCCCTTTCCAATGTAGTCACTACCAATATCCTTCAGGGATACAGGGGAAAGAAGATAATGAGACCTATGTCTATATTTGGAATGCCATGCTACAGGCATATCCAAAATACATTTACATACATTAAAATACAGTTAGTACATATTATCATAGTCTCTTGGTCAATGTTGTTTGAATATATGTTTGAATACACATATCAGGTTACCAGTAGCCAAGGTAACCTACTCCCTGGTGCCTCCCAAATAAGCCCTACATGCTTATTGCCCACTGCAATTGCTGTTCCTGGTCTTTATAATGGGATGCTGAGTACATTTCATTACAGCCTGACAGTAGAATCACCTCCTAGCGTTGGTACAGTTAGGTGTTCATCCACCTACCCTGCTGAGAACAATAACTGAACTGACAGGAAAGTCATGGAATGTATAAGAACATGTTTATAATCACAGAATCACAGAATCACAGAATCTTAGTGGTTGGAAGGGACCTTTCAGATCATCAAGTCCAACCACATTAAAAAAAAACAAACCAAACAAAAAAACCCACCCAAACACAAAAACACACCCACAACCCAAAACAAAACAAAACAAAAACCCACAAAACCCAGAAAAACCACAATAAAAAAGCACCCACCAACTAAACCCCACAACCCCCGTGTCTACACGTTTCTTAAATACCTCCAGGGATGGTGAC